>CM057248.1:2172209-2374926 GCA_029931835.1 Etheostoma nigrum | reverse complement strand
TGCTCCCGGTTTGCCTCTATCCCCAGTGTCCCTCTGTCCCTTGGTTTCCCCGTCCCTCGGCCCCCTCGTTTCCGGTGTCTTCCGCCCTTTCTGGGTTGTTTTTTGTTCCGTTTTGGGTTTTTTTTGGTTTTTGACATCTGGAATCTGTCTTTGGGGGGGGGGTTCTGTTATGGGTTGGGGTTTTGGTTGGGGTTTTTCCCCCTTCTTCTTTGGCCTCTTTGTGTTTTTGTCCTTGTTTCTCCCTGGTCTTATGTTGCTGGTCCTGTCTTGTGTTCCCCTGTGTCTGTTTGTTCTCCTTCCTGTTTTATTTTGGTAGTTTGGCTTCCTGTCTTGTCTTGTTTTGTCTGGTTTCGCTTTGTTTGTCTGATTGTCCTGCCCCGCCCTAATGTGATTCACCTGACGTCTCACCTGGTCCCCATTACCTCGTTACCTCTTGTACTTAACCTCTGTGTTCCTTTTGTCTAGTGCTTTGTCGTTCTGTCTCGCCGCTGCATGCAGCCCGGATCTGTGACCTGTTGTGCCTCGTCCCGTTGCCTGCTTCCCGTCCCTGCTCCCAGTGTTCCCAGTGAGTTTCCCTGTCTTGTCTACCTGTTCCCCTTCTGTTGTTCCCAGGACCCCCCCGTGTATTTTTGGATTTTGGACTTGTGGACCTTTTTTGCCCCTTGGTTGTGTTTTTCCTTGTGGACTGTTCTCTGTGGTTTCATTGACCAATAAACGGCTGTACACCTGCCCTTGCCTCCTACTCTCTGCATTTGGGTCCTCACCTACACCCCACCGTAACAGTATAGTATGTGGGAAAAAATAGAACAAAAACTCATAATATAGTGTGTCATAAAAAGTGATAAAATAGTCATAGTATGCTATGTTGAAAGAAAAAAAAGTCAAAGTATAGTATGAGAAAAAATGATTAAAGAGTCCTACAGTCCTATAGAATGTCGAAAAAAGTTATAAAAGAGTAAGAGTATAGCATGTTGACAAAAGTGATAAAAAAGTCATGGTATACTATGTCGAAAAAAGTAATAATATAGTATGTCAAAACAAAAGATGCAAAAGTCATATATAGTATGTGGAAAAAATTCATGAAAAAGTCATAGTACAGTATGTGGAAAAAAGTCATAGTATAGTATGTGGAAAAAAGTCCTAGTATAGTATGTGGAAAAAGTCTAGGTATAGTATGTGAAAAAAGACATAGTACAGTATGTGGAAAAAAGTCATAGCATAGTATGTGGAAAAAAGTCATGAAAAAGACATAGTATAGTATGTGGAAAAAAGTCATAGTACAGTATGTGGAAATAAGTCATAGTATAGTATGTGGAAAAAGTCATGAAAAAGACATAGTATAGAATGTGGAAAAAAGTCAAAGTATAGTATGTGGAAAAAAAGTCATGAAAAATACATTGTATAGTATGTGGAAAAAGACATAGTATAGTAGTACTTTTGTTCTTTTTCTCCCAGCATGTTTCCTCGGATCAGGGAGGCTTCAAAATCATGGTTGCAGCTGTCGCCATGGTCCCGCTACATTCCCTTCCCTGCCACGATCTGCGGTGCCCAGCTACGTCCTGCTGTGCCTTGTAATGCTGCACAGTGCCCTGCTATGCCATGAACTACTACAAACTACAAATTATATGTATATATATATATATATATATTTTTTGTGACTGTTATTGCCACTCTTCATTCTATCCCCAACCGGTCATCAGACACCGCCTACCAAGAGCCTGGGTCTGTCTGAGGTTTCTTCCCAAAGGGGAGTTTTTCCTCGCCACTGTCGCACTGTTGCTTGCTCTGGAGAAAACTACTAGAACTGTTGGGTCCTTGTAAAGTGTCTTGAGATAACTCTTGTTATGAATTGATACTATAAAAAAAATTGAATTGAATTGAATGAATTGAATTATGTGGAAAAAGGTCATAGTATAGTATGTGGAAAAAGTCATAGTACAGTATGTGGAAAAAGGTCATGAAAAAGACATAGTATAGTATGTGGAAAAAGGTCATAGTACAGTATGTGGAAAAAGTCATGAAAAAGGTCATAGTATAGTATGTCGTAAAAAGTCATAGTATAGTATGTTGAAAAAAAGTCATAGCAGAGTAAGTAAAAAAAATGAAAAGTCATATTATAATATGTTAAAAAAGTGATAAAAAGTCATAGTATAGTATGTCGTAAAAAGTCATAGTATAAGTAAAAAAAAATGATAAGAAAGTCATATTGTAATATGTTGAAAAAAGTGATAGTATAGTATGTTGTAAAATGCCATAGTATAGTACGTAAAAAAATGATGAGAAAGTCATATTATAATTTGTCAAAAAAGTGATAAAAAGTCATAGCATAGTATGTTGAAGCAAGTCATAGTATAGTAAGTAAAAAAATGATAAGAAAGTCATATTATGTAAAAAAAAAGTGATTAAAAAGGCATAGTATACAAAGTTAAAAAAAAGATAAGAAAGTTATATTATAATATGTCACAAAAGTGATTAAAAAGTCATAGTATAATATGTCAAAAAAGTCATAGTATAGTAAGTAAAAAAAATGATAAGAAAGTCAGATTATAATATGTCAAAAAAGTGATAAAAAGTCATAGTATAGTAAGTAAAAAAATAATAAGAAAGTCAGATTATAATATGTTGATAAAAGTGATATAAAAGAGTCATAGTAAAGTATGTCAAAAAAGTGATTAAAAAAAAGTTATGGTATAGCATGTCAAAAATAGTCATATTATAGGATGTTGAGAAAAGTGATAAAAGAGTAATAGTATAGCATGTGGAAAAAAGTGAGAGAGAAGAGAGAGTGACAGGAACACAAGGTTTGTGTATGTTTTCGTCCTCAGCCTCTTTTAGTTAGCATGTTGAACCTCAAAACTTCCTGAGACACGTAGGACTAGAAGACAGCGGTCAGTCGTTCGTAGTGTCACAATGATCCGTTTCTTTATTTTATAACTGCAACAGCAACATAAATAAACTTTGTTTTAAAAAAAAAATGTTTGTCTCATAAAATGCGGTTGAAAAATAGTTTGTCCTTCCGCTCTCTAGTCATACACACACACACACACCTGGCTGAGGTGAGGTCTAAATATAGAGTTAACCCCCCCGACATCATCGTCATCACCATCATCATCATCACCACCATTAACATCACATCAACATGATCGACAGTAATTGTAATCAGCATTATCTGATATAGGTATCAGTAGGATTATAAATGACATGCATGTGAAAAGGATAAAACTAAAATCAGTGTAATGGCTTCAACACTTTACTTTCTGTCTTCCAGTTGTTGTCTCATGTCTCTAAGCAATCTGACTGGACACCAGAGCATTGTTTTGGCATATGTGTGCTTTGGTTTGGGATCTTAACATTAAATGTCTTTAACACTCAACATTTGTTTTCCAATAATTCTCTGATCCCTGTAAGCTGTCTGACCTGACACAAAAGTGTATATTTTGGCATATTTGAGTTTTCTCTTTAGTGTAGGATTCCCATACTGAACCTTTCTTATCCCTCCAAGCTCTCCGAGCTGACAAAGTAGCTGTGTTTGTAGTTTGTTTTTTTAGTATAGTACAGTATGTTGTAAAAGTCTTAGTATAGTAAATCCCCAAAAAAAATTTAAATGTCATATGTTGAAAAAAAAAGTGATAAGAATGTCATACTATAGTATTTTGAATAAAGTAATAAAAAAGTCATGGTATATATAGCATGTTGAAAAAGAGTTATTAAAAAGTCATAGTTTAGCATGTCAACAAAAAATGATAAAAAGTCATAGTATATTATGTCGAAAAATGTCATAGTTTAGTATGTTGAAAAAAAAGATAACATATGTATGGTACAATGTCAAAAAGAGTAATAGTATAGCATGTTGAAAAAATGATAAAAGACAACAACGTTTCTCTACATCTATTTGTATTGTATGTAATGTTTTCGGCATATTTGTGTTTTCTCTTTATTTTATCGGACCTCAAAACTGAAACATGTAGGATTTGAACACTCATGCTTTTGTTTTCAAATAATTCTCTTATCTCTCTAAACAATCTGACCTGTTACATAAGCTATGTTTTTGGCATATTTGTCTCTTTCTCTCATCAAAGTACACTGACAGACTGGTAGAGAGCAAATAGTTGTGATGTAGGTCATTTCTTATTATTACTTATTCTGTAAAAAGCTACAGTACATACTGCTAAATGGCATACCAAACATATGGCACATCCCACATTGGATTACAAGTCATTTTACAAAACATATTTACAAAAGTGTATGTCATGTAATACCCACAGATTACAACATCTTTTCAACCCACTGTCACAAAATATCACAGAAACCCCAAATTGAACGTCACAGTCATGAACATGAAACACTGAATTTGGTTAGCATTTATTTTATAACATATATATCACTTTTTACTCTTACTCTAATGGACTCCAACCTAAAAATAATTCAGACTACAATGCGTTTCCTGAAGTGGCTTTCAGTAGAAATGAACAACATGGTGTGGTGTATCTGTGCATGTGTTTATGCATGCATTGTGGTTGCACAAATGAGAACGCCAGCAACAGTTGCGCAAAGAAACACTCACCTCAAAAAACCACCAATAAAACTTGTGTTAGTAGAAAGTGACAGGAATAGACATTGACCTTTGTTGCTATAAAGTTTTTGCTTTTTGTGTTTTATTTTCTAGGTCCAACATGTCCATGTAAACCTTTTAAACTCACCAACAACAAGTTAAAGCTATCTGGATTTATGATTTGTGTAGAAATGATCCCTTAAAATAAATGCAGTGAAGTAGAGTCTCTGCTTAGTACTGTTTATCTAATTAATGATCAAGATTATGTTGATAACATAAGATTGTGTTTGACATCACAGGTATGGCTATTCCAGATACTTTCTAAAAAGTAATTTAAATTGTAAATACTACAATACCCCATGCAAAGATAACAATCTCTTACAGTGGAACATCTACTGACACGCTCGGACCACCAGTTATGAGTGTGTAAAGGGGCGAGAGCCACAACGATGAGCTGCTGTGGGAGGAAATCTGTACTCTACTTTCCAGCCGTGTGCATGTCTGTGGGTGCAAGATGCTTATCTTGCAAGTGGCCTGTGTTGATGGGCTTAAAAAGGACTTGAAACAGAGACACATGCATCATATTTGTCTCAGCCAGACGCACACAATGACAAGTCTCGCCTTTGTCTCGCTTCTCCTTGTAGCTATGATGATGTCCAGAGCCTCGGCTCAAGGTAAGAACCATTTGTACATTTGTTAATTTGTGTAATGTTTCACATGTGATATATTATTTCACGATTATGGGAAACATGTTGTTGATGATGATGATAATGGACTGTGTCTTCATTCAAAGGTGGGATAGGCAGTTGTTGTCGAGAACATACAAACACTCAAATCCACCGAGACAACCTGAGGAGTTATTACAAACAATCAAAATCGTCGTGCCCTATAAATGCAGTGGTGTAAGTCATCCAGTCTGTTTAGCGTTGGATTTTGTGTGTCTATTTTCTCATAAAATCTCCTTTGATCTTTTGATACCCCCATTTTAGTATATGTATATTGTCATGCATTGTACTTCCGAATTAACCATAATAATTTCAGTTTTCCTAATCTCCTCTTCCAAACTGTTGCAACATGTTACTGAATGTGCATTTTCTGTGTTTTCCAATAGATTTACCACGCTGAAAAACATTAGGATCTGCTCTAACCCGAAGAACATGTGGACCCAGACCAGCATGGCCTACCTGGACGGAAAAAACTGGCAAATCCAACAAATTATCTCACACAAACACCATCGCTGACACAATAAGACAGCAATGTTAAAATGATTTCTACCAAAGCCATAGTTCCCAATTCCTCTCTTCTATTGTTTGAGTTCAACAGACCTTTGAATGTTTTTTGCAAAGTAATAATCTCATTTTAGTTAAGTGACGTGATATCTATTATATTTGCCTTTTATGTATGGTTTTCAATGAAATGGTGTTTTTTTGATGAATGTACGTATGTAAATAATGGGTTACATTCACTGTACAATAATTCTGAGTGACATAAGCTAATAAAAGCGTTAACAATGTGATGGCTACGTCTGGTTATGGTAAATTGCAGAATCGATTACTGTGAGTGTGCGTATGGAGAAAAGCCACATTTGGTATCTCAGCATCTAGAGTCATCTTCTTCTTCTCGTCTTATGTCATCTCTTTATGTACTTTATTTCCATAAAAAAAAAACACCAAAACACAGAGATCCACCATGGTACTGTACTTTAATCTTTAATCTTTTGGAGAGTGAAAGACCGTAGAGATTCTTGAGTCAGAGAGGGTCCAAAAAACGCATTCACGTAAAAGTATTCAGAGCTTTTACTAAAGTAAAAGTATGAATACCAGACTGTAAGAATACTTGATATAAATATAAATAAATAAATTCCTGCCTGCATTACTTTATTTTATTTCTGTTAAAGTATGTAAGTAAGTACTATCAGCAATAAGTACTTAAAGTATCAAAAGTAAAAGTACCCAATGCAGAATACTACCCCCTGTTAGTGTTACACTATTATATCTTACATTATTATTCCAGTATCAATGTGTAAAAAGCATGTTACTTACTGTTGTCGTGGTGGAGCTAATTTAATATCTATAACATTAAATCATATTTTATAAAACCATACTTTTTTAATTTGTATTAGCTGTCAAAAAAGGTTGTGGAATAAAATGCACAATATCTTCCTCTAAAATATAGAGGGGGTAAAAGTGGTATGAAAGTACCTCATATGTGTACTTAGTACAGTACTTGAGTAAATGTACTCTAGTAGTGTAAATGTTACGTTCTACTACCACCCAGATGTCCTTTCAGTGGTCAAATTCTTAGTTAGATAGATAATAAGGAGAAGAATAAAGTGTCGCAGTTTAGTTAATGGGTCTGTCTTGCTCTACAGTACATCATTTATGTAATGACATCTGATTATTTTAAAAACAGAAGCCTGTGTGAAATACTAATACCCCATAACATAATTCTTGGATATTAATTATTGATTATAACTGCAACATATTAAGCATTTACCTTATAAAGCTTATACTGTTGTATTTGAGTTGAGAATGTGTCTAATGAACTCCATGGTAATGTTTTTGTGTTTATGTTGCATTTCAATGGGTTATTTCACCAACCCCAGTACATAAATGATGTACAATAAACTATGTAATATAAGTATATATATAAAGTATATAGATACAGTGTTGTAACATATGGACTGTATAGCGCTTTTCTAGTCTTAACGACTACTCAAAGCACTTCTACACAGGAACCATTCACACACATTCAAGTCATTACCAACACCAAAGTGCATCGAGAACGAGATAAGACTTTTGACATGGAAGGGTTAAGTCAAGACCAGACCAGCGCGAGTCCTGCACTGCGTGCCACAATAAATGTGGAAAATGCCAACCATAGGCACACCTCAAATTGCTCTAAAACATCCACATTCCCCCAAAAAACAAGTACGATTTTTCTTCATCTGTCTTTTGAAAGGCAGTTGTGGTCTTGACTGGTCTTGAAATAAAATCCTGAGTCCTCTTTTTCTGAGTCTGAGACAAGACCCAGTAAAAATGCAGTAGATTCCTAGACAAGCTCCAGATTTCAAAAAGTGGAAACAAAACCCATCTACCAAGACTGATGGCAAGTACTACAACACTGATATACATAAACCATTTTTTTAAGATTAAATATTTAACCATTTAATTTCATTACTGTGCAATATTTATTTATTTGTTGTTAATACTTAACTACTTTTCACACAATGTGTATACAAAGCTATTTTATATACAGTGAGGAAAATAAGTATTTGAACACCCTGCTATTTTGCAAGTTCTCCCACTTAGAAATCATGGAGGGGTCTGAAATTGTCATCGTAGGTGCATGTCCACTGTGAGAGACATAATCTAAAAAAATCCAGAAATCACAATATATGATTCTTTAACTATTTATTTGTATGATACAGCTGCAAATAAGTATTTAAACACCTTAGTAGTACCTTAGTCTGCCTTCAAAATGTCCACCTCCACTCCATTTATTATCCTAAATTAGATGCACCTGTTTGAGGTCGTTAGCTGCATAAAGACACCTGTCCACCCCATACAATCAGTAAGAATCCAACTACTAACATGGCCAAGACCTAAGAGCTGTCCAAAGACACTAGAGACAAAATTGTACACCTCCACAACGCTGGAAAGGGCTACGGGGACATGTCCAAGCAGCTTGGTGAAAAAAAGAGCAATCATTAGAAAATGGAAGAAGCTAAACATGACTGACAATCTCCCTCGGACTGGGGCTCCATGCAAGATCTCACCTCGTGGGGTCTCAATGATCCTAAGAAAGGTGAGAAATCAGCCCAGAACTACACGGGAGGAGCTGGTCAATGACCTGAAAAGAGCTGGGACCACCGTTTCCAAGGTTACTGTTGGTAATACACTAAGACGTCATGGTTTGAAATCATGCATGGCACGGAAGGTTCCCCTGCTTAAACCAGCACATGTCAAGGCCCGTCTTAAGTTTGCCAATGACCATTTGGATGATCCAGAGGAGTCATGGGAGAAAGTCATGTGGTCAGATGAGACCAAAATAGAAGCTTTTGGTCATAATTCCACTAACCGTGTTTGGAGGAAGAAGAATGATGAGTACCATCCCAAGAACACCATCCCTACTGTGAAGCATGGGGGTGGTAGCATCATGCTTTGGGGGTGTTTTTCTGCACATGGAACAGGGCAACTGCACTGTATTAAGGAGAGGAGGACCGGGGCCATGTATTGGGAGATTTTGGGGAACAACCTCCTTCCCTCAGTTAGAGCATTGAAGATGGGTCGAGGCTGGGTCTTCCAACATGACAATGACCCGAAGCACACAGCCAGGAGAACCAAGGAGTGGCTCTGGAAGAAGCAGATCAAGGTTCTGGCGTGGCCTAGCCAGTCTCCAGACCTAAACCCAATAGAGAATCTTTGGAGGGAGCTCAAACTCCGTGTTTCTCAGCGACAGCCCAGAAACCTGACTGATCTAGAGAAGATCTGTGTGGAGGAGTGGGCCAAAATCCCTTCTGCAGTGTGTCAAACCTGGTGAAAAACTACAGGAAACGTTTGACCTCTGGAACTGCAAACAAAGGCTACTGTACCAAATATTAACATTGATTTTCTCAGGTGTTCAAATACTTATTTGCAGCTGTATCATACAAATAAATAGTTAAAAAATCATACATTGTGATTTCTTGATTTTGTTTTTAGATTATGTCTCTCACAGTGGACATGCACCTACGATGACAATTTCAGACCCCTCCATGATTTCTAAGTGGGAGAACTTGCAAAATAGCAGGGTGTTCAAATACTTATTTTCCTCACTGTATGTATATAGTTGCTCTCAGGACTCCCCCCCCCCTCTTTTTTTCTCTGCACTACCTATACTTTATATTTTTAGATTTTAGATTAGACTATACTTTATTCATCCCACAGTAGGGAAATTCCCTTGTTACAGCAGCAGCGGTTTCTTACAGTAAAAGCAAGAAACAAACAAGTAACTAATACACACAAACAAACAGGCAAACAGCCAATGAGCAGAAGGTATAGAATTTTTTTATAAAATTTTACATTCTTATATTTTTACATTTTGTGTTGACACTGTGAAGGGGTTGCTTCAATCTCATTGCACAAGTACTGCATTTGTGTATAATGACAATAAAGGCTTTCTATTCTATTCTATTCAATTAAATTCTATTCTATTTATATTTTTGAAAAGATCAACATTATTGAAACCTTTGCTATTCAGTGTTCTCTTAGCTGTTCTTTAACCACACTCAACCTTATGATGGCACTCTCTTGCAACATACTTAAAGCCACCAAATAAAAAATCAAACCCAAATTTCTTTACTCAAAAGTTTACTCTGAACACATTCTCAAGACCATGGGTGAGTCACAGAATTCACAGTGTACTCAGTTCAGTCATTATCATCCATTCTGGTGGTGGCCATGTTCCAACTCCCCTCACTCTAGTGGTGTGACATGGTGGGCTTCGGGATGATCATGAGGTGGAAACATGTTTTCATCATTTGGTGGCTCTAACACCTTTTTAATAGAAAATGTATCAAGCAAGCCGTCTTTACTATGTGTGGGTGGAAAGAGAAAGTACAGTTTTAGCGTGCTACAGCTGGGGGAAGTTTGAGGGGCTGACAGTGGAGAGGGGTTGAGGTCAATGCAACGTTTGCTTCAACCACAGTGCAATGGGTTTTCCCCAACCCTCGCCTAAATAAATGGCTCACATTGCTGCCTCGTGTACTGTCGTGGAAGAAGTATTCAGATCCATTACTTAGGTTAAAGGTACCAACGTGTAATAAATACTCTGTCACAAGTAAAAGTCCTGCATTGAAAATGTTACTTAAGTAAAAGTATCAGGAAAATGTACTTAAAGAAGTAAAATCTAAAATTAGATTTTTTATGCAGAAAAATCTAATTTTAGAAACGATCTGTCAATCAAGTAAGAGTTTAAGCGGCTAATCATTTCAGCTGTAATGTAGTTCTGTATATTGTTAGGTAGCGTAATCAATAATAAAACCTTGAATCTAAAGTTGCAACTAAAGTAACTAAAAGCTGTCAGAGTAACGAAGTGGAGTAAAAAATACAATTTTTGCCTCTGAAATGTAGTGGAGTCAAAGTAGAAGGTGGCATGAGAAGAAAAGACTCAAATAAAGTACAGGTACCTCAAATTTGTACTTAAGTACAGTACTTGAGTTAATGTACATAGTTACATTTCACCAATGCACGTATGACTGAGTTGCAACAATATTCAATAGAACTTAAGCTGTGATTAAATCTAAGTGTAGATAAATGTATGATCTGGGTTGTTTGATATGGGTATAACACTGCGGGGTTAAGGCTCTTATTTGTCATTATTGTTGTGTGTGTCATTATATTGTCATTAATGTTTCATGTTTCTATGTTTGTGATGATGTAAACTGAGACATACACTCACTTTGTAACCAGCCGTGTGTGCAAAGGATTTGCTGTAGTCACAACAGCTTTGGAATATTAATCAAACCTACACAGGTTAATATATTCATACGTGTGTGTGTGTGTGTGTGTGTGTGTGTGTGTGTGTGTGTGTGTGTGTACATGTGGTAGGTAGGTAAGAGGACAATGAATATCATCCTGTACCCCAGTAAGTTGAGTTCTGTCAGATGTTGTGTGGAGCTAAAAAAAAATACAATGTGAGATTGCATTTTCCTCCTGATGGGTTAACCACAAAACACATCTCACTCCAGGGCACACAGATGAACAACACACACACACACACACACACACACACACACACTCAAAGTCATGCCTCAAAAGCCGAACATCTCAGGTGCACACAGATTTACAACACACACGCACACACATTTCAATCAGGAGAAACTACGTTGCAGATATGGAAATATTTATTTATAAGACACAAGTGCTACGTAAGCACTTGTATGTAAGTACATCAACTTTGGAGATTAGACTCCCTTGTAAAAAGATACAGTATATATAAATAAAAAATGTATTTTTAGTGGTTTAGGAAAACCCAAATATATATCCCCCGATGGAGTCCAGACACTGGTGGTTGCAGCTAAATACAAACCCATTTCTTGTTGCTTATACACAAAATGCACAAATTTAAAATGCTTGAACGTCTTTCACACACAACCTCAACCATGACCAAAACAATGAATATTTACTGTAACAATTCACAAATGATTCACACTGTACATCAGAACAGATACCATCATGTTATAAACTTAACTTTTAGGCTAATGTGAAAGAAAACAGCTGTTCACAAAAAAACACAAATATATCCCCTGCATTTTACAGTCAGAGCTACTAATCTCCATAAATCTCACAGGTAATTGCTTTTTTTTGCCACATGGGGGCAGCCCAACAAGCTGTAAACACTAGGTACTACAGGTAAGAAAAAAAAACCTTTACAGATAAGGAGTAACATTTGCATTCATTTGGACACTGGATTTATTCATTTGCATGTTTCTGTTCACTTGATAAATATAAGTTCAATTCAATTCAATTTTATTTATAGTATCAATTCATAACAAGCGTTATCTCGAGACACTTTACAGATAGAGCAGGACTAGACCACGCTCTATAATTTACAGATAGAGCAGGACTAGACCACGCTCTATAATTTACAGATAGAGCAGGACTAGACCGCGCTCTATAATTTACAGATAGAGCAGGTCTAGACCACTCTATAATTTACAAGGACCCAACAGTTCTAGTAGCTCCCTCCAGAGCAAGCAACAGTGGGACAGTGGAGAGGAAAAACTCCTTTTAGGCAGAAACCTGGGACAGACCCAGAACCAGGCTCTTGGTGGGCGGAGTCTGACGAGGCTGGTTGGGGTTAAAATGAAGAGTGGCAGTAACAGTCACAGTAAAAGATAATGGAACAGTGACTAAAAAAAATAGTAGTTTGCAGTAGTAGTTTGTGGCATAGCAGGGCACTGTGCGGCATTACAAGGCACAGCAGGACGTACCAGGAGCATGGCATCGCAGGACGTGTAGCGGGACCACGGCGACAGCTGCAACCAGGATTTTGGAGCCTCCCTAATCCAAGGAGACATGCTGGGGGAAAAAAAACAGAAGGACTCCGGGGAATGACTCCCCAGAGCTAGGTTAGTAACAAGCATTTCTGGGACATGGATGCACACACGTCCAATATCCACTGTGGTTTTAGCGTGTATACATTTGTGTGTGTGTGTGTGTGTGTGTGTTTTGTGTGTGTGTGTATTTGGTTGACAGTTCTGCCACACATGTTCAGTGTTGCATGACTTTTTCTAAGGTTTTGTCACATTGTGTTTATTTTTCGTAGAAGAGAGTATAGTTCTCGCTAATACCCTTCTGCTGAATAGGCAACCACAGACACACACTCATACGGACACATGCTCAACTGAGCCTTCAGGATGTGGCGCTTGTGGTGGCTTGACAACCCCACAGTTTCAAATAAAACACACACCCTACCAAGAAAGGCAATAATATCACAAATTTCAAACACATTCTAAGGCATCATTATTAGACACCAGGCACAAGCTGTTCTACTTTCAAATGTTTTACTAGTTTGCACAATGGAATTGGATTTCTTTTGGCTGAAAAGTGAGAGAAAAGAAAAAGGATGATGTAAACATGGTATCTTTACTGCATGTAAGCTTGTATTTTGCAGATAACTGATGACAAAATTGATGCTATTAATTAGTTTTAGGTTGGAGTCCATCAGAGAATGTATTATGTATTAAAGTAGTTTATTTCTATTAGCACAACTGCTAACCAAATTCAGTGTTTCCTGTTTGTGGTATCTGTGATATTTTGTGTGCGTCACAGTAGGTTGAAAATATGTTGTGATCTGTGTACATAAGGATTCTCAATTTAATATGCTCAATATGTAATACATATAAACATATATTGTATATTTTGTAAATATGACTTGCAATCCAATGTGGGATGTGCCAGATGTGTTGCATGCCATTTAGCAGTATGTAGCTTTTTACAGACTATCTGAATAAGAAATGACCTACATACAACAATCTGCTCTCAGTGTGTGGCTTGACATGGCACCAAACAAGACAAATGTAGCTCAGCGTAAATTCTTTCAGGAAGACCTAACTATTAATCGATGCACTCCAAAATCAATTCAGCTGTTGGAGGCGTTCCGCTTCCTGCTTAACCAATCAGAATCATGCACAAATGGCAAGGGCCAATCCTGGAGTCACAACCCTGCTTTAACTAATCGTTTCTCCCTTTGCTATCATATGTCGTTGCAGGTAAAGAGTGCATTTATGTATGTATGTATGTATGTATGTATGTATGTATGTATGTATGTCTGTATGTATGTATGTCTGTATGTATGCACGTATGTATGTCTGTATGTATGTATGTCTGTATGTATGCACGTATGCATGTATGTATGTATGTATGTATATGTGTATGTATGTATGTATGTATGTATGTATGTATGTATGTATGTATATGTGTATGTATGTATGTATGTATGTATGTATGTATGTATGTATGTATGTATGTGTGTATGTATGCACGTATGCATGTATGTATGTATGTATGTATGTATGTATGTATGTATATGTGTATGTGTATATATGTATGTATGTATGTATGTATATGTATGTATGTATATGTATGTATGTATGTATGTATGTATGCATGTATGTATGTATGTATGTATGTATGTATGTATGTATATGTGTATGTGTATATATGTATGTATGTATGTATGTATGTATGTATATGTATGTATGTATATGTATGTATGAATGTATGTATGTATGTATGTATGTATGTACAGTATGTATGTATGTATGTATGTATGTATTATTATTATTATTATTATTATTATTATTATTTTATTCTCTATTATTGTTTAATGTTCCAAATGTAAAGCAGTTTGAGCTGCATTCTGTGTATGAAAGTATAGTAAAATATAAAGGAAAAATGTATGAAAGGTGCTATACAAATAAAGCTTATTATTATTATTTTTGTTATTATTATTATTATTATTACTTGAGCAGTACAGCTACTAATGAGAATGATATACAATATCAATTTGTATTTGTAGACACTGTGAGCGTGTCTGTCCAGCTGATGTTGCAGTATCTATGCTGTTTCTCTGTTTAGCTTTCTATTGCCTGCTGGTTTCCTTCCTGTACATGTGTTATTTGCCCTGTGTGTAGACACCAGAGCTGTAAATGTCATGAAACATACCAATTCTGTAATTCCACATAATGTTCCATTTGTTCATAACGAAAACACCAAATCTGCTCAAGAAGACTTTATTGGCAATTGAAAAATGACGCTCTTTTGATAGACGCACACACATTTTCACAACAAGGTATGATCAACATATATTTAAATATGTCTTGAATATTTACTAGATACAATAATATATAAATGGCTGTTTTTGTTTCAGGTTTGTTTACTATACTTGCAATTTAGCTGGACCTGATAGAAAGAGTTACTTTTGCTGACTGTGGTAACTTTGATTTGTCTTTCTTACACGGTTTATTTGCCCCTTCCTCCGTTAGCATTCCTTATGTGGTGCGTTTGTCAGTGCAGTGGAAACTGCTGGTGTGATGTTGCTTGTTGAGCCTCTCATCCCTCCCATCTTCTGCATTTTTTTTTCTTTCTCCTTGTCCACCTTCTGAATGGCTTTAACTGCCCAGTCACTGTTAGGGTCGGAGCAAATCCTCCTTCCACGCTTAGTCTGAAACCTGAAAATCATTGTGAACTGTTAATTGTATTGAAATGCTGTTTTAACATTGTCTTTCAATAGTTTATCCAGAAGAACTAAACAGGACCACTTACACTACGGCTGTGATTGGACAGAGGCCTTCAGACTGATTGGTGTAACCCACAATTCGTTCAAGTGGGACTTGAGTGTTAGACCTCCGGTAACAACAGCCGGCCATCGGTCCAATGACTAAACAAGACAGGCATAGAGAAAGAAATATTAAGTACCCCTAATTTCACCCTGCCAAACACTCAGACCTTACACTCAATCAAAAAGCCTGGACGTTTTACAGTACTCACTTGCATGGACCATGCTCATCCATGTGGTGAAGCAGAGAAGAGCGGCTATCACCGGGCTGAATCTCATCTTCTGGCTTTCTCCTTCAGTTGTGGAGTGCAGTATCTCTCAGCACAGACTTATACTATCTATACTGAGTAGTATTCAAAGCAATGAGTCAAGACAGTCTTTCTCACACAGCAGGAGTTTTTGTCTTTCTGATTAGCGGACTTCTCTCCGTCTATCTAATCATTCAAGTTTTGATTTTGGCTCTTATGAAACGCAAGCCTCTTCCGCCTCTCCCCCACCATCACACCCCTAACCCGTCACCATGGAGGATAGTTGCTGTGGCCACACAGTGGGGGAGAGGAAAGAACAAAAAGCCTAAGGTGAGAAATAGTTCATTTACCACAATGCAACAAGTACACAACTGTAGCATAATTCAAAAGCACAAACTTTCATAGATCCAGCATGTGTACACAAACACACAGATAGTCATCACTTTCCTTTACACTCACTTTGAAAGCCACAAGCTGCCTCTACTTTAAGAGTCACTGATAGTATGAGAGGGTTGGTGGTCGGAAGGAACATTGAAATAATTTATTATTTTTATTAATGTCAGGTTAGGTCTATGTACATTTCTTGCAGTTAAGATGAATGATACGTACTGTACATGATATATTTACAGAAATGCTTGTACCAGACTTAACTCAAAAGACCTACGCAGATAGTTGTAATGTAACGCATTACTGTTAACTGATAACTTGGATAATCACATTACGTTTTATTTGGTTCTTCAACTAGAGGAGAGAAAAACAAATCAAACGTCCCTTTTCTTCGTTTGTGTAACATGAAACAAAAATGGCAGAGCCACTGCTCTTCTGAGTGGAGGAAGTATCCCCTATTTTTCAAATTAAATTCAGGATTTTTGGTCTTGGTCTCGTCTTGACTCTGGATTTTATGTCAAGACCACAACTGCAGGGATATTACTAAATTGCCTCTGCATTTTCTGATTTATGCCTTTGTAACCAATACTTATATTGATATACATACATATCTAATTTGAAATTTGTTACTGTAAACCCCCCTATTCCCTGCCCCCTTTACACACTCTCTCAAGAAAGTGAATGCGGGAGACAGGAGAAGACGCTACAGCTGTCTTACACAAATCTGGTCTTGGTCTTGACTCGGTCTCAAACCTTCAAATTCTCGGTCCCGATACACTCTGCTCTTAGTGATGACTTGATCTCGGTTTAGGTGCTCTTTACTACAACACTGACGCTAACACAAAGCTAGTCGCTTAATCCCCCCCAGACCTAGTCCCCCCAGACACTTAGTGACGCGGACGCCGATGAATAGAGAATGTTGCCGACACCAGCCAAGCTGCCAAGATTATATTTTTTTAACAGCAGGTAAACCAAACAGCGATAAATAGGCTAGTGGGAGAATACACAGTAGAGGAAATGTTGCCTGTTTGGACATTGGAATCACCAGTAAATGTTGCAAGCTACCTGCTATATGTCTTGTGTATGTACTCATTATAATAAGCATGTGTGATCAGGGCATATATGAGCTTTAACTTGATACTGTTACTTGGCAAGTAAGTTAGGGTGCATCTCATCATTTGTCATGTGGGTGTACTTTGTGGGTATGACTGAGATTCTCAATTTCATAATGCTCAAAAAACATATATATACAGTACTGAGCAAAAGTCTTAGGCAGGTGTGAAAAAAGGCTGTAAACTAAGAATGCTTTCAAAGATATTGTTTATTTTTATCAATTTACAAAATTCAAAGTGAGCAAACAAAAGAAAAATCTAAATCACATTCATATTTGGTGTTACTACCCTTTGCCTTCAAACATGCATCAATTCTTACAGGTACACTTGCAAAAAGTCGGGCGACGTTGACAGTGGTCGGCCAAGGAGTGCAGCAGATGAAAAACACATCAAGCTTATTTCTCTTCAAAAAAAAGCCAGACCTCCGACGTGGAAACAACAGCAAGCAACTCAACTATGCACGAAAACATAGGAACTGGGGTGCAGAAAAATGGCAGCAGGTGCTCTGGACTGATGAGTCCAAATTTTAAATATTTGGCTGTGGCGGAAGGCCGAAGGGCTGGAGAGAGCTACAATAACGAGTCTGCAAGCAACAGGGAGGCATGGTGGAGGTTCCTTGCAAGTTTGTCGCTGCATTTCTGCAAAGGAGTTGGAGTTGGAGCTTTGGTCAGGAATAATGGGGTCCTCAATGCAGAGAAATACAGGCAGATGCTTATCTATCATGCAATACCTTCAGGGAGGCGTATGATTGGCCTTAAACATACAGCCAAGGTCATTAAGAACTGTCTTCAGTGTAAAGAAGAACAAGAAGTTCTGGAAGTGATGGCATGGCCCCCACAGAGCCCTGATCTCAACATCATCGAGTGTGTCTGGGATTACATGAAGAGACGACACCCACAGAAGATCTGGGGTTAGTTCTACCTACCAGCCGAGTTCCTTCAAAAACCGGGTGCAATTGCACCAAGAAGAATTGGTGCTGTCTTGAAGGCAAAGGGTGGCCCTTTATTTTTTTTAAATTCAAAAACCATAACCATTTACAACCAGTTACAAACAATACGCTGGGACAAAGGAATGGGTCCCGGGGACAAACAACACAGACAGGGAAAACAGGAGGGAGGGAGACAAAACAACACATGCAGACACAGACACAAGACAAGGGACCAATCACCAAGTTAGAGGTCCGGGCCGCAGCACTGTCACAACTGTATGGATTTGATTTAGATTCCTCTTCTGTTCATTCACTGCATTTTGTTAATTGATGAAAATAAACTATTAACACTTCCATTTATGAAAGCATTCTTAGCTTACAGCATTTTTTCATACCTGCCAAAAACTTTTGCACTACAGTACTATGTGTGTATATTTATATGTATATCTTGTGTTATAATTCCTTGTAGTAGATAACAGCTGAATATATGCTGTCTAGATTTGTTATGTTGAATGCTGGTCTCCTTCCTCTACATGAGGTAATTGCACTATGAAAACACAACGGCAGCTACTGAGAAAAGATACTGCATGTGTCATCATAGTGAAACATACCAATTCTGTTTCACATGATGTTTCGTTTATAACAAAAACACCAAATCTGCTTAAGAAGACTTTATTGCAATTGACTGGAAAAGGTAGAAAATGACGCTCTTTTGATAGACATATACACTTTTATGACAACGAGGTATAATCAACATATATTTAAATACGTATTGATATTTAATAGATATATAAAAAGATGCTTTTATTTCAGGTAAGTTTACGGTTCATACAATATACTGTGACTGTGGTAGCTTTGAATTGTCTCGTGGTTCCTCACACACGTTTTTTCTGCCCCATCCTCCCACGCCTGCACTTCTTCCTACGGCATCTCCTTTCATTTCTGCATTTCTTCCGCCGTGCTTTTGTTGGGGCAGTGGACACTGCTATTGGTAGGACGCTTGTTGATTCTTCATTCAGTCCTTTCACTTGCAGTGCTTGTATTTCTTTCTCCTTGTCCACCTTCTGAATGGCTTTTACTGCCCAGTCACTGTTAGGGTCGGAGCAAATCCTCGTTCCACGCTTTTTCTGAAACCTGCAATTGATTGTAATCTGTTAACTGTTAATCTGTCCAAGTTAAAACCAAAACATGTTTTCTCACTTTCCTTTAATCCAGCCATGCAGATAGTTTGAAATATTCAGTGCCCCTGTTACTCTAAATAATCCACCGTTCTGGCTGTAAACTGTTTTGAACTATTTTCCAGTAGAAAGTTAGGAGTACATGTGGATATTTCTTTGCATAATTTTATACAATGTGAATTTGCAGGACCACTTACACTACGGCTGTGATTGGACAGAGGCCTTCAGACTGATTGGTGTAATCCACAATTTGTTCAAGTGGGACTTGAGTGTTAGACCTCCGGTAACAACAGCCGGCCATCGGTCCAATGACTAAACAAGACAGGTATAGAGAAAGAAATATTAAGTACCCCTAATTTCACCCTGCCAAACACTCAGACCTTACACTCAATCAAAAAGCCTGGACGTTTTACAGTACTCACTTGCATGGACCATGCTCATCCATGTGGTGAAGCAGAGAAGAGCGGCTATCACCGGGCTGAATCTCATCTTCTGGCTTTGTCCTTCAGTTGTGGAGTGCAGTATCTCTCAGCACAGACTTATACTATCTGAATCCCTTATACACAATAACCCTGCTGCTTGCCTGAGTAGTATTCAAAGCAACGAGTCAAGACAGTCTTTCTCACACAGCAGGAGCGGCGTCCACTTTTATGTCTTTCACGATGAGCGGACTTCTCTCTGTCTTGAGTCAGTTTTCATTTTGGCTCTTATAAAAACGCAAGCCCCTTCCGCCTCTCCCCCATCATCACACCCCCCACCCGTCACCATGGTACACAGTCGCTGTAGCCACACAGTGGGGAGAGGAAAAAATGAGTACACCTCTAACAAGCCAAAGATGGGAAACAGACCTTTTACCACAGTCCTACCCACAACGCAACAAGTACACAACTGTAGCATCACTCAAAAGTACAAACCTTAATACACTCATCACTTTCCTTTGCACTCCCTCAGAAAGCCACAAGCTGCCTCTACTTTAAGAGTCACTGACAGTACGAGGGTTGGTGCTTTGAAATAATATAATATTATTATCATTAAATATTAGATTTACGCTAGTGAAATTTCTTGCGATTAATCAGATAAAATGATACTTCAATGATTAATTCCTATTAGAAAAGCTTGTATCAGGTTAAACTCAAAATAACTACCTATAACAACACACAGACACACACACACACACACACACACACACACACACACATCAATGTCAGTGACCTACTCAAGCTAGCTTTGCTTAACGGCTCTGTTCACCCACACAGGTGGTTGAACTTATTTTTGGCTCTTTTTTAAGAATGCGTGTGTGTTTAAATGACATTGCCCTGAATGTTAGGCCACACATTAGCATTTACTACGGTACAAAACTTAAATCTGAACTGACATTCAAATTTCAGTTGTTTGACAACCTTAAACCCTCTTGACAGTGATGAACACTGAGGCTGGTGTGTCAAAAATGGAGGAAGCTTTCATGTTAGCTCGAACTTTAAAATGTATCACTCAGTATATCTTGGTCACAGTTATCTGTATCTACATTTTTTACTTGGATCTTCATCAAACATTTTTTTATGCGTTTATCTGCTTTCTTAAACTCTCAAATATAGATGATGGTATCAGCTCTAACCAGTACATGGAGGTCACTTACTTTGATGAATGAGATGGTAGCTTTATTTTTACATTCCACTTGAACTACCAGGAGGAATGGGTTAGAAATGTATAGTGGGAGGAAGAGAGGGGGGGGGGAATAGTATTGATAACACATTTATATAGTAGTTTAAGGGCACACATAGAGAAAAGCAGGGGCATGAACGGTGTATACAGAAGAAGGCGTGCGTCAATCTTCAAGTTTTAACACAGTATTTATCCAACCGTTAAGCCAGGCAAACTGACAATATAATGGGCTCAATTCAAAGCTTAAAATGAGAAAGAAAGACACTGAAAAGGAGTAAAAGTGAAAGCAATATCTAGAGGAGGTAAGGGTGATAAAGAGGCAGAGAGCTAAACGGCAACACAAAGAGGATCCTTTGAAATCAATGGAAGGAAGAGTTGAAGCGAAACTAAGATACAACATGTGTGAATCAGAGAAAAAAATGAAATGGAGAAGGAGAACCGAAACCTCTATTATGTATCTGGGCCCTGTGGTACATCTCAGCCAGGCCATCATTATACCACATCAACAACAACATAAAGAAATAAACATCTGATTGGCCGTCCACATGCTGTCAGGCTGGAAAGCTAATGTTAGCTTCATGCCCTTCAGTCAACAACAGCAAATCCCATGACACACCAACGCATGTCGTCCCAAATGCCCAGTCATTAAAATCAATGAGCTTGGCTGGTGTGATGCTGTCACCCAAGCGTCAAACGTGCACACAAATACATACACTTGAGAACATATACAAACCTACATGCGAACAAGCACACACATAATGACCTCCCTGCACTGATGTACTTTTCACGCATTCTCACACATCCACACCCAGTTTCATCATTATCATCCTTGTGGCAACCGGTTTGTTAGGAGAAATGCCTGGCTGCATTATTAGTTCCTCTCTTATTCATTAGTTGTCGTCCTGGGCAGCAGCCAGGGCTCTTGGTTGGCCGACAGCGTGGCTGATAGGTATTAAAGTCTCCTGATAAAGCAAGAGAGTGGAACGTAGCGTCGCAGGAAATTACAATCAATACTGCCTCTCATGTCCTCATCCGATATCGACTGCAAATGGGAATGAGAAACACATTGTCGACCCCCTATGCATGGACACAAGGGCACGCTTAAAAACATGCATGCATGTTAACACACAAAGACACACACAAACACACACATATTTGAAGACCGCATTAAATGTAAGAGTGGCTTAAAACAATTCTCCAATTAAAATTGATCTATGTTAGAGTGATCTGATGTTGACAAATCTACCAAAATCAATCTTTTAATATACGCTTGTTCACCATTGAGGCATAAGTAAAAAAACTTTTACTTAAATATTTGAGGTTTGCTTCTTTCCTTTACATTTAAGTTCTTTGAGAATATTTTTATATCCAAGCAAAATGGGTATAGTCACTGAAATTTCCCTAACCTAATTGATATTGAATCAAATCTAATCGGGACCTTTGTAAATCAGAATCGAGTTGATTCAGGAAATTATTTGCCATACACAGCCCTGATTAAATGTTGCTGTTATTTTACAGAACCTCACCTCACCTTGCACAAAGCATAAGTGAGACAATGGAAGAGGAAACCAAACTCTTTTGCCTCAAACCACAACTTTCGGATTACACTGTATGCATTTACACACTCACTCAGGCATGATTCACACACCCAGTTCTGCCCTCTGCTCACGGCTTTTAGGACCCGGCAGAGAGGAGTGTTTCTTGATATGAAATGCTGGTTGGCGTGTGCGGCTCAAAGCAAACACACACGCACCTGCAGGCAAAGACACAATGTGAGTGGCATGACACAAATGGGAGCAGTAATTAAAGGAGTGTCTCATCAGATGGATATATTTGACTGTGTCTGCTCTCTCTGTTTGATAAAGAATCCGCACCAGACAGATCAAGGTTTAGATTGATCTTTTATCCAACACTGAGGAATCTTATTCATTCATTTTGGAAGATAAAGACATATGATTCTTCTGTTTTTTCTTTTCTTGCCGATTGACAATAATCAGACCAATCTAATTAACTCCCTCTTTCTCTTTCCTGTCTGTGCGCACACACACACACTTTGATAAGTTTGTTTCGAGTAAGAAAAACAGCTAGAAAACTTCAACAAAGGCCAGGTATGCTGTAACAAAGAACTATGTGTCTAGGTTTGAGTCTTGGTGCCTCAGCGTGGCAGGCTGAACGGCTGCCTTGGGACGGACTGCTGTAAAGAGCAGTGCACTTCAGGTCATTTTAAGAGCTAGAGAAGTGTTGAGAAGAGCAGAGATGTTTCTGATATGTACACCGACCTTTCTCAGACTGATTGCATGATGTGCTGCTTTGCCCCCAGCACCAGCACCCACCAGAGGTCCATCAACCATCAAGCATTGTTATTCTCTGTTTCAGCAGGCGAGGTGGGATGCCATGCTCTTTTATTTTACCCAAGGACTTTTATTGGTATGCTCTTTTCATTTTTATATCTGTCTCTGTCTTCTCTTCACACACACACACACACTTACACATTTTTTGGATGGGTTTGTCTCTTTTCATTTCTACACACACAGACAATAGGGGCGGCTGTCCCATGTCGAAGTGTCCTTGGGCAAGACACTGAACCCCGAGTGTGAATGTGTGTGAGTGTTTATCTGATGAGCAGGTGGCACCTTGTACGGCAGCCTCGGCCACAGTGTATGAATGTGTGTGAATGGGGAATGTTTCCTGTATGATGTAAAAGCGCTTTGAGTAGTCGTTAAGACTAGAAAAGCGCTATAAAAATACAGCACATTTAGACAAACCCATCCAAAAATAATCTAAGAAAAACCGAGCAAGCCCAATTTCGGTGCAAATAAAGCCAACACACATCTACACATACACCTTTTTCACAAACACACAGCCTGTGCGAACATGAAAAGAAAGATAGAAATGTCTAAATGAGGGTCTCTCTCTGACCCCCCCACCGCCACCCCCACTCCCCTCCCCCAGGGGCTTCAATAGATGGATCTTATATTTCTGCTCAATACCAGGAGATGAACAGAAATCCCTCTTGGCGTTGAGAAATGTCATTTACTTTCCAATTAATATTTCAATTAACAAAGTCATTCCCAATTCATTTCCTGAAACCGGCAGAGTTGAAATGAAACTGACCTCGTGCCCCGGTATCAATCTCGGTGCCATTGACCCTTTCATTTGTGGCTCAAATGTCCATTTAGGGACCGCGTCAATAATCGACTCCAACTGGTGGCTATATTACCATAGCCATTAGCATAGTAAAGAGTGGCTGACCCGTCCTGCGCCTCCGGCTCACGGTCCAGAGGACGCAGGAGCGCGTAGAGTCGAATCAATAAACGCTTTAATTATAGCAGCCCTCGGCCCGCAGCTCTTCACGGTTGGGAGACGCGCAATGCCGCAGCTGATCTAAGGCGGAGTGGGTTTCACCGCCTCAGTAACTTGTCTGTTTTGGTCATTGCTATCAGAGACGGCAAATTGTCAACTCCTCTCTTCAGATTTGGTAAAACGGGTCGATTAGCAGGGAGGCGATGTCCACGTTTTCTAGCGTGTTGCAGCTTTGTGCTGTTAGTGTGGAATGGGCTTGTACTTTATTTTGTTAGAAGTACTACAGTGCTCATTTTGAAATGATGTTGGCTGCAGTTATTTTGATGTGTATAAGTATTTAAACTTTTGGAAGGTGTAATAGAGGAGATTATATTGTAATAGCAGAAGATTCTAGTGTTAAAAGCTAATAATTAGGATCTTATGACATTTGAATTTTGCAGAATTAACCATATGAAGGCACAATGGAGAAATGTGGTCGGTGTGTGTCCTGGGCTACTTCTCTTCATGCAGCCGTTTGGATTGTCTTTTACATTCTGAAGTCAGAAGGAGAAGTACAGTATGCTTAGGAGATTGTTACGTTGATCCCTTCTCGCCAAATCGCTTTCTGAGTATTGATTAGTTACCGCATGCATCAGATATTCTTGACTTAAGAAATTATATCATTCACACTTGTGAATTTGGCTCGTCTACAGAGGTACATCAAAATGCACATAGTTAAGATTTAAGATCAGTGTTTATCATTGTCTTTATCATTCCATGTTCACAGAAGTGATGAAGCAAGCGTCTTAGCAAGATGGAGAGATTCCAACATTGCTAACACCCGGTGCATAACCCACACAGGACCGCTGACGTCCTCATAGTCCTTCCACCATTTATGCATGTGAAAAAAGATCAGTGAGTCCCAGAATAAAAATGAACATTTTTAAAAGAAGCCTTATACAGCTTTTTGCACTGGCTCTATTCACATTATCACAGCTTGTGTTTATTTTGTGTATTTGTTTGTAAAGGTGAATCCAAAATCATATTTGGTGCCAAAGCATCCTCAAAGATGCTTAAAAAGTGCAGTGGTGGAAGACGTATTCAAAACCTGTAGTAATACCAGACTGTATAAATATTATGTTACAAGTAAAAGTCCTGCATTGAAAATTTTACTTGTAATAAAGTATGTAAGTATCATCAGAAAAATCTACTTCAAGTATTAAAAGTAAAAAGTCTCAATGCATAAAAATCCTCACATTTTAGAAACTGGAAACGTGTTTAATCAATTCAGCTGTACTTGTATATCTGTATTTTGTTGGGTAGTTAAAATTAGTAGTTAACTAATAATAAAACATTGTATTTTATGAACTACATGTGTTGTGTGTGCAAAAAGTAACTAAAGCTGTCAGATAAATGTAGTGGAGTACTAAGTAGAATATTTCTCTCCGAAATGTAGTGGAGTAGAAGTAGAATGTGGCATGACAAGAAAAGACTCAAGTAAAGTACAAGTACCTCAAATTTTTACTTAAGAACAGTACTTGAGTAAATGTACTTAGTTACATTCCACCACTGGAAAGGTGGATAGACTTTTCAAGCCTAATGTCATCGAAAAGGCAAAACACTTTCTCAACATAATGAAATACAGTATAATGAAATATAGTTCACCGCCGTACAAACAACAGCCTCCAAATGATCACAAAGTTGAATCAGCACCTCTAAAACATTATACATTAAAACCTTCATGAAGGTAGGATTTATTGCGAGACTGTTGTATTACACTGCATTACCTTGTTGCACCTAATAAACTGACTGCATGCATATCAAGAATCATACCCATCTCTATCTTTTTCTTTTTGTCTTATTTTCCATGTGCGGAATTCTGATCTATGTATATGTTGACATATTCCTGGCAGAGCTTGCTTTTCAAATTCTCTCCCCTCCAAAAGATAAGAAAGAAAATGACATTACGGATTGCCATCCACACAGACTTTATACAGTTGCTGTACTGAATCCAAACGGGACTTGAAATGTGTTTGAGACAGCATGGTGCGTACTGTCAGAGTATACAAGGATAATCTTTTTAATTTTAACGGAGCATCCCGTCTTTCCACTAAATGTCTGATCAGCACATCACGCACACAATGATCTACTCCTGTATTTTGAACCTTCATTCTTGTGCACTAGATGGCGTACTTCTCCTGCAGTGAGCGAATGGGGAGCATGAGCTTGACAGCCTCTGAGAGAGTCATCCAAATTCAGTCTAGTAGTCTAGAGTTGCAAAAATACAACGACTTCAAGCCCTAGGCTATAGCTGACATTATTCTGCTCTTCATGGCAATGCAGTACGTTGTGAGGCTAAAGAGATAATGTCAGCTGGCCTTGACAAATTTACACTTCCCATTTTTGACACTACAGTGCTAAAATAAAGGCTACGAGTTTGATATTGTGCTCAAACATGGTTTGATAACCTGATGTGTGTCTGATGAATCCCCTGATTGATTCTTGTGTCTCGTCGTCAGTCATCTGTTTTCATTTGGTGGTGGCATTGCAGATGAGGCTGTGCTTGAGAAATATTATTAGAGGAGGATCAAAGCGCATGTGTCCCTTTCAGACCACCAAGCTCATTCATGACTCAACTGCAGCGAGGTCTCCCTCTCTCTTTATATTTCCCAGTTATTTGTCTGCTTTGATCATACAGTCCATTCAATACGTCTCGCCCTCTTGCTTCTGGTTTCTGTCTTTTAGCAGGCGTGCACTGGCTTTCTGTTTGTCAAGCACATGTCCCATGATTGTCCTTTTCATCCCTACCACCACCACTTTTTTTGTCTTTCTGCCCATGTAGAAAGACAACCCCCCCAACTTTAGCAACTTTCTGCCTAAAGCCCTCATTTCTCCCATGTTTCACCCCGCCATTCGCTACTCTGTTGGGTTAAGCAGGGTCATAGCAAAGCCGTAATGCCTAAATGTGTGTGTGTGCATGAGAAAGCATGGTCCCTTCTGCTTGAGCTAGATTATTCTAAGTTCCTGACCTCTGGGTGGTGAGATGGCCCCATGTTTGGAAACACAGGCACTTGTCTTTGTCTCTGGAGCCTGGCGGGGGAGCTCGACCAGGGCCCTCTCATGTCGAGTGAGTCCATGGACGCCTTTCTGTCCTCTGATCTTTACCACCACCATCTTAATATTAATATACCGTAAATAAGCAGACAGCTGGTCAGGGCAGGCCAACACTCCCAGGAGATACACACACACACACACACACACCACACAACAACAGGATGAGTTTGGCTTGCAAGCAAAAACATTGATCCTAAGTCCCTTCACTGTGAGTCAATCTGGCCCCAATAGCCATTCAAGTGTATCTGCTTGATCTGATGTTTCCCAATAAGAGAGATTCCTCCCAGGGTGTGTGTACGTGTGTGAGAAACTGTGTGTGTGTGAGAGATATTGATTGTTGAGTGACATGGCACTATAGATCCCAAGCAGCTGTTAAGAGTGTAAATGAGGCCTCCAGCATATCATTAAAACTCTTTGATTATGTCAAAGGAAACTCTGGTAAAGTGTTTCCCTTTTCACTCTAAAGTGTGTGTGTGTGTGTGTGTTTTCTCTGCTCAGCTCTCAAACTGTAAATACATCCGTAGAAAGCTTAGAGGTTGGCAGGCCAGAGGTAAGGAAGCCTTCTAATCGGGGACCATCAGATCGATCGGCCCTCAGTCTGATTGGGGTACCGTGGCCTCGACCTCAAAGGTGCAGATGCCCAGCTCACTGTGAACTCCACATCAGTTTCTCTCCTACATATAACTAAAGACTAGCACACATAAACAAAAAAGTCAAAGCTAACTTCAAAATCTTCCCTCACTGCTCCCACAAGCTCTATGTTGGTGAGCTAGGGTCTATCATTGCACAGATCAATCAATCCTATTTACTCTTTGCTTCAGAAGATTTTCCTCTAAGGAACTGTTCTGAAAGGACCATCCACTGATTTTTGATGGGGTCTAGGCAGGGTGCGGCATCCTAACAAAAAACTGTGATTGGTTGCATCCTGGGAAATGTAGGATTTAGATCCAATTTGAAGTTTAACCCTTGTGTTGTCTTCCCGTCAAAAATGAAAATCAAAACTTTTGATGCTTTATATCAATGTTTGTCACTTTTTTTGACATTTTCAACACTACGTAACACTAACTTATTAACTTTAGTTTTACAGTTATTTTTGGAATTTATGATTAATAAACCTAATTTATAGGAAATCCCTAATGTTTGAGAAGCAGAAATTAGGAATTATTTAGACTAAAATTAAAGGAATGGATGTTGATGGATAATCATTTGTTTTACTATGCTATAAAATTGAATAAGACGCCCCAAAATTAATGAAAGTAGAGATTTGTACTTGGCAAAGAGCGTTGGGTGGAATCAATCATGTTATTTTGGGCAATTACAATTGGGTAGAACAAAGAACATTGATATAGGAAACTGGGTCAATTTGACCCGAGGACAACACGAGGGTTAAAAGTCCGGATGTCTCAGCTACCCTAACCCTAACCACTGTCCTATCACCATGGCAAAACAGTCCAGACTTAGACAACCACAGAAATCCCTTAAATTACCACTCTCAGCTACTGCCCCCAAAGCAAAGGTACAGAGTCCCCTGTGCAAAGAAAATCATAGACTGGGCTTTGTCCTTTTTGTCATAAATTGTCTTAAAGTGCTCATATTATGCATTTTGTCTTTTTCCCTTTCCTTTGTTGTATTATATATCTTTTTTGTGCATGTAATATGTTTACAAAGTGGAAAAGCCCAAAGGGCCTTACCATCTCCAACAGAAACCCTGTTCACAAACAGCTCCAAACAGCTCTACTGTAGTCCAGCCTTTAAACTTCGTAACACATGGTATAATGCTCGCCTAGCTGCTAGCGTAGCACGCCCTCATACTCTGCTTCTGACTGGCTAGTAGTCCTTACCTAGGTACTGTCAGGGCCCTCATACTCTGCTTCTGACTGGCTAGTAGTCCTTACCTAGGTACTGTCAGGACCCTCATACTCAGCTTCTGACTGGCTAGTAGTCCTTACCTAGGTACTGTCAGGGCCCTCATACTCTGCTTCTGACTGGCTAGTAGTCCTTACCTAGGTACTGTCAGGGCCCTCATACTCTGCTTCTGACTGGCTAGTAGTCCTTGCCTAGGTACTGTCAGGACCCTCATACTCTGCTTCTGACTGGCTAGTAGTCCTTACCTAGGTACTGTCAGGGCCCTCATACTCTGCTTCTGACTGGCTAGTAGTCCTTACCTAGGTACTGTCAGGGCCCTCATACTCTGCTTCTGACTGGCTAGTAGTCCTTACCTAGGTACTGTCAGGGCCCTCATACTCTGCTTCTGACTGGCAAGTAGTCCTTACCTAGGTACTGTCAGGGCCCTCATACTCTGCTTCTGACTGGCTAGTAGTCCTTACCTAGGTACTGTCAGGGCCTCATACTCTGCTTCTGACTGGCAAGTAGTCCTTACCTAGGTACTGTCAGGACCCTCATACTCTGCTTCTGACTGGCTAGTAGTCCTTACCAAGGTACTGTCAGGGCCCTCATACTCTGCTTCTGACTGGCTAGTAGTCCTTACCTAGGTACTGTCAGGGCCCTCATACTCTGCTTCTGACTGGCTAGTAGTCCTTACCTAGGTACTGTCAGGGCCCTCATACTCTGCTTCTGACTGGCTAGTAGTCCTTACCTAGGTACTGTCAGGGCACACACTCATACTCTGCTTCTGACTGGCTAGTAGTCCTTACCTAGGTACTGTCAGGGCCCTCATACTCTGCTTCTGACTGGCTAGTAGTCCTTACCTAGGTACTGTCAGGACCCTCATACTCTGCTTCTGACTGGCTAGTAGTCCTTACCTAGGTACTGTCAGGGCCCTCATACTCTGCTTCTGACTGGCTAGTAGTCCTTACCTAGGTACTGTCAGGGCCTCATACTCTGCTTCTGACTGGCTAGTAGTCCTTACCTAGGTACTGTCAGGACCCTCATACTCTGCTTCTGACTGGCTAGTAGTCCTTACCAAGGTACTGTCAGGGCCCTCATACTCTGCTTCTGACTGGCTAGTAGTCCTTACCTAGGTACTGTCAGGGCCCTCATACTCTGCTTCTGACTGGCTAGTAGTCCTTACCTAGGTACTGTCAGGGCACACACTCATACTCTGCTTCTGACTGGCTAGTAGTCCTTACCTAGGTACTGTCAGGGCCCTCATACTCTGCTTCTGACTGGCTAGTAGTCCTTACCTAGGTACTGTCAGGACCCTCATACTCTGCTTCTGACTGGCTAGTAGTCCTTACCTAGGTACTGTCAGGGCCCTCATACTCTGCTTCTGACTGGCTAGTAGTCCTTACCTAGGTACTGTCAGGGCCCTCATACTCTTCTTCTGACTGGCTAGTAGTCCTTACCTAGGTACTGTGTATGTGCAACTCCAAACAAAGATGGAATAGAAGTGTGAGGCCTCACTCAGGAGCTAAAACAGAGAGCTCAACACTCTGAAAAGAGGAGCTGATGCAATGTAGCCTGGCTCCGCCCTCCTATATACTTTTGCTCAATTTTCATTTCCCTTCAGTACTACGTCTGAGTTTGCGGTATAGTCTTGGGTTTTCTCCGGTCAAATCTTTGGCGGTCCAAACAGTGAACAGAGGGAGTGGCTGAGAACAGTAACGTTGAGGTCGTGCACTAGTTAGAGTTGTAGTTCCGTAATGGCAGCGGAGAAAGATGCGAGCGAAGCCATTCGGTCCGTTGTGGAAATGCTGCCGAATGTACAGAAGTTAAAGCCTGAGCAAGAACAATCTTTACTGAGTTTTGTTGGCGGCCATGATGCTGTGGCCCTCCTCCCCACGGGGTTCAGGAAAAGTTTGATTCTTCAGCTCGCTCCGTTAGTGGTGGAGTTGGCTAAGGCTAACGCTAGTAATGCTAAGCCGACGTTATACCAAATGTTAGTGATTGGTTAAGGCAGAACCAGAGAGTAGGGTGACCAGATGTCCCCGGTTTCCGGGGACAGTCCCCGGTTTTGGTGACCTGTCCCCGGTTTTGGTGACCTTTCCCCGGCTGGATCTGTCCCCGGAAATGTCCCGGATTTCACTGTGATTGACAGACCCGAAATTGGAATGAAAGAAAGAAAACACTGACCAAACGTAGCCAATAGTCGCACACCCTACACCCGCAGGCTCAAGACAGCCAGAGCCAGCGCTGCTCAGAGCTCAGAGATGTTTTAGAAAGCCGTATTTTACGATGCTATGTCTGGTGGGTTTAGCGAAACGCAATTCAGCGGACTTTTATGTTTTAAAAAAGGATTATAATCTTTAACAGAAGGTCGACCTCCTTAGAAATCCTTTCCATAATGTTATCAGACACTTAGAATATTAATCTGAGTCTGTCAGCAGCAAAACGAGCACTTTATGAACGTAAATACAAGCTGGACAATTATCCCATTAACTTCCATTGTAGCTTGTTTCTCTGCTGCCGACTGCAGCGATCTCGTTTCATACTGCATCAATGTCAAAAAAAAGGAAAATACTTCCTCAGTAGTTTATATTGTATCTGATACTCAATGAGCTGTTGTAGAAAACAGCCTGAAGCAAAAAAGCCAAAGCTGTCAGATAAATGTAGTTCAGTAAACATGACATTATGAAATATTGGGACTTTATCTTGAAATATTAAGACTTTTCATCTTGAAATATTAGGACATTTTATCTTGAAACATTCCCCTCTGAGGTGTAGTGGAGTGGAGTATGAAGTAGCAGCAGGGGTGAGTCTAGGATCAGACCTTTGGGGGGGGGGGGCGGCTCAGCCCCTGATGAGAACAGCTCTAGGTCTAGTGTCCCCGTTTTAAGTTTTACAGATAAAAACATGACATGTTTTGGAGGTACATACGCTTCTGAGCTGAAAATGTCCCCGGATTTTGTCTGAGAAAAATCTGCTTACCAGAGTGGCTCTGGTAAGGTGATCCAATAGTTTTAAACTTCAACAGAGTACCCGCCTTCAAGGGAGTTAACACTATCAATGGAGAGACTCTCTGTACAAATGTAATCTGGTAGGACCAGGATAGATGCAACGTGCAGTACGACAAAAATATGCTGTTTTTTGGAAAATTGAACCAAGTATGTAAACCTATTCTGATATAACCTCTAAATAAAATGATGAGCCTGATGAATGAGCATAATATGAGCACTTTAACCAGTAAGGACAGCCACTTATTTGAAGCCAGCTACATTAGCACACTGCACTTTAGTTAACCTTGAATCAGTCCTCACCAGTTGCTGCTTTTAATGTAGCTTCTATTGTGTATTGTGTTTTATATAAATGTGTTTTAATGTGTTCTGTCTGGATGTGATATGTGTTTTAATGTACCCTTTTTAATTGCATATGCAAACCAAATACAAATTTCTGCCTTTTAAAACAATAACGCTTTTTCTAGGATATTGTAAAAAATATTTAGTCAAAAACCACAGTGAAATTTTGACTACCTAATGGCACTACATGAAAAGGGAAGGGATCATTGGAGTTAATACATTCCCTTTTACAGGGGAATTTCATGGCAACCCATCCAATAATTGGCTCAGCAGCAGATCTGCAAAACTTAAAACTAAATTCTATAATCAACTAAAAGTTTGTGCTAAGATCGTTGGGCAACCTGTTGCACACAACTTTTAAACAACCCACAAGAAGAGCATGCACAGGCTTCTGACTCCATGTATGTTGTAAATTATGAATACCAACTTTTGCCTTCTATTTGGTGGTTTAGAGTCCCTTTGTTTAGCCACAACAGGCTCAAGAACTCTTTTATATACACGTCAGTCTATCCTGTTGCTTAATCATTGGCGATTGGCTCAAATCATTTTTATAGCTTCAAATTAGAGTTTGCAAACCTGTCTGTTAGTGACAGAGGACAAACAATTACAGGTTCAAAGGGCTTGAAACAGCTTTAATATCATGTCGCTGTCACCAATGCTATGCACCTGTAACCCTCATCAAAGAAAGGGTTAAAGGTCCCATGGCATGAAAATGTCACTTTATGATGCATAAATGGCACATACTGTACTAAGGGAAGATCATTGTGGGACTGGGTCTAGTGATTCTGCACCAAGGCTGAATTTTGGGAAAGAGACTTCAGATACAGTATTAGGGACCACTAAGGTCTATATAAAAGAGACTTCAGATACAGTATTAGGGGACCACTAAGGTCTATATAAAAGAGACTTCAGATACAGTATTAGGGACCACTAAGGTCTATATAAAGAGACTTCAGATACAGTATTAGGGGACCACTAAGGTCTATATAAAAGAGACTTCAGATACAGTATTAGGGGACCACTAAGGTCTATATAAAAGAGACTTCAGATACAGTATTAGGGGACCACTAAGGTCTACATAAAAGAGACTTCAGATACAGTATTAGGGGATCACTAAGGTCTATATAAAAGAGACTTCAGATACAGTATTAGGGGACCACTAAGGTCTATATAAAAGAGACTTCAGATACAGTATTAGGGGACCACTAAGGTCTATATAAAAGAGACTTCAGATACAGTATTAGGGGACCACTAAGGTCTATATAAAAGAGACTTCAGATACAGTATTAGGGGACCACTAAGGTCTATATAAAAGAGACTTCAGATACAGTATTAGGGGACCACTAAGGTCTATATAAAAGAGACTTCAGATACAGTATTAGGGGACCACTAAGGTCTATATAAAAGAGACTTCAGATACAGTATTACCTGTGCTAAACCAAAATCAGTGTGCTGCCAATTAAGGTCTTGATCCCAAGATATCACAAAACATGTTTCTTTGTCATTGTCGTTGATTACAGTGTAAACTGACAATAAAGTTGTATCATATTGTTGCCTAATAGCTTTTTTTAAAATTTTTAATCTTAGATATTGATTGTTACAAAAACGATTATTTTCCAACTCTTTCTCTAACTCTTCCTTCAGGTTTGAAGAGTATATAATCTCAGCTGTATGCAGGTCTTTCATAAAAGCCAGATATGGCTCCATGAACTCTGCATCTACACACATATCTCTTCTGATACAGCATGCTTTCTAGTTCATACAACTTTATGTGTTTGTAGTAATTCCATATGAAACATTCAAGACCGCCTCAGTGCCACTACCACTGAGTTGGTCTTTTTGCTCTGTTTTTCAGTTGACTTTGACTATATAGGGCACATTTTTATACAGTACATATTTGTATAGAGGGGCTAATGCATGCACGCACGCACACACACACACACACACACACACACACACACACACACACACAGACAGACATATACTTCCAGATGGCAGAGGTGCTGTGGTTAAGAGTGGCGTTACCACAAGTAATGCAATCGCGGCTCAGAAGGAATGATGTGTTTATCAAGAGTGAGACAAGATGGAGGGAGGATGGGGAGCAGAAAAGAGGAGGGGAGGACAAGGGGATTGAAAGGAGGTAAAGTGAGCGTGCGTAAAAGGAACACAGGAATGTATGCAGCAGGAGGGAGAGATAATAAAGTATGAAAATGGATGATAAACGATGCGAAAGAGAGGAGACGGCAGAGAAGAGGAGGGAGTCGGCCTGTCAATCAGATTATGGACCAATCATTGCTTTGACCTGAAACCTGCCGGATCACATTCACTCCGACACACATAAACACATTCGCAGATGCACTCAGTATCGTTTCCACACAGTTGCATTGAGATAAATGTGTCTCGCTGGCATCCAGTCTGGTGTTAAGTGCACGTATTAGGGCATATCAGCATTCATGTATGTGCTCTGTGTGTGTGTATGTGTGTGTCTGAGTGTAAGTAAGTGAATGAGTAATGAGGGAGTGATGGATGGACGATAATGCACATTTACCCTCTCTCACGAGGGCTCGAAGCGCTTAGATGTCTAGCCCGGCTCACACATCAAACGCACAGAATAGTGTTTGATAAGGCGACTTCCCTTTTATTCATTGTATACATGCATAAATCTCTTCCCTGCTCTTCTTCCTTTTTACGTTTACCTCTCACTGCATTTATCTCCCTCTGCATTTCTTATCTTGGACCTTTGCTCTCTCTCTCTCTCTCTCCCTCTCTCTCTTTCTCTCTCCCTATGCATCTATCTATCTCTCTTACACTTGCTGTCTGCCTCTTAGTAATGGAGCTAATTTGTTTAGCACACAAAGAGTGTCCGTCCATTAGCGTTGGCCTGCCCATGCCAAGAGATGGTGACAACATGTGTATCTGTGTACATAAGTGTGTGCGTGTGTGTCTGTGTGAAAAGGAGAGGTGAAAGAAGAATCCACCATATCCTGGGAAAGTGTTTAGTTGAGAAGTATTTCAGATTTGAACTTTGAATCAAGTGTGACGTAATTTGAAAGGTCTCTGCAGCTTTCAGCCTCTTTGAGCTCAAAGTTTTGTTTTGCCAGACTCAAACAGATATTTGCCAGTAGACAGACTTTCTCCACACCTGCTGCACTTCACTCTAGTGAGCACAGCAGGGAATGTGGCTGCCTGTGTGCTACCTGTACAGTAAATGAAATTATATTCAGTAGCCCACTAGGCCTACGCTTGCTACCTCCAGCCCTTTAGCACACAAAAGTGACTTAATGCAGACATAACCCTACTGTTTATAAAACAAAAATGTCTTGTCATTCAAGGAAATAAAGATTGAATAATTTAAGGTGGGATTTTATCCTCAGGAGCTGTTTTACTGTCATGCATAATTTCAGACACTATTGGACCGAGGATTAACTGTCACTGAGGCATCAGCAGCTACAAATCCTAATAAGACTGGAGACCTGATGACGGCAGTTCTTTGTGATCCATATGTATGACAGTGGAGCCTATCCCTTTACATATTCAACTCGTTTTCAGCCAGCCATATCAATATAAGGCACTGAGTGAGCTCCTCTCTCTGCCAACAGGCTGTCAGTGTTTGGGCAAACTCCAATTCATCATGATGACTCCATCCTTTCTTTTATCCATCCATCCCTCTCTCTTTTAACGCATTTGGTTTGATGTGACACTGGCTGAGGCGAATAACATAAGTGTCCCGATGTGCTCCAATTTGTATTTATTACATTCAAGATCATTTTGTGAGGGAAAGATAGATATGGTATTTTTCTTATTCAAAAGACAAATTGTTTTGCAGATTACCTCGTTTTGTTCCCAGATGTTGTTCAAATTGTTGCCCACCTCCCTCACCCTGGTGATTCTGTATGTGCTCTCATCATTGCTCGTAGCTTAGCTCTCGCAGGAATGTGGTACAGCAAGGCAAGGTCAGTGTTCATTGATTGTTAAATCATTCCTCTGTTTGAGAAGGACACGTTTGAGATGGTAAGACACTGACGGCTTTTACGGTAAAGGTCTGGGCACAGCTATATGCCAGACAACGTTCACATTGCATTCAAGTCAGCAGTTAGTCTGTGCATGTGTGTGTGTGTGTGTGTGTGTGTGTGCATGTGTGTGTGTGTGTGTGTGCCCCCATATTTGTTCTCTAGCAACCAGAGAAAATCAGGCACCCAAAAAAGACCTAAATGAGAAGACACTTGGACCAGTGTGAATATCCTCCACTCTCAGCCTTTCCAAAATGTCTTTGTTTGCCTCTCTATTTACAAAGCTGGTATCAGTCTTAAGAAGATCCTCCTACTCTTAGAGCCAGCAGAGACCGGCAGAGCCTGGTACAGACTGGCAGAATGTCTTTTTATCTCTCCCTCCCTCTATCCCTCCATCTCTTCCTCCCACTATCTCTTTGGCTGAATGGCTGTCTGGACTGAGCTAAAGGGTTTTTTGGGGCTCAAGAGACCTGATGTTGAGATATTTGTCCGTACACTATCTATGAGTTCATACATTTTAGGATTGCTTGCCACAGTAAAAATCCTAATCTCGGTCTTGATGGGATGGGGACCTTAAAGGCTACAGGGTGGGGGATGCTGAAGAGGCTACCGGCCTGCGTATGCAGCCGAGACAGGGAGACAGACGGGGGCAGGGAGGGCTTTGTGCACCAGCCCTTTCCCACACTCCCTTTCACCTTTTGTTGTATAGCACCAGGGCTCTCTGACATGACGAATCGCTCTGCCTGCTTAACTGAGACTGTGGCGGTACGAGTGAAGTGGAATGATGTGTGTGTGCATATATATATTTGTGTGTGTGTGTGTTTGTGTGTGTGTGTGTGTGTGTGTGAGTCTTTAATCTTCATGCCTGAAACTTTTCTCTCTCCCATCCCCTGTCCTGCTCCTCTTCTCCAGACCGAGAGTGGAGTCGAGGTCTCAATGCTTCAAGCTCTAGATGGTCAGATTCCACAGCGGATGAGCCAGACACCGGCGCACACACACACACACACACACACACAAATTATAGACACACTAATTCCTCTGCCCAAATGCCAGCACCAAGCTGTTGCCCATAAAGCATTCAGGCTGTCACAATAGAGACATTATCACATGAGTGAGTGGTTTTGAATAGGGCTAAGGGTGTGTGTATATAGAGTCTGTTGGCAACGGGGGGAGTTCCTGGCAAGGCAGACGACCCTGTCATCACCTCTGCCCCTTGTCAAACAAGCAATCGCCTCCAAAAGCACATGCATGCAGCACACACTCTTGCACACACTCCTGCTACGCTGCCCGCTGTGCTTATGGAAGTTTCATTGCTACTTTTGTGGTCATTTATTATGTCTGACAGGAGTTCTGAGTGAACTGTGTGTGTGTACAGAAGGGGGAGAGAGAGAGAGTAGTATGTTGGCTGATTAGCTGACCAAGACAGATAAAGTGAATTAGCGGACCCATCCAGGACAAGCAGGGTGAGGGGTGAGAATCCAGAGGTCGAAAGAGGAAGGAAAGCAAATGAAAGAAGAACTGTTTTCAAGAAGAATGAAAGGGCAAGGAAAGGATCAGTGCTTTATTGAGGAAATAAATTCTGTAAGCTTTAGTTAAGAGAGTGAACGGTGCAAAACGCAGATGGAGTTAAGTGCAGAAGGAAACACATGACACATTTACGAGCCTTGAAATGTCATTGTCCAAAAACTCTTCCACAAGACATGCAGGATGTGTGTGTGTGCACGTGTCTGGCTTGCTCGCATGTGTGTATGTGTGCAAGTGCGGTGAGGGAGTGACAAGGGTTTAGGGGGCCGTGTCACTCTGTTTTTGCTGGAATGCATGACAGCTATGTTTTGTCATCGTGTGGATGAATGCAGCGTCATGGCAGCAGAAGAAGGAGGAGGACAAAAAGAAGATGAAAGAAAAAAGGAGAAGGGAGTGAGTAGAGGGAGGAGAAGAAAAAAGGACTAGTATTTTTTTTGTTCCTTCTCCCCCCACTCAATAAGGGAATTAGGTCATCCAAGTAAAGGCATTGCAGTGAACAAATCATCATTATAATTGGACCCTTAACAAATTTGTGGAGGTGGCTGCTTCACACACACAGGAAAAAACCCACAAAAGCCGACACACACTTTCACAGCAACACACATGGCCGGGAGGAGGTAAAACAAAATTTCAGCATAAATCAGGGTATGTTTGACAGTTTTATAGTTCTTTCAGGAGCCTCATTTGGGACAGAAGCGTGATAGAAGAACGTTACTTGTGGTAAATATAATTGTGGTCATGATCCTTCCATAAATCACAGCAGGTTACATCACATTTGCTTGCAAGCTGCAGGGAAAACATCCCATTGCAGCAGTTGACCTATGGGATCTCTTTACCTCGTTCTTTTTATATTATATATGAAACTAGGTTCTAACTGCACCTAATTTATATTCAAAACCACAAACCAAAAGCCACACAACCATAACATGTCATTTTTTTACACTTTTCTTATACGGATTAAACAAAAGATCTATAACATGTTAATGAGTGAGCTTTAGTGCAGGGAGGAAGATTTTGTTACCTTCTATTTAGCATATCGACCTTGACTCTCTATGCTAAACATAAGCTCAAGATAAAGTCAAATGTACGGCAAAGGCGTAGGAATTGGTATTGATTTTCTTATCTAACTTTCCCCTATACCTTTGTTTTATTTATTTAAAAATCTACTGTTGCTAATAAAGACTAATTGGTAAAAATAAATAAATAAATAAATAAAATCAGATGCAGTCCTCTGCATTAATAAGATTCTGACTGAGCAGCAAGAATTCAGTTGTGATTCGGTGAGATTTCACAGATTCAGTTTCTTGTTTTTAATCTTCCCCTTAGCATTTAAAGGAATCTACATGTAAGTGTGTGTGCTCAAATATGGCTTCTGGAAAGAAAATAAAGGATAAAATATGAATTACTAAACTGACATTAATTAAGAAATTCCCCAGCACATTGGCCAGAAGTCCTTCTTGATGCCTACTGTCTCAAACATCTCTCTCAGATAAAGCCGAGGATGATGGGAATGTCTTGCTGCATGTCTGCCGGATCTCTGTTTTCTTCATTTTCAATCATGTCGCCGTCCATGCTACTATGTGCTAACGTTAGCGCCATCAAGCCGCAATGATTTGCCGCAAATAAATGCCACCAAATCTGTTGAGTCATCTTGTGGTGGTGCATCAGGTGCACCACCACATTACTGTAAATTCCCATTCAATTAGATTGAATTCGATATTGATGACGCAAACAATAATAACGGTAACTCAAGTGAAATGATTTGAAACTTGTTAGTGAGGACTAGATTAGGACTGTATTTAAAGCTGATTCTGGTCTCCAACTGTGTGTGTCTGTTAAACCACGAACAGAGACATCTTCTCTCTGTTGATGCTTCATTACAAACAAGCAACAGTACAACATGAGCATGGGTAGCTCTGCTAAGGCTGTGTGTGTGTGTGTGTGTGTGTGTGTGTGTGTGTGTGTGTGTGTGTGTGTGTGTGTGTGTGTGTGTGTGTGGTTCTGCAAAGAAATAAGTATCATTGCAAAAGCTACCATACACAATACATAGGAAGTATATATATATATATATACATATATAATAGTGGGTGTATTAGCAATACACCCACTATTAATATCATTATCTTAATGCAGTGTAACTGTAGCATGTAAATACTGCACCTGAAATACAAACGTGAGCGAGGGCGTTCAACAGTCGCCATTATGAAGTAACAGCCAGGTGTAACCTAGGTAACAGGTAAAGAACACAAACAACAACATCACTAAATAACTTACTTTAAATTTGCCAGAACTACAGACCAACAACAGACTTAAATGAACTGACAACATCAGTTATATGACTTACAGTTCTCATGGACTCACACACACAATCTCAGCTGATCCTCTGGACAGCTTTTTCTTTTCTCTCACAATCACACTTGATAGACGACCTTTTGTACAAAACTACAGTAATGAGCCAATGTTGTAAAATGTAAGGAGTAGAAAGCACTGAGTTAAAGTAAAAATATCTGAAAATCTACTCTCTAATCTAATCTAGTATTTGTACTTCATTACTTCCCATCTCTGGTGACCACCACAAAATAAACAAAAAAATTGTGTCCCTGTTGACGAATCAATAGATCAAAATAACGTGACCATTTCACCAACTGCCGTGAGACCGGGTTGGAAGACCAGACCGAAGGACTGGACGGAGCGTTCTGCTGGAGGCCGACCCAGAGTGATGGTGACTGGAGGTGGAAGGGGAGGAGGAGGGGTGCATGCTTGGTCTGAAATGACAGCTGGCAGCAGCAGAGAGAGAAACAGATTTAAAGCAGGGATGTCATGCTGTGGTTGGAGCGTGAATTCGGTGGCCAATTCTGGTTGGTTCACTGAAAATGTTGTAGGAAGAGAGAGCGGGGATTGAAGTTATTAGAAGTCTTGCAGATACAAATTTGCGCTGAGCTTCATAATTGACCAGCATTTGGCTGGTAGATCATTTTGAAACCTGATCCTATTTCTCCATGACCTCTAGTTTCCAAATTATATTTTTTGTCTGAAGATAATTTAGCCTTTGAGGGCAACTGCCAAAATGTATTATCTTCAAAGCAAATAAAAAGTTAAATTGTTGACGATAGCTCATGGGTTCTGAGATTTGAGATTTTGACCGATGCATTTTGCCTCTTTTCCGTTCCACATGGACTGTTTACCTGCATGCAACTAAAGCCTCAAACGTGATACTATTTGGACTACAAACAGAAACCAGAACGCTTCGGATACCCAACTCTTCTCCTGTTGCCTTCAGATTCTACATTTGTATGCAGATATCTGTTTATAGAGATTCATGACCTCAACTTACAGGTGCTGGAATTGGTCAAAAACAGAAGCTGACACTGGAGGGAGGAGAAGTACCATATGAAGTACCATATTCTGTGTATGAATGCAAACACACATGCATACACTCGAGCAGTTAAGCGAGAGAGGTAACATGTCCCTGTTAAAGGCGTCTTCTCCTGTCAGGGGCAGGGCTCTCGCTACATGAGCTCTGTCAGTGGTGTTAAAGAAGAAGAAGATTGGAAGGTTTGACCTTGCACATTGTCAGCTCTTCCTCGCATGTTTCACACAAAAGGCTGGAACCCTTATGTTTTCATGTTTAAAGACAGTCTATTCAATTCCAACAGCAAGATTCACACACATACACACACACACACACACACACACACACATACACACACACACACAGCTGTCATACAGTGGTTGGTCACAGGAGGGTAAATTGGCCTAGAATCTCAGGTGTGAGCCACAGCAGTGGAGAAGGTTAAAAATCGTATGTCAAATGCGTGCGTAGACAGGTTGTTTATGTTGGTACTTTATATGACTTGGTACACACCCATATGAAATACACACACACACACACACACACACACACATGTAATATAGGCAGAATAAATCTCCACAAAGTGTTTGATTGGGATCTGTTATGCATGTCAGTGTTGTCTACTGCTGTTACATCATTATGCAGGAACCCTATCAACAACTGGGCAAAGACAGAGAGAGGGGCAAGCCTGAGCTGACACTCATCCAGTAATTGCCATGTGCCCATGTCGCTTATCAAAATAATTGACAGTGTTTTCGAGAGTGGGATGGCAGTGTTTATCACGGGGAACAATACTGTACATCCCAGCTCTGGATCAGTAATGAGATGGTTGGGCTTCATTGAGGTTGGTACCTTCCAAGAGTGTGGTTCTGGGTAAATTCATCTGCTCTCACTGCATGGACATTTTTTATTTAAAATGACAATGTCAACTACATATTATTATCATACATATATAACATTGCTTACTGCAATTTCGTGTTAGCCTTACGTGAATAAAAAAACAAATAGTGTTTGGTTCACATTTGTCTCATTTCCACTGCATGGTTAATCTCGTCTTGACTCAACTCGACTCCTTTTTGGTACCAGGTGCTTTTCTTTATCTGGTTTTCCGCTGCCAATGGCACCTTTGTGATGGCATTCTAAACTCCGGTGGATTTATAAAGACTATGGTTACCTGGTTCTCAGATCTCTGCAGGGTAAATCCAGACAGCTAGCTAGACTATCTGTCCAATCAGTTTTCTGTTGCTCGATTAAAGCAACCTTTGAATGTACACATGTTCCACCAACACTAATTCCTTCCCGGGGCTATTTGGCAGCGGCACCGTGGCTCTGAATGGGACTTAGCACCGCCCATGATGATTGTGGTTTAAAGAAATGCCAATAACCCTGTGCACATTTTTCTCCCATCCAGGAATGCTGTGTAGACTAGCCAGACCCTCCTCCGCAGCGCTGTGGAGGAAGGTCTGGCAACTCGAGACTATGACTATCCTTCAAAGGTTATGACAAAATTTGCTTCTAATTCTCAGTGACCACTTTTCACTGCTCCTGAAAGGGGGGTGGGATGCACAGCTGTCCCTGTTTGGACGGGCCCTCGCGCCTCTGTGCACGTCGGGGTTACTGCTGGACGCCGCTCCTTGCTACCGTGCATTTTCACGGCACTCAGACACTACAAATTGTCACCAATGAAAAGAGAACTCCCTGCTGGGTTCAGTGTTACCTCACACAAGACTCTGTCATACATCATAGATCATACATCATCATCCTCTGAGGCCTGTGAAAAATGTCTCAATTTTTTTGTGGATAAGATTGCCTCAATTAGAGCAAGCATCTCCCTTCCTGCTTTTGACCCTTCCATTTCTATAGAGTGTGCAGCTGTTTCAACTGATTTGAGTCTGTATCCATCTATACTCTCAAAAATATTGTTACACATTTGAAAACCCTCAGTTTATCCCACTGATATTGTCTCACCTCTCCTTTTTAAAGAGGTGTGGGACACTATTGGACCTACCATCCAAGAAATTATGACAATGTACACTAAAGTTACAACAACTTCTTTATTCATCGATGAATGCACAAAATGGCCGCCATTCCACACCGTTGGACACATTTTTTTTCTTTTAATAACTTTTCATCTTTAAGGTGTTGGTACGGACCAAAAAATTGGATGAAATCTCCGGGAGGAGTTTGTTCAAGTATAGCACCTTGACTTTTAGGTCTACTTCCTGTTGCCACTAGGGGGCGTTATGACCATTGAGTAAATGTCGGCCTTTAGGTGTCGTCAGGGTCGGACTCTGACAAGTTACGAGCCAATTTGACAATGTACCTGCCATGTTTCATATGTGTTCCAAGTGTTGTGGGTCTGCATTAAACGTACTGCAGGGGCTTGATTTTTTTTTACTTTGTAGGGGTGCTAGCGAGCCATTTTTGTGCAACTATCCCCAAAACCCATAAAATTCATATATTTTCATCAGACTCGATGCGGCCGCCAATTTAGGTGAGTTTTTGAGTATGTTAAGCTCCTCAAAAAGACAATTAATTTGCAGAAAATAATAATTCCTTCAGTTTCAATAGGGCTGTGCTGCTGTCGGAACTCGGGCCCTAAGTATGTGTTACTATACTTTTATGTAAATTTTAATTAAAATTAATCGGCTAACTTTTCCAAACATGTTTAGAATCATCTAATCCCATAAAACGTTGGGTTTAGGACATTTATAGTCTATTATAGTTAGTTATAGTCTATTATGTTAGAAGCACAATGGTGTTGAGTTTATGGCCTTGGAAGAGGGTTACAACATTTTGATTATGCCCCTGAAACACTGACAATTGAATGCGTTGTTGTTAAGTGTTTGGTCGGGGAGTGGAAAAGGAATATAATTTCTCTTTTTTTTAAACGAAATATCAGGCTAAATCCCATGTTCAGATGGATATTTTATTCAACAGTGTAACCTTATGTGAGGAGTCTCCAGGGGTCTATACTATGCCACCCCAGAGTCAGGAGGCTGATTGGCAGGACTTGGCTGGCTGTGGACCCTCCTTCCCAGCGTCTCCTCCTCTCTCTCTCTCTTCCCCCTCTCTCTCTCACCTCAATCGCAGAGCTGCGCTCACCGACTCGACACCGCCAACAGGGATGCAGCGAGGGCGCAGCGCAGCCTGAAAAATGGCACCACCACGCGTCCTGTGGATCTATCCATCCCTTTTCTTCCCGTCCTCCCTGCTTTTCCTTTTTCACGCGTTGTCGCCGTGCCGAGCCTTACGGAATTACCCGGAGAATGAAGGTGGGTGTCCTGGCGGGGTTTGTGTGAACCTTAGGTGGAGTGGATGACTTGTGCGCTGTGTTGGGGAGCCCCATCCCGCGGTTCCACTTGCCGGGGAAGGAGCGGAGCGCAGCGGCGGAGACTCCCGTTAAGTGCTCGACTTGGTTATGAATCATGCATAAAGATAAAGAGAGGGGTGGGGGGGGGGGCTGTTCGTCACGTTTTTCTTTTCCGAGCTTACTGACATTAAATTTGTATGACATATACACAATATACTGCCATGTTGAAGACAGAGAGGGCTATGTAGACATTTCACTTTCTGGCAGCGGGAAAGCTTCTTCTCATGTTATTAATCTCTATAACTATATTTATTGCATTCAAGTAGCCTAACTTATAAAGATTATGCCAAAACAACATCGACATGTCTGCCAAAATCCCTCTTAGTTATAAATATCTTCATTATAAAGCACTGATAAATGTTGTTTTTTCTGCTGGAGGCCACTGCCTCAGTCTGCAGACGAGGAGCAGCAATTACATTAAATTTGTCACACGCTTGCCTCTGAGCCTCTCTCACTTATTGTATTAACATCGATGCTCGGCCTGAAATTAGCCAATGCATTTACTCACTAACTACTCCTGACTGCTGCTTGGTGGGCTGAAACATGAAGGCTGGCTTGTTTAATGGGAAGTTGCACTAAATAGAGAAAAGAACAGAGCGGTGTGCACAAGTTATTTATTATTTTACAATAACTGGTTTATAAAGCAAATTGTAGGCTATTTGAAATAAGTGTGTGTGGTGGTGTTATTTTTTGATTGGATTGTCATTCTGTGAAATCATTTCATTGGGTATTCCCCAAAGTTCCAGTCAGTCCTGCTGTGTAGCTCAACAAAGCTTTCCATCCCTGTTATGAGCTGCATGATTTGCCTTTCATTGATATTTTGTCTTTTCTCACTTATTCTCTCTCTACACACACACACACACACACACACACACACACACACACACACACACACACACACACACACACACACACACACACACACACAGGCTTAGATTAAACACCTTAAACACAAGTATGCACACTTGACAGCTTTGACGGGATCTCCTGTCTCTTGCTGATTTAAACTGCGTGTGCATACATGCCGCTGAATGTATGTCACAGCGGAGTTCACGCGGAACAAAGGCTCTGGAGTTTATTAATGGCTAACACACACTTTTCAAACAATCTGCCAGGCAATCCACGTTTGTGTGTGATTGACTTGGTCTTTCATCTGGTTATTTCTCAGTCCTGCTGTGTCAGATTATTTACCCAACTGGCACCTCCTAAGCCCTTAGCCCGACTTGTTTGTGTTTGTGGAGGGTGTGCACACAGTCCAGCCCGTTGCCCAGATGGTGTGTGTTTTTGGATGCTAAAATAAACCAATTAAGCCATTTCTATGCCCTGCATTTACCTATTTGGCCTGCCAGTTTTCATGCTGTGATTGCACATTCAGCTGAGGAATTGCTCTTCTTTGTGCCAGGGTGGGAGTGAGTGTGTGTGTGTACCTTATATTTGTCTATGAGTGTGCATATTCTCCACCCACATATCTCAGTAGTCGTCTCATTCCAGGAAATTCTACCTCTGAGTCTGTCGAGTAGAAGCGAGGCTGTCATAAAAGAAGAGATAGAGCTCTTAAGGCTCAATTAAGAACAAAGCCCCGTTTGATAGAGCTGATAGTGTTAGCGGGAAAATAGTGTTAAGCTGTCAACAAGCTTGGTTTACTACCAGAGCAATTGATCTGCTCCAGAATTGTTGGAATTTAGAAGAAACTCAGTTGTGGGGCTGGACAAGCGGCACACACGGTGAATTGGAATAATTGTTTGAAACCAAGTGCGTGCGTACATGAGACGTGATGGAAACGGGTTCACTCCTAAGTTGCTTTGATGAAGAGTATCCTCTCAAGGTCTTTCTGATCAACAGTAAGAGGAAGAAGAGGAGTGGATGAGTTTCTATGCACCAGCAGAGGGAGCCCAACACACCCTGTGTCTGAACCCTGAGGGCATACTGATGTAATAGCAGGGTGGATGCTCACAGGTCTCCCATGGTTACTTTTTCCGTCCTTTTCTGCTGTCCTCATCCCGTCTTTACATTCTTCTCACATCCCTTCTTACACGGTGGAACATGTGTCTTCTCTCTTTTTTTTTGTTTTTGCACCCACTCCTCCCTTTCCGCATCCACGTGCAGAATCCTGGTGGGGGAGGGAGCAGACGATTTCTATTTTTGTGTCTTCCCTCTCTCTCTAAATATACCTCCTCAATCCTGGAAAACATAGGACCATGACTGGGAGCCCTGTGCTTCCTTCCACTGCACTTGCATAATAATTTGAGTATACTAATAGAGCTACATGAATGATTTACCTCCAGATTCTGCCTGAAAACTGCGTGCAAATGGACGTATAATTGAATTAATTATCAAGAATGGGCAGAAAGGGAGAGGCAAAACAACTAAACATGGGAAAAACATGACTCAACTGTGGTTTATGGTATTGTCCTAGAGTTTACTATAATCGGCATTTGGTCTGAAAACAGTACGCTTTTTATTGGATTGGTCTGAGGGTGCTGGGGGGGGGGGCTGTATTGCTTTGTAAGGTTAACATGAGGGTGAGCACTTAGTGCAGAGGCAAGCACATGTAAAGCATGCCCTGATCTTACACACGCATTGTATGATTCACACAAGGTCCTGACTGTGGTATAATGTGGGGTCAAAGGTCTCCTCTGTTTTAATTGCTTTAATCTATAATGGTTGCTTGTAGTTATCGGCAGAGCCATACCTCAAGTGAATGTGTGCATGTGTAGTGTGTGTGTGTGTGTGAGTCAGAGAGATTGCGATGCTCCCATGTAACAACCATGACCTTGGACAGAAGAGGATATAGATCTGTGCTCTCATCAGAGAGCAGCGGAGACAGACAGCAAGCGTCAGCACCCTCCTGTTTTTCTTGTCTACCTCTTCAACTCCGATCCATCTCTAATCCTCCTCCTTTCATATCTGCCCTTCTCTCCTCCTGGTCTCCATCTCTCTCCCCTTGATTGTTTCTCCATTTGTCTTCTTCTTCTCTTCCCTCTCTGTGTCTCTCTCTCTCTGACCTCTGACTTTCAGTAGCGGTGTAAGCAGTTGGATAGCCACTGTATTTTTTTCTGTAATGAGGCACAGCTCCTATATCTACACACACACACACACACACACACACACACACGCATGCATGCTCATCCTATCATAATGTATGGCTGGGGGGCAGTTTAGCGGTCTTGGCCCAGAGAATAGTGTCATCTATTGCTGGGGCTGGCTGATAGATAGGGTTATAAATACAGTGCAGTGACAGAGAGGGGGTGTGTCTGTGTGTGTGTGTGTGTGTGTGTGTGTGTGTGTGTGTGTGTGTGTGTGTGTGTGTGTGTGTGCATGTGTGTCCAAAGGACAGAATCTGTGAGGCAAACCAAAAGCGATAAGAAAAAAGTCCTGTAGTTCCCACCCACCGAGGCTCTGCCTATCAGTGGTTGCTAAATATGGTTTTGGTGTCAGCCCCACCAATTCAAATTCTTCTGTGTACAGTTAACCATTGAACTTAATTTCAATTGATTGTCCCTTTGTCTGTTTAATAGTTTGACATTTTGTGTATTCACTTTCTTGCAGTGAAGATCGATACAGTACCACTCTTATGCCTGTACGTTAAATATGAAACTATAGTCAACATCTGGTTAGCATAAAGACTGGAAACGGGGGGATTTGGCTAGCAGGCTGTGTCCAAGGTTAAAAAATGATCTAATTAACCCTCCGTTGAACCTGTGCAAAAACAAAAAAAATGTCTAAAAACAACCCTTCCAGGAAGTCACAGCAGCCCGGATAAGACCCACAATGACACCACAAATAGTAACTTTTACAGTGCGGCTTTTGCACGTGTTAAACAAACAAGATATAACATGTATGTACAGTAGGTGAGCTTTAGGCTAGCTGCCCCCCCCCCCCCCTTTTTCCAGCTTTTATGCTAAGCTAAGCTAACACTTATTGGCTTTAGCTTCATATTTACCCGTTAAATGTCCACTATTCTTTCGTGATACGTGATATTTATTCCATATCCCCATCAAATTAGGCAGAATTAAACCTAATGTGTCCGACAAGATTGCTTGTAGACTGTGCTGTTTTAAAAAAAAAAAAAGGAGAGGAAAAGCATCTGGACTACATTTAGCAGTATACATACAGTATGTCTATGCAAACAATATTTATTTCATTTTATGATGTGAATAAATGCGAACAAAACCAGAGCTAAATAAACAACACTTCTTTCTGTTTTGCTTTCTTTATGGGGTGAACTCATTACTTACAAACCTATAATGTATGTCAGTGTGCATTTAATTCATTTTACATTTTTCATACATTAGTGAAGTGATAAGACAGCCACTGAATATTAACCCATTACTTCAGGCCCCACTAGTAAGGTGAACATGCTTGTGTCTAAAACAGCTTTAACTAAAGTTGAACTAGGCTTGAATGATTTCCATCGGATGCAAAGTTCATTAATGTCAAAGGAGGCGTTCCCTCAGTGTGTGCTGTGTGATGGCTGCAGTGAAGTTTGGGTGTAAGTTGGCCCCCACCACGTCTTCTGACACCCCCCCCCCCGCCTCTGAACAAGCCCCTTAACTGCTGGTCAAATCACTGATCAGTGGGCCTTGACCACTTTCTACCCACCACTCGAACACACACTCCAATTCATCTGCCTTCTCCTCTCCTCACACCCACCCCTCCATCCCTTCAGCCCCGTTCCTCACCTTTAATTTGGCTCAATTGAGTTTGGTTGTTTCCGTATACCTCTCCTTCTCTTTCTGTTTTCTCTTGTTGCTTATTCTGCGCCTGTGAGAGGCTGCGTTAGCCAAGGATTTGGGTCAGACTTAGCTAAAGTATGTATGCTGACCAGCGCTCCAGTCTTCTTCTTTATTTTGCTGATGAACAGTTGTGAAGGTTTTTATAAGAGCAAAATACCTCATATTGAATATATTGAACAATTGGTAGTATGTGTATAGATATTGTTGTGTATGGGTAAATATATGAATGGGAATAGAACCTTTGAATATATATTTTCATTGATTATAGATGTATTATCCTTGTAGACTTATTATTTTGTAATTTAATTAACAGGGTAGAAAGGGTATACAGTGGTAGTAGTATATAAGTTTTGCTTTGCTTTTCGAGGTTTTCAAGTACCGGAAATAATGGAGTTTTATTTTTGTTGTTTAATTGTTTTCTTATCACTATTTGTGTAATGTTTTATTTTTATTTACATGTTAAAAATAAAGATATCAAAAAATAAAAATAAAGATTCTTGAATTTAACTGCCAGAAAATATTTAAAATATCTGTGTACGTATTTATGAAACAAAGCATTTGAAGCACATTTCTATATCCAAGTAGTATAGCTGTGAAATAAACTCCCTTCATAACTGAAACTGGGCTGTGTGTTGAATTACTTAAAATAACCTTAATTAAAGTTTTCCTTACAAGCAAATGTTGCTGTGTTTGGAACTTTTGGTGTGTATTTTGTAGCTTCTAAGATGCTTTTTATGCAAGTCACAAATGGTTACTTTTTGTCCTTTGTTGTCCCCCTTTGCTGATTTGTAGGCCTGTTTTCTGGACATTTGTCTCTGGACACAAGGAGAGCTAATGAAAGCACGAGTCCTGTAGTGGTTTGGCAGACAAAACTGAACGGCAGCAAACAGGGTCAAGCTAACACACATTTGTTGGTTTGGTCTGTTTTGATAGCATAATTCCCTCATGAATTTCCCTGCAGTACACCCCCCCCCCCCTCCCTCCACCCTTGTTGTGTTTTGCTTGTTATGCTCATTCTGTCTCTCCACTTGATGGTGTCCACATCAGTGCAAATTGGTTTAAGTTGAGGCAGCAGAACAGTCAGACAAGTTGCCAGACAGACGGTTACTCTAGACGTGTGTGTGTGTGTGTGTGTGTGTGTGTGCGAGTGTGTGTGTGTGTGTGTATGTGTGTGTACCAACTCAAATAAAGTACCAACAGAAACAACCTGTTTGAGCACACATATCTAACATACAATGTTCTCCACTGCTGTGGCTCACTCCTGAGATTCTAGGCCAATTTACCCTCCTGTGACACTCACACACACACACACACACACACACACACACAAAGAAAGACAGAATGTTCTGTCTTGTGTGGAACAAAAATGTGTATCACTGCTCATTCACTCCTCACAAGCTAATTTAATTGATTCTTTAAAGCAACAGTGGGGGGGTGCGTCACAGTTGGAGGGCGTGCGTAGATGATGTGTCCGTGGTTTGTACTGCAAGTTGTTTCTGAATCCTCAAGGTCTCCTGTTTGTGTTCGCCCATGTTTGTGTGTGTGTGTTGTGTGTGCTTTGTAATGGTGTGTGGCTGGGTTTGCTGCTCTTTGCCCTTGATGAGTTGTTGGCATACTGGAGGAAGAAGCTTATTAAAAAAAACAAGTGTCTGGATCTGACTGGGTGTCACAGTTCAACAGTGTAAGCATTCAACCAGCACGCGCAGACAAACCCGTACATGCAGCAACACACACACGCACACACACACACACACACACACACACTCCAGAGCCTCTTCAAGCGACAAACAAGGGCAGTGCTCCTGTCATAGGCTGTCAAAATGGTATCTTTTCTGTTCTGCTAGCGCTGCCAGTGTATAGCCGAGTAGGGTAATGCACTTTCTGCCACAGTGGACGGGGGAGGAGGTCCAAAAATGCGTCCATCTGCCTTTTGGGTTGCAAGTTTTTTTTAATTTTTTTTTCAAGGCTTTGGAGAAGGTTTTCAATAAACCATGTGCGTCCCTTTTAGAAATCACTTCACTAAAGCAGCTGCCTTGAAAAAGAGCTTCTCAACATCCCAGTTTTTACCCATTTCTGACTGCAGTGTAGAAGAAATCTCACGGCTGTTGTTTTATGGACTTATGTTTTACCTGAAATTTGATTAGATTCAGGGAAAAGGAAACTGTGAGGTGGGAACCTCACAGTTTCGACATACAGTAAGAGTTTTTTTGTGATTTTTTTATATTCAGAAAAAATAAGTAAGAGCTTTTGATAAATAATGTAGATGTATTTGATTTTGTCTTGTTTCATTTTCCTACAAAAGTTTGGCATGGTTGGGATCAGTTGAACAGAGAGTACTGCACAGAATATATGATGAAATGGTTATTGTTGAGTTGAATGATAAAGATGTCTATGAAATCAAATATGGTAACATAAAATAGTTTATGAATCAATCCAGTCAAACATTCATCAGATTTGTTTTGCAATTTAGGGACAAATGATTATTATTATGACTTTGATTATGCTTTGATCCACTTTTCTATCGACTAATTATTCAGACACCCAACTACTACTTAGCCATGCATGTAATAGCTAATTGAATTGTATTGGTGTGTTTCATGGAATCAGCTTCCATCTCCTGTCTATCACTCACTTGTACATCTATAGGCTACTCTGTAATTATTCAGTCCTACCCAATTTAATTTTGTATTTATCGAAGTGTGGAGGATCAACATTACATTTCTCCGAACTGAATGGGAAGTTGGAAAGCGGGGGTAATTGAACTGAATCATATAAGAATTAGGATTAGAATTTAATTTAAATCCATTGAATTATTCATAGGCACATTCAGTTGGCAGACGGCTACAGTATCACACTCAAAGAAGAATAACATTTTCCTCTGATATCATGCTGGATCCCATCTCATCCTGCACAGAACTCTCACTGAAAAATGAAATGAAAATGATTGCAGATTGGAATTGGAATGAAACGCCAACTTTGGGGGAAACACATCCCACTCACACAAACAGCACATAATAGAGTCTGAAAATTGGAAGTGTGAACACAAATGTTTGCCGTTTTGCTGTAAAATAATTTCTCACATTCCCTGATATCTGGTAACCGAAGGAGTTCAAAATAAAGCTTTAAAATCCAGGGTGTGAAAAAATGGCTGAAAGAGTATAATAGGAGTATAATAATGTAATATTTCTAAATACTTCACACCTCTTTTTTGTATTGTACACAAACACGTTCATCCTGTGCTTTTAATACAAGAGCACAGATAGTATTAAACAAACTAATTTATGTATGAATACTAAAGATGTTGAAGGATTGTAGACATTAAATGCTGTTTGTGAACATAATTTGGCATAAAGCCTTCGACAAGCTAAGAAACACTAACTTTAGATTTACAGTTTATAACTCAATATGTTCAATATGAATGAGAACATACTTCACATTTACTGTATGTGAAAAGGGATATTATGCTCATTTTGAGGTTCATACTCTTATATTGGATTACAACATTAAAAACTCTGCGTTTTAGGGCCTGTCTCTTTTTTTGGGAGTCCTTCTCCCAAAAACAAGCCTAGTCCGCTCTGATTGGTCAGCGTTTTTGAGTTTTCCACATGTGCTCTTAGCGTCTCTAACCGTCATTGCAGCCGGGGAATGACTGTAATGGCACTGTAGCGCCACTTTCTACTTATACTATAGTATAACTGTGACATCCCAACTGTACAGAGGCCCTGACGGCTTGTTTAAATATATATACATGCACACCTTTGTGGCCTAGGGGAAGACCCAGGACTAGGTGGAGGGACGTCCAGCTGGGAGGAGGCCTCGGGGAAGACCCAGGACTAGGTGGAGAGACGTCCAGCTGGGAGGAGGCCTCGGGGAAGACCCAGGACTAGGTGGAGAGATTATATCTCCAACCTGGCCTGGGAACGCCTCGGGATCCCCAAGTCGGAGCTGGTTGATGTGGCTCGGGAAAGGGAAGTTTGGGGTCCCCTACTGGAGCTGCTGCCCCCGAGACCCGATACCAGATAAGCGGATGAAGATGGATGGATGGATGGATGGATGGAAATCTCACTTTTTACTCTATGGGCCCTTTGAAAACACAGAGGATGTGGGAATAACCAATAAACAATTTAAAATGAATGTTGAAATTCCTAATATCTTGCTGGCCATGAAGTCGCCCCTTTCCTGTACACACATGCATGGTTTAAGATGGATTCATGTGTGCATTCAATATTTCCCCCACTCACAACTATGTCTTAATGGAAAAAGTCCAATAAAAGCATTGTAGAAAAAAAGGTTTGTGTATAAAAAAATAATGGAAAGAAAAAGTCACTGGAGATAAGGATAAGACGAATTTAAACTAACACACAGCTTCAATAAAATGGCATGAGTGAAGGACGAGAGCGTAGAAGGAGGGAGGAAACGGAGAGAAAGGACTGATTGAAAGCCTCTAGTGGTTTGTGGATGAGTGGAGAGAGGACGAAGGTGAAAAGACAGCAAGACTGAAGGAGTTGCAAGCTTGATACAACGTGGATTTGTTCCTAAAGTTCAGAGCTCAACTCTTCCCACTCCTTCATCCTGCTCTCTATTGGCCCGTTTGTTGCCCTGACAACACTCAATCGTTGAACTGGACTCTCAGTGGAGTGGAAGCAGGGGAAGATCTGGGTGTGTGGTGGCACTAATACTGGGATATTGGGTGCGAAGAGTGTGTGTGTGTGTGTGTGTGTGTGTGTGTGCGTGTGTGTGTGTGTGTGTGTGTAAAGTGTTAGAACTGATATTGGGTGCATGTGTGTGTGTGTGTGTGTGTGTCTGAGTACAGTAAGTTATCTCGTTATATAGAGCAAGCTGCAAAGCCTTGTTGTACTAGACCAGTGTTTTTCAAATGGGGGTACGTGTACCCCTAGGGGTACTTTGGAGTATTGAAGGGGGTGTATCAAACTTTTGCAAAAATGCTAATTCAAAAAAATATGTCATGCATAATTCCTAAAAATAATAATACTATAATAATGACTGAATTAAGTGATGGATTCTAAACATTGGAAATGTAGCCTTTAAATGTTTTTGTTAAAAAAAGGCCTCTTTCTCTTTATGTAGACTTTTGCTTGAAAAAGCAGTTCAAAGGGGGTCCAATGTTGAAACAAGTTTGAGAAACACTGTACTAGAGCATGTATTTAAATTTCCCTGCATTTTCTTATCTTTGTTGTCTCGAAGAGAAGATTTTAATCTCAGTGGCAATATCTTTTTGATGAACTGAATTTAGTTTAATTGTTTAATATTTTGGGAAGTATGCATTCATTTATTAGCTTTCTTGCTGAGGGTCAGAAGAGAAGATTGATACCAATCTCATGACTGTATGCCGCTTGTCTTATCTTATCCCTCATGTTGTTCTCGGGTCAAAGTGACCCATTTTCCTATATCAATATTCTTTTTATCTACCCAATTCCCCAAAATAACATGACTGATTCCACCCAACGCTCTTTGCCAAGTACAAATCTCTACTTTCATTAACTTTGGGGCCTCTTATTCAATTTTATAGCATTGTAAAACAAAAAACTGAAGTGTTTCTGAAATAGTATTGAGTAAAAGTTGACATATTCGAGTCTGTGATTATCATCAACATCCATTCCTTTAATTTTAGTCTCAATAATTCCTAATTTCTGCTTTTCTAACTCAAACATTAGGTATAATTTCCTATAAATGAGGTTTGTTGACCATAAACTCTAAAAATAACTGTAAAACTAAAGTTAATAAGTTATTCTTACGTAGTGTTGAAAATGTAAAAAAAAGTGACAGACATTGAAAAAAAGCTTCAAAAGTGTTGAAAAAAGGACAAATGCGTAAGAAAAAGTTAAAAACATTGCTAAAAAGCGTAAAACAAGTGTTAATTTTCAATTTTTGATGGGAAGACAACACAAGGGTTAGGGGATCACAGACTGGTTTACGTCACAGTTTTAAAACCATTTAAACAGGTTTTTCAAAAATGTTATAAAACACCCAAAATTCAACGAATGTAATCATTAATTTTACCTGCAAAGAACGTTTTATGGGTTCCATACAACATACATCCATGCATCCATATTAGGACATATTTGGGCATTTTGGTTCAAAGAAACCCATATTTGTGATATAAAAAAACTTGAAAACACAATGGTTATATATAGCTTATTAAGCTGATGAACAAAAACAAAAAGGCTCATATATATATATTGTACCAACATGTTGAATGTAGTGTCAGTTGTTATAGATCACATGTACCAATGTAATATTTTGTGTTCTGAGCTGAAAAAGATCTCATGAATTCATTAGGTAGCTCCATATTGTACTCTATATTGAGTCTGTGTGGTGGTCTTATTGAGCAGTCTTTTGTGGCCCTGGCACCAACTTGTGTGTGTGTGTGTGTGTGTGTGTGTGTAAACATCCTGGTCTCTTTGTGCGCCAGTCTGGCTGTTGGCAGCACTGTTTGATTCTTGGCATGTGGATCACAGCTTCTTGCAGCCCAGCTGAAGAGAGTGAGAGAGACAGAATGACAGAGAGGAAGAGAGAGAGAGAGAGAGCCCACCGGAAGGAAACAGGAGTGAGAAGTAAAATAGACGGAGACAGAAGGAGATGAAAAGACAAAGAGAAAGAGAAATAACATGTTTGGGTTTTTTCTCTGGGTTTTCTAACCCTACCCCACGGTTCTATAGTGTCAGCATTTTACAGCATTTGTCCAGGAATTTACAAATTCACACCCCCCACCTCCTGCAGGATGTAAACCCTCATAGTTTGGTGCTGAAAATCAATAAGACAGCATGTCGCTCTGTAATCGAACAACTCTCACAGTAATCAGGTCCCATGTGTATGGATCTCTGCATTTAAGGATACATTACATCATTATGCCCATTGATGAAAGCTTGGGGAAAATTTGATATGTTGTTGTCCCTGAGTCAGTGTAAGTGGTGTTTTTAGGTAGAAAGGCTGGGGAAAGACATCATAGTGGATTGATCCTTGAGTGTGAAGAATAATGTCGATAAGTGAATGTTGAACCTTGAAATTTGGGAGGTGCTCCATTGTGGGTATGATATGTCATGTTTAGCAGCTCGACAACCTGCAGATTGTGTGTGTGTGTGTGTGTGGAGACACTGGTCATCAGCTCGAACATGGCAGCATGTAGGCCTGCTTATTTCACACATACACACACACACACACACACGCACACACGCACACACACACAATTTAACCAGATCCCAGGAGAAAGAGAAGAGTGAGAGAGAGCTTTTAGAGACACACCTCTTATAATAAGTCCATTATAAGAGGTGTGGCTTTGTTTCTGCTTGGGGGAATTAATGTTCTGCACACTCATAGTTTCTTTATTTTTTATTCTCGTCTATGACACACAAACACAGGCAGGTACACACACATACCTAAGGTATATGCATACTGGCTGTGTCAGCAGACAGGAAGCTATAGCTAATACATAATTGATGAGTCCAGTCATTGATTACTAGTAATAAGTGGTATTGACAGGAGGTGTGAGGAGATGAGAAAAAGTGTTGATGTGTAGGTTTATGTGTGTGTGTGTGTGTGTGTTTTCCCAGTGGGCTGCAAAATTGCCTTAGATGTAATGTCTTCTATTACACCTCAGCTAATAAGACTTTGGTGCAAGTTTTTCCCATGATGACAAAAAATAATTTTTGTCTTGCTCACCACTAGAAGTTGGCCTTTCTAGCCATGTGGATAGTTTGGTTTTATTAGATATGTCTCCATAATAACAGTGATGGAATGCCATGGTGCTCACAATTTTGGAAGGTTACAGCTAAAAGAAAAGTTTTAGTTTAAGTGTATAAACGCTTTCTCTCCGAGTTAGGTGAGAAGATTGATTGTGGAGTTTGTACACTTCTGTAGACGTAACAAACCAGCTGTGCTAGTTATTGAGCTTTACAGGCGCTAGATAGCAGATTTTTGAACTTTGAACAGAGCAAGACTCGTTTCCCCCCGCTTCCAGTCTGCATGCGATGCTACGCTATTCCTTTGGAAACTTCAGCAGCAAATGTCTTTCAGAACATGAATAAGCTGTGGGAGTTTGCACTAAAATGTGCACTAGGGCAGGGCGATATGGAGAAAATCAGATATCGCAATATTCTTGCCCTAATACCTCAATGTCGATATTGTGGCAATATTATAGGATTGACAACTGGTGCTTTAACAAAAAATCTTCACAATGAAATTTAGGATAAATAATCTTCAGTAATGTAGATATAATGACTAAGTGGGCAAAGGTAAAAATAATGATGATGATATCAATATAATATTGATATATTGCCCAGCCCTAGTTTATTCCAATGATTTATTAAATACACTTCATAAACATACCGTACAGAGACATATGGGAGATAGACTGGAGGAAAATGACAGACAGAACTTTTTTGCAGAGTTTTGAGATCAGAACATACACAGACACACACTTGCCATCCGTGGCTGTAAGTGACAAATAATAATAAAGTTTCTATAGAGTCAGTGCATACGTTGCTAGCTAACAGCTAACTTCTGTACAGTCCGTAAATGGGTAGTTTGGATTGAATAAAAACATACAGTATATAGCACAAATAAAGAGGTGAAAATCACATCTTTACTACACAGGATATTCTGCAGAACAGCTATTTTAAAAAGGGAAGAAAGTAGGACCTTGTTTCTCCAACTGAAACTGCATGTAAATAGGATTTAATCATTGTGTTAAGCACTAAAAATACCACTCAGGGAGGTAAGAAAATGTGTTTTGTAACTTGAGGGGTTGCACTCAGTTACAATCTATGTAAAACATGAGGACAGGTATTGCAGTAAGTGTGTCACACTGAATATCATTGGCATAACTCAACTGACTATGTGAAACAGACAATTTTGCCCTATTCCATGACGTTTCTCGTTGTGTAGCTTTTATCCCTGAGTGTGTCTGTGCAGCAATGTGTGTGCCTCTTCGTTGGGTCTTGAAATCACATATTATTATACCATTATGTCAGGTTGTCTGTACGCCACTCAAATGCCAAAGCAGTTTTTTTATTTATAAAGCCCAATATCATAAATATTCCTCAGGGGGCTTTACAATCTGTACAGCATACAACACCCTCTGTCCTTTATGACACTTACTTTGGATGAGGACAAACTTCCCCAGAAATACAGAGGAAAGCCATCTAAATGGTCTTTAGTCTCTGTGAATACGCACTGGAGGCTGGAGGCTGCCTCTGACCTTTTGCTGCTCAGCACCACTCCACTGTCTGTCTCATCCCTCTCACTGAATCTATCTCACTCTCTCTCTCACCCGGGCTCTGCTTTGCAGCCTCTCTCTGTCTCTTTGCTTTAAATACACCATGTGCACTATTTTCTTTGTCGCTGTTTTCTCACTGTGTGCGCCCTTACACGTGCATACTCACATGTACACCCACTAATACAGCATGACATGCCTCCTTGCTGTCACGGTGTGCTGAGCTGAGGAGAACGGCTGGGATTCACTAAGGGCTGATGGGTGCGAGGAGAAGAGAAAAAAGGGGAAAGATAGGAAAATAGGAGGTTGGAGCAATTTTACAGTCCCTTTGTTATACCTACAGGCAGTATGGATACACAGAGGGGTTCGTAAACAGGCACTTTCAGTTCTCTTCAATTGAATGATTAGCCTCATTTGCATTGAGGAGGGCAAACTCTGTTTTCTTTTTTACTTTGGAATATTTTTTTCCAGGTCACTGCTTATTAAAATTGGAGGGGATATGAACGTCTGCTTCTTTAATGTGAGGCAGTCGGTTCAAATTGTGTGAGGTCAGCGACTCGCCTGTCTGATCTGGGATCTGTGGATTGAATGCATTGGTTGAAAGACATTTTGATAGACGTAGGATAACCTGAAAGAGCCACAGTGAGAAGAAAGAGAGAAGCAGCAGTCTCTGCAGATGGATACTGATTAAATATTGATGGTCAGCGGTGTTGAAGGCTTGATTAGGCTGACCTGACTGAGCCAAGCCTTAACAAGCGCGCACACACACACTTGCACACACACACTTGCACACACAGTAACAAGTGACTCACACAGGTGAAGAACGTCACTCCAGAATCTGAGCAGGTTTTCATTTGCCTCCCACTGGTCAACCTGCCACCTTCCTCTCTTCACTTTTTCATTCTCACCTTCCTGCATCCCCCCTCCACTTCCTCCTGTCACACAGAGAGCACACACACAGGATGCACCATGTGCAAATCTACATCCATCCTACTGCTGTACTTGTGTCTGTCCTTGATGACAGTGATACTCCTACAAAATCTTTTTAGCATGAAAGTTGCCTTATTAAATGGAGGCTCAAAAGTTGTTGAAGGGCGGGTTCACACACATGACAAAAACACAGATTTTCTCACTTACTGTCATCCAGCCATGGAGATAGTTTCAGTTTTATGTGTCGAGGTTTTGCGATATCTGTCTCCAGAAACAATGTCTGGATAATTCACAGAGCAGACCATTGTTTTCATGGGGACTGTTTCTCAGAGTCGTATGAGAAGTGACTCTTTGAGTACCACAAATAGAATAACATGCACCTCTATTGTATTTGGGGGGCAATAATCTTAGAGATCTGTACCCTAAAACATCTGCATGCATAGGGGAAGTGAGAAAATGACCTTTGAAAGGAAAACAGGGCTTGAGGTTGGATTCATTGCATTCTTTCAATTTCTTAAAAGTGAAATGTTAAATTGAATCTCTCCCGCTGCGTATAGCCAATGATTGAGCTTTGATGAAGTGTTTTCGGACCACTATAACAGCTGCAGGCTCTAATTTGTGCAAACTAACACATGTGCTTGTGTGTGGGCTTTACAGGGAGATGAGTATTACGACAAAAGCAATATATTTAGCCATGTATCGGCAAACATTAAACTGTTTGTAATATAATATGAACAGCAAAGTAGTGGAGTACGCTGGCGGTCTGGTTTGAGATTTGTTTTATGTGGCATGAAAACCTTCCACACAATCCATTGCAACCACTTTGAATACAACTCGACCACAGCCTCCTCTCTCCTTAAGAGCACGAGCTTCAAGTGCCATTTTTCAAGCCTACAGGGTGAGTGGTTGATATTACACGCCAATGTCTAGAATGTAACTATGAAATACACTCTTTGTGCCTATACTCACTGACTGACTTTGTGTCCCCTTGAAACAAAACAGCTGCAGCACAATCACAGTCATCTTAAAGTTGAAATGATAGCTTTACCACTACTTGTGATTCCACTGCTGTTGAACTCCAACACAACAAAAATCCCCCTTGTATAAAACATGAAAACATCTTGGATTTTATTATGTGGAAGGTTTTGATGTCATGTAATGCTTTCAAGACAGCAATATATCTTCACTGGATGTGGAAAACATTAAGGTTGTTTCAAAGAAATGGGGATTGAGAAATAAAACTTACTAAAGTACTGTATGTGTGTGTTTATGCTTTTTGTTCTCTCTCTCCTCTGTGTTCTTGCAGTTACGTTGCTGGACTCCATGTCAGCCTTGGCCGACCTGGGCTGGGAGGCTTACCCTAATGAGGGGGTGAGTATATTCAGCACAACACACACACACACAGACAAAAAGCATCCTCTCTTTATGCCGGAGCTGGCACCAAAAGCATAGATTTGATCACAACTAGCGGGTTGTGTTGACATGTTTTATTTTCAGGGAAAGGAGCAGGGACTAGTAGCAGAGGCAGCACTGGAGTGTGTGTTATAGAGAGCACTGGGTTCTTGAGCGCTCCTTGCTAAATCGGGAGTCTGCAGGGGGAATTTAGAAATTATTTCCGCTGTGCTGAAAACGCTGTGGCACTGGAGCCTCCATTTATTACGGGTTGCGATTTTTCGGGATGGAGTTAAGGGACGGGGTAGATAAATAAATATTCTTATTTAAGAGGAGATGTTGTGTACATGTTTTTGTTATTGTCTGTGTGTGTGTGTTTGTGGGGGGGCGGGGGGGTTATGTAACAAGCCTTTTGCAGGTACTGTATAGGGACCAGGGGAGTCTGGAGTGCAGCCACCGTGCATCAGAAAATGACATCACAGAAGTGAGAGGAGAGGAAGAGGGCGAGAGCGTAGAGAGGAAGAACGATGAAGTGCATTGAATGAAGAAATAGGATTGGGTTCTGTATGTCACTCTGGCGCAGGAGCTGATGAATGGCGCTGAATTAATTCTATTTCCCCTCGATTCCCACTTCCCCTCCACTATTCAGCGTCAGTGTGTTAAATCGCAGGATGCCACACGCTGTTTCATGGTTGTGCGCAGCAGAGAGGCAGCTGAAGTGTGCGCAGCTAAGCAAGGATGTTTTCTCAAGCAATCAATGCTTTCAAGTTCACTTTATTTAAATGCTCCGATTGTGTGGCCATATCGTGGATGTTTGTGGATGTATTTTTTTTTTCTTTTCCACCGAGGTACTTATAGAAGAACTAAATGTGTTCCATCTGTGGCTAAGCCAAAAGGTTCAATCTAATTTTGAAAACCAAAGAGTACACAAGTTACTTTTATTGAAAATATGGTTCAGTTTGGGGTGGCTTAATCATGGCCCCGGAAAGGCACATGTGTTGTTAGTTTACCCTCAAAGAAATTGTTGGCTTGAAAGTGATATATATATATATATATATATATATATATATATATACAGCTCTGGACAAAATTAAGAGACCACTGCATTATTATCATTTTTTCTGGTTTTACTATTTATAGGCATGTGTTTGATTACAATAAACATGTTTTTTTTATTCTACAAATGTTTTGACAACATTTCTTCTAAATTCCAAATAAAAATGTTATTCAGATTATGTATTTTAAGAAAATGACAACTCGTCAAAATAACAAAAAAGATGCATTGTTTTCAGACCTCAAAAAATGCTAAGAAAACAAGTTCACATTCATTCTTAAACAACACAATACTAATATTTTAATGTAGGAAGAGTTCAGAAATCAATACTTGGTGGAATAACCTTGATTTTGAATTCCAGCTTTCATGCGTCTTGGCATGCTCTCCACCAGTCTCTCACATTGCTGTTGGCTGATGTTATGCCACTCCTGGCACAAAACTTCAAGCAGCTCAGCTTTATTGGATGGCTTGTGACCATCCATCTTCCTCTTGATCAAATTCCAGAGGTTTTCAATGGGGTTCAGGTCTGGAGATTGGGCTGGCCATGACAGGGTCTTGATCTGGTGGTCCTCCAACCACACCTTGATTGACCTGGCTGTGTGGTATGGGGCGTTGTCCTGCTGGAAAAACCAATCCTCAGAGTTGGGGAACATTGCCAGAGCAGAGGGAATCAGGTTTTCTTCCAGGAGAACCTTGTACAATGCTTGATTCATTCGTCCTTCACAAAGACAAATCTGCCCAATTCCAGCCTTCCTGAAGCCCCCCCAGATCATCACTGATCCTCCACCAAATTTAAAAGTAGGGGCCAGACACTGTGGCTTGTAGGCCTCTCCAGGTCTCCGTCTAACCATTAGACGACCAGGTGTTGGTGACTCATCAGAGAAGATGACCTTACTCCAGTCCTTTAGCCTGGCTTGTCTTTGCTTCTCATTGATGAAGGGCTTTTTTCTGGCTTTGCACGACTTCAGCCCTGCTTCTAGGAGCCTGGTTCAGTACTTGCTGTGCACTTCAGCCCAGTTGCTGTTTGCCATTCTTTTGGTAAATCACTTGATGTCATCGTACGGTTTTTGAGTGACATGCGAATGAGTTGGCGGTCATCTCAGTCAGTGGACAATCGTTTTCGCCCTCTTCCAGTCTGTAGCTTTGTTGTCCCCAATGTCTGTTGCTTGACCTTGTTCTTATGAACTGCCGTCTTAGAAATGTTAAGGATGGAAGCAACCTGACGCTCACTGTACCCTTCTGCCAGTAAAGCCAGAATTGAACCCTTCTTTTCCTCACTCAAAACTTTTCTTTTTAACTCTTTTGGTCAATTGTTCCTTTTTTTGTTTAGATGACCTGTGTGGTACTAGTAGCCCTGTTTTTGCCATCCAGCAGGCCCTATTGCAAGAGGATAGTGATGACCACAGCAGTGGCTTTTATACTTTTCCTCGTTAAATAAGATTTGGCTCAGGTGATTACTTAATCAGCACCTCATTAAGTAGAATGTGGTGTGCCTGTGTTGGAATTTAACAGCCACTGGAGTGGAATGGCTGCCATACATGTAGAGATACTATATATATATAATAAACTCCATCCTGTATATCTTTTTTCATGAGCTGTCAACATAGTGGGGATCTAGCTTCTCCTCCCTGTCCAATAAATGTGACAAATAGATCCTTGATCACACTATCATTGTAAAAACAAAAGTCTTTTCTTTGAGTTTCTTTACTTTGGGGTCAGGCACAAGCATTATCAGCTGATTTATTTGCTGACCATGGACATTATTAAATTATTTAAAGCTGGTAAAGTCTCGGCTGTGATGCTTCTTATTGCGCCTCGCGATACACGAAGGCGGTGTTGTCTTAGTCCTAGGTACACATGATCCTCCTCACTCTTTTTTGTCTCATCATTGTCAGCTAAAAAGACAAATGCAGGAGGCTAAATTGGATGAAATATAGCTGCTTTGGCTTACAACAGGCACAGTTTTCTTTCAGTTAGCTATGCCATAAAATAATAAATCGGAGCTGGGAAGCTAACAGGAGTAAAGCCATACAACGCGAGTGCATCTGAAGCGGCGCTAACAAACAGAAGAAAAGTGAAAGATTCTGCCAAAGGAGTTTCAGAACAAGTCAAATCACTCATAAATGAATTTGTATTTTGTGTTTACATGTGTCTATACGCAGAGGATATTCATGAGCTATGATTGTGAAGAGCCTAAGGAAATGCCATGTACAGTATTTGTTAGGATGTGAAACTAAATCTTATGTATCGTGATTTTTTTTGCCACGATTTTTACAATCAATTCTTTCCCATAGAATCCATATGCTTTATCTATGTCATTTTATCAACGATTCACCTAAATATTGTCTGTCTATACGATATCGCCGACGGCGGCTACATCATATCCGTTTCCAGCGTGACAGAGCCGAAGCAGGAAATGTTGAAAATACATTTTATGTTCTTCTTTACAAAGGAAATTAATGGCAGACTGACTTTTTTAGAAAAAATTATTTTTTTTAAATGTCTCATGATATATTGTCTCTGTGAAGTGTATTATTCATTATTAGTGTTTTTGTTAAAGAAGGCGAAGGAAAATCCCAATACTCAATACTATCAAATCACAATACTTAATAAATGAAAATCGCAATATAACTCGAATCGGCACCCATGTATCGTGAAAGAATCAAACGATATCGTCCGAGCCCTACTAGTGTTGGTCAGTGAGTTGCAAAAACAGGTGCATGCATTCATTTATGGATGTATGCTATATAGTCAGCAAATCAGTTTGAAATATTGCAGGATATTAATATACATAATAAAAACCTTCCTGAGTAAAACCAGCCTGCCAACACTGCTTGAATTTTGGTATAGACGTGAGCAGTATAGAGACGAGTAGAGGCTGCCAATCCTGTTGGCAACACTCCTGTTTGTTTAATAGAATTATACATATGTCAAGATAAATATGGCAAGGACTTATTAACAGAAATGGACCTAAAGTAAAGGAAAAGAAGAGGGACAGAGTGTGATAGGAGAGTGACAGACTGAAAGAAGAAAAGGTGCCAGTGCTGTGAGAAGGCTCTTATGATTCATAACAGGAGGATTATCTAGTTGACCTTTGAACTTTAAACCAGGATTGGTCTCAACAAGAGGCATTTCCCACCAAACTGAGACCACTGTCTCCCTGAATTAGTCCAAAACCACACTTGACCCCTGCAGGTCAGGCTTAATCCAAGCCGTGCAGGGCCGGATGTGCCTGAGACTGCGTGGAGCGACCCACTTCTGTCACCAGGCTGGGGTGTTACTCGTAAGGGACACAAAACAGATACGTCTTAATGATGTCTGAAAATGGGGGGGCCCCACGGCATCTCTACTCCCCCAGAGGCACCTCGGCCCTCTTTTCTCCCCCACCCACCCCTTCCTGTTTCTCCATCTTCCATCTCTGTTTTTCCCTCCATTCCCCTCGCACGCCAACCCACCCAAGACAGAGTTGGGGGGCCAATTTAGTCCTCGTAGGTGTAGCCATCAGATGATTGCAGAAGAAGGGATATTATGTTAAGCTAGTGAATGGTTGAACTTAAACCCTGAGCCAACGTCGCTGCTTCACTTCAAAGCAATCAAGCGGGCTGATTGGCCGAGGTGATTAAGGGTTCAGGAAGGAGGGTTATTAATGTTAATTAGTGTTCATACTGAACACTGTGTGTATGCGGGCGGGGGTGCATTTTGACTCTAGAGTAAGAGAGAAAGGGAGCTTTAACTCTTCAGCCTATCCAAACATTTTCCGAGTTGTGTTTTTTGGTTGATTTTTCTCTCATGTGGCTCGTGTATCATTAGCCAATATGCAGGCGAGCAGGTTGTTTTCATGTTCCCAAACACACCTGTGCATTACACCGTGCAGGCAAATGTGACAGTGAACAGACTCACCAACTAGGGAAATAAGTCGCGCACCAGGAAGTGGCAGTAATCCAGCCACTCCAAACTCTGCCTACAAAGAAATAAACAAAGACATCATAAAGCCCTCTTTATCCCTCAATGACTAGTCCCATAAATGCTTTAATCACCACTCCCTGGGGACTCAGCTTTGTGTGTGTGTGTGTGTGTGTGTGTGTGTGTGTGTGTGCGCATGCATGAGTGGGTGGGGGTGTGACCGTCCTGTGATGTCCGACTGGTCTCAGCTCTACACAGATGGGTCTATTTAGCTGCCAGGCGCGCCTGTAATTTAACAACATTCATTCCTCTCTCTCCGCTCTCTCTTTCTCCCTCTGTCTTGTGTTTTGTTCTTTTAATTAAATTGAGAGAGCTCAGTTGTTGTGGGCACATAATGTCGAGCAAGACTCCAGTGATACATCCTATGTAATCTTTAAACTCTGAGCTGGCTGTCGGGGACACTTGTGTCAGCAGCAGCATAAACAGTCTTCTGCCTCGTCTCCTGCTTCTTCTTCTACTCCCTTTTCTTCCCTCTCTCCGTTTCTGCAGTTCTGAAGCTATGCTGGGTCATGAACAAGAGAGGGCTCTTTTTTTCAAGCTCCAATTCCTACACAGTAGACGTTTCAGCTGAGGTTGTGGGGGATTTAAAGTATCTGAGTGTGCGAGTCTTGTGTGAGAATGTCAGATTGTTTTTACGTGGGTCTGTTTTAGCGCTCAGGACTCAGAGGTGAAATGCGTCAAGCTTTTGCCAAGTTGTTGGGCCGTCACATCAGATTAACCTCGGGAATCCAAGCTTAGCTTAGTTTCTCTTTTATTTGCTTTTTATTAGCCTGACTTCTCTCTTTTCTTCATTTCTTTCTCTGTGCCTCATCGGTCATCTACCGTTCGACTTTCATTTGGATTTTAAATAACACGTCAGGGTTGACAGGCAGATAACACCCCTGGGTCCTGGTGTGGGCAGGTGTGTGTGTGCACATGTGAGTGTGTGTGTGTGTTTATCATGTCTGCACAGGGTCTGTGTTTACATGGTCGGACTACTGTAAGGTGATTTGTGCTCATCACTCTGGAGCTTCAGTTTTCAAGATGATGACTGGAGCTCAGAACAAAGATGGTGGTCCTCTCATCCCTCACCACAAACTAGGACTCATCCAGTGTGCGTGCGTGTGTGTGTGTGTGTGTGTGCCTGTCTGTGTGTGTGCGTGTGTGCGTAGATAGAAATGTTTTCCTGCTCATGCGAGAAGTGTTCTCAATTACTGCCTTAGTCAGAAGTGGAAACAGATGGTAGCAGATGACGGGAGACAAAGTAGCTCTGTCCAACCTACTCCTTCTCGCTCCTTCTTTCTCTCCGTGTCTCACTCATACACACACTCCTACCTCTTAAGCTCTAAATCACGCATTCACTTTAGAAAAACAGGCTCACTGTATGCACACGTGCAGCATGGACAAAGACAGTCCGTCACTCATCTTGACACAGATTGTCACTCATATTCACCCAGAAATGAAAACAGAACATGCAGGCTTACGTTGGTTTGCACCAAAACCACAGCTCATTGAACTTGGGCCCAGTTTCCTACTGTATAAGCAATCTTTGGACTGAGATCTCCTTTGTTCATTGATTGCCGATGAAATACGACCATCTCACAGCTGAGTGGTGCTGTTGTCGAGCCGGCCCTGTGCTGCTGAACGTCACTCTACCTCTTGCTCTTTTATTTGAAATGTATGTTTAAGTTACAGGGATTTCCCCGTCAACTCAAACACTCCCCAAACACTCGCCTCTTCTCTTTGGCACCCTCCTTTCCTTCCTCCCTCTCCTCATCCTGCTCACCCATTCCCTTCACCTATCTTCCCCCTCTTTTTTAATCCTTGTATGGTATTCGGGTCAAATTGACCCATTTCAAATTTTTACAAGAAGAAAAATGGTACTAATATCATTTTTTGTCATACCTGAAAATCAACGGCCTTACCTTATTATCTGTGATAAAAATGTATTCCTGACTCAATTCAGAAAATTATTCTGGATATGACCACTTATGTTGTTTCCATAATGAATTTTTAACATGAATTATAAACTTATGACAAAAAACGAACCACACTTCCATTTTTGATTGTGTGCTAGTAGAGACTGATTGCATTCCCTAAGCATATACAGTATGTAATCTCTAATGTTTGAAATTGAGATAAAGACAATATTTGTTAATAGATTATGAAGAAATTTTTTATTTTAGAATTGTTTTTAAAACCCCAAATAAGTCACAGGTCAGTTTGACTTGGGTTACAGGAGAGGGTCCCAAAGTGAAGACAACACAAGGGTTAACACTTTGTCCTCACATCCCTCCAAGTATTTGCCTATTTGCTTTCTTTCTTTCTTTCTTTCTTTCTTTCTTCATTCCATGTCTTCCTTTTTGCTCTCCACCAATCAGAGATTTCATGTTAAATAAACAACTAACTCTTTCATCTAATAGACCCACTTTGCTGTTTTTTATTCCTACTTTCTCTCTAAAAACTCCTCTCATTCATCCTCAGTGGGAGGAGATCAGTGTGATGGATGAGAGGAACACCCCAATGAGGACCTACCAGGTGTGTAACGTCATGGAGGCCAACCAAAACAACTGGCTGAGGACGCGTCACATCAGCCGAGAAGGAGCGCAGCGCGTCCACATTGAGATCAAATTCACCCTGAGGGACTGCAACAGCCTGCCCGGGGTCCCAGGTACCTGCAAGGAGGTCTGTGTCACACACACACACACACACACACACACACACACACACACACACACACAGGCATTGTTGGTGGAGTAACTAGTTCCATGCAACGGGATAATGTAGTTTCTACCTACCTACCTACCTACCTGTCTAAGTACACACAAAATAAAATATTGCATACTTGTCATGACACTTTTGATATAATATTGCGCAAAGTGATATCGCGAGTTAGTGAAAGCCCTCCTGTTGCATCCTGTTGCATCTCTTGGTGAGCAAGACTTTGAATTTTGACGAGCTCCACAGGTTCTGGTGTGTAGATGTGTTCACTCTAAACTTCTTGTGGAGGGAAGCAAATAAAATAAAAAAATGAAGATGCATTTCTGCTTTGGCGATCAATAGCACAGGAGTGAGTGTGATTTGGAACAGAGCGGAGGCAGAAATTGTTTGCAGTGTGCGGTCTCAGAAGTAACACATCACTTCGGCAGGGCTCCGAATCATTCCCTGAGCGGTGCTTTTATTCTTGTGGATCAAATTGAGTTCACGTTAATGTAATCAGTATTTCTTATATCCTTCCCTTCTCAAATGCATGATGAGCATAGCAGAGACATATTGTATTTGTCATGAAAATGGTTAAATTACAAATCGGACCAAATTCGCCCAAGAGCACACGCAATCAAACACTTTGTTTAGCGGGCTCAGCTAATCAACTAAATCAGCAAATTAACTTCAATAACACTTCTCAGCATTTACAATTAAACCTGCCCGGTCTTCATACTTCATCTGATCCAGTTATACCGTGTGTATGCCTCTGCTGCTTCCTCATTACTGCAGCAGAAAATCTCAAGACAGCAAAAATACGTTAAAGTATGAGAAGCAAGCATGAAGCCAGTTTACATAATACTTATGAAATAAACATTAGATCATTGTTGGGGAAGGATTTGTGTCCCCACATTTCACTGAATATTGGATGATTTCAGTGTCACAGCGTGGTTTCATATTCTTAATATATGTGTAGTGGTAGTTTTTGTGTTTGCTATAATTGGTATGAAATCAATGCTTATTCAGCACATTATACTACATGGAACTGCAGTGCTGCAAAAATGGCCTTTTGAACATTTTTCACAATTTTATCCATTCATTACTCACTCAACACAAACACACAGATGGAAGTTCATTTTGATAAATAGACAAAAGGCAGGAAAAGAATGACGTGAGAGAATAGCGAACAGAGAATGAAACAGAAAATGCTCTAGAGGCGTCTTTTGTGGCTCCTCGTATATTTTAACTTCTAATATATATATATATATTTTTTTATTATCCCCGGTCCTCTCATATCAGCCCGATATCACTGCTCCTCTGTTTTCATTTCTCTCTACTTTGTCTGCCCTCTGCACCCTTTCCACTCTCATTACATCTCCAGAATGAGTAGTGGAGATAATATGAGACAGTACAGAGCTGCACTTCATGAAATTGCAGACAGGGTTGCTGACTGGCCATCGAGACAGATGGACTGAGATTTGAAAAGTAGCAGCAGAATAGCTAGGGAGCCATGGGAACCTTATTAAAACTTCACATTGGATGGACCTTCTCACTTGTGCAGTAGCTCCAGTGTGTTATTCTGTTTTGTCTGAGACGTTTCATTTCTAGAATCTGAAAGGAGATGGACGTTTGTCTTGCAGACATTCAACATGTACTACTATGAATCCAACAATGCCAACCTGTGGTTCATCAAGGAAAGCCAGTATGTCAAGATTGATACTATTGCTGCAGATGAGAGTTTCACACAGGTATGGACACACACACACACACACACACACACACACACACACACACACACACACACACACAGGTTTCCAGATTACCTTGTAATTGTCACTAAAGTGAATATGGCTAGTTCTGACATCTGCCCAATGCTTTTTTGTCTTCTATGAGAATTTTTACTCTTCGTCCTCCTTCTTTAAAATGAAAAAAAGTGACAAAATGAATCAAATTCTTTCCCATTGCAGCTGAATGCTGGCGATCTCCTGTACTGTGTTTTCTATACTTATTTTAGTGTAATCTGTCTGTGTGTATGTGGCCATCTGATTCTCTAACAGAATTCCAAAATTATATATTCACCATTTGCCACCAACTCCAAGAAATAAACTCTTAATTATCTTCATGTTGTCATTGGGTCAAATTTGACCCATTTTCAGTTTTTTTATCACAAAAAAATGGGCCTTTGAAATAAGCGCTGAAAATGTCAACATTAGAAATATAAAAAAAAAAACATCAAAAAAGCACCCACAACATTGAAAAAGTGACAAAAAATGTCAAATAAAAGCGATAATAGTGTTGAAGTTTTTTTTCCATAGTTGACGGGAAGACAACACAAGGGTTAAAAAAATTGTCAGGATTTTGAGGACATCATTATTTCTGCCTTTCTGAGTTTCAGACAACAACATTGTACCAAAAACTTATTGGGCTCTAAAAAAAAAGCCCTGATTGAATTTGAATGCTTCCAATAAAGTTAACGGCCAACACTGAAATGGGCTTTGTCTGCAGGTGGACGTCGGAGACCGTGTGATGAAGCTGAACACGGAGGTGCGGGACATCAGCAACCTGAGTAAAAAAGGCTTCTACCTGGCCTTCCAGGACCTGGGCGCCTGCATCGCTCTGGTCTCAGTCAGGGTCTTCTACAAGAAGTGTCCCCTCACTGTGCTTAACTTGGCCCAGTTCCCCGACACAATAACGGGCGGAGACACGGCGCTGGTGGAGGTCCATGGTGTGTGTGTGAATGCCTCGGAGGAGTTTGAAGCTCCGAAGATGTACTGCAGCGCGGACGGAGGCTGGCTGGTTCCCATCGGGAGGTGTGTGTGCAAGCCGGGCTTCGAGGAGAACAAGGACATCTGCCAACGTGAGTCAGGGCCTGGGGGGGGCATGTTTGGTATGTATTAGTAAGTTTGTATGGATGGGAATGTGTGTGTGTGTGAGGTATAAAGAGTTGTGCCGTAATGTATAAGGTTTTAATTACTTTTTTTATATAAAATTGGCATTGAAAAAAGTATTTCAATGGGGGATGCTGATACTGTTTGTCTGTGCGTGCGTGTGTCTTTGCCGAACAAGTGTGTGCAGAAGCATTTCAGAACAGCAATGTGAATTCTGCCATGAAACTAAGAATGGAATTATAACAACTCTGTTTATTTAGGATACTGAGTGTGTGTGTGTGTGTGTGAGTGTGTGTGTGTGTAGGTGTGTGTGTGTGTGTGTCTGTGAGGACAGTTATTGCAGGCAGAGAATAGGGTAGCAGTTGCTTTGAGGCATCTCACTGTTTTTTTCATTTTTTTTGGAGTGAGCGTGTTCGTCAAAGCTGAATATGTAATTTCCCCACTGAGTACTGGAGAATGGTACGAGTGTGTGTGAGAAAGTGCTTATTGATGTGCGTTTGTGTTGTAGGAGAGGAAAAGGTATGCCTTAGGAAGCAGATTATTGAATCGTAAAACTCCACAGATGGCGCGTGCAGTATTTGTGCGTTTGTGTGTGTGTGTGCTGTACATAATGTTTGCGCATGCATTTGAGTGCGCAAGCTGTATAAGACTCACACCATCACCTGTCCCCACGGGCTTGCTTCTTCCCCAAAAGGAAAATGGAAACATAGATATTCATCACCGCATACTTGGAAATCGGTGCACATAATGCAATTTCAGTTGTTTTGGAGAAGCAGCAGTCGAGACGCCTAGAAAACCTGGCAGTTGGGCCTTGAGACAAGTGAAAAGGAACAGAAGTTGTACTCTGCAGCTTGCAGACTGGTAATGTGCACAGATTGTGGCAGAACTCGGGCTGCATCTCAATCAACCGCCGGCTGTTGAGCTGAATCTCTTGTAAAGATGACACGCTGGGGTTATTTGACAGGGGATCCTGGACTTAAACTTTATTTAAAGTCAGCCTGACGCAGCAAAGCGGTTGACCTCAGTGATCTTCATGACCTCATCGGTCTGCTCCCTGAGTCTTATCACTCCGGAGAGAATAAATAGAGCATGGTAAGCATGATTAACAAGCTATCTTTAACTCAATAACAGCGTGGGCATGTGTGTTAGTGCACGTGTGCTGCAGTCGTGTGTGTTGATGTAATGAGTCCTTTTGACAGTCTGAGGTCAGAGGTCAGGACATTTATGTGTCCCTCGCCTCGTCTAATAAGTTATGGTGCGTGTGTGTGTGTGTGTGTAGGGGAAGCCAGGTTTTTTTTGTTTCACTTCATTTCGAGGCACATTTTTATTTTTTAAGATTATTGTTGGGCCTTTTCTGCACAGGACATCTAAGGCCACTAGGCCACCAGCCACTTTCGAGGCACATTTTGTTGCGAGGCAATTCTTCTGGAAACAATCAAATCCCATTTTCTAATAGATATGAATTCTTTAGTGGGGAATTGAAACCTCTCCGCCGCAGGGTTATCTGCACCACCTACTCAGTGTTAAGAAAAGTGTTTTTGTGGTATCTTGGGAAGGATTTGCATAGCAATGAAATTTCCTCCTCATGCAGCAGGAGATTTTGCTGTCCCACGTATGTCAGTCCAACATATCTCATATTTGTTTGCAGCCTGTGAGATAATGCCAGATGAACACCATGGAAACCAGCTTTCTTCCATGACAATGACGTTGGCGCCGGTGCTATTTCGCCTGCACGTGCCTCTATTTGGATAGTGTTGCCTTCCTTTGCCGAGAATTTCTCTAAGCCACCTCTTGTAACTGAATGTGTAATCAAGCTGCTTTTAACAAAGACATGGGAGGACACAGACAAGTACAACAGCCTAGTGCGCTGTAATGTGTCCCTGAGAGAACCAGGGCCAGGCTTTTAAAGATACCGCTCAGCACTCGCCATCAGCAGCAAACAAAAGACTCCCAGCCCTGACGCGATCTGTAGGCCTTCCAAAGGGAAAACACTCGGCTAATGCATTTAAATCACCCTCTCTCGTTTGCTGTCACACAAAGAGAGGAAGGGCTGAGGTGAGGGAGAGAGCTGGGAAAGGACTGGAGGGGCATCTGTAATTATCAGCATCACGCAGATGAACAAGCCTTTTAATGGACGCCTTGAATTCCCGTTCTCTTGTTCTTTTTGTGTGCTGGTTGTTTCCGTCTCTGTTACCATTTAGCTGCTCTGATGCTCATTGTCCTCTTGTTCAAATGTCCCGTGGGACTCTTCTCTGGCCTCTCCAGCCTCCCCTTCTTGTCCCTGTGTCACATACAGTGGCCGAGACAGGTCCACGCAAACGCAAACGTTTTTGTATTTGTGTTGAACCATCTCAGCCACCGTACACTCCCTCTGGCTCCCATTATCTCTCTCTCTCTCTCTCTCCCCCAGTATCCCTGTCTCCCTCTTTCTCTCTCTGTATCCCCCTCTCTCTCTCTTTCTCTCTCTCTCTGTATCCCTGTCTCCCTCTCTCTCTCTCTCTCTCTCTCTGTATCCCTGTCTCTCTCTCTCTTCCCCCTCTCTCTCTCTGTATCCCTGTCTCTCTCTCTCTCTCTGTGTATCCCTCTCCCCTCACTCTCTCTCTCTCTGTAGCCCTGTCTCCCCCTCTGTCCCTCTATCTGTGTATCCCTGCCTCCCTCTCCCGCTCCCTCTTTCTCTCTCTCTCTGTGCATCCCTGTCTCTCTCTCTCTCTCTCTGTGTATCCCTGCCTCCCTCTCTCCCTCTCTCTCTCTGTGTGTATCCCTCCCTCTCTCTCTCCTTCTCTCTCTCTCGGTGTAAGGCGCTAATGGAATCATTACTAGCCTCTCTCTGTGTTAGACAAACACCAGACACCTCCAATTACAGCCTTTTTTTCCTCAATCTCTGGCTCTCTCCCTTCCTCTCTGCTATTTTCTAACCTTGCTCTGGTGTCTGCTCCTATAATGGGACTGTTCTCTGTCTCTCTCCCCCAACAAGCCCCCCCTACCCCTCCCCGTCTTGCTCCTCACCCATCCTTTCTTACACTGTCTTCCTTTTTCACCTCACCATTTTTCTTTCTGTCTCCATCCCTCCTTCTCCTCGCTGCCCTCATCTCCTCTGTCTGCACTCGTTAAACATTTATAGATCATGGGTTCATCTTTCACTTTTTCTATTTCCCCACCCCATGCTTGCTTCTTATTCCCTAAAGTGAGACACAAAGTGTGTTTAAGTGTGTGTGTGTGTGTGTGTGTGTTTTGATGTTGGACACGGGATTAGATCAAATCTGGTGAAATTGTTTTATGATAAAAAAGGATGCTGTTCACACAAAAGTAACTGACTATGACAGAGGAAAACATATGATTCATGGGAAATGTGGTCCAAAAACACAAGCACCACAAGTGATGGAAGCTACTAGGGCCTCAACTAACCATTATTGTCATTTTTCAATTAATCTGTCAAATATTTTCGTGATTAATCGATCGGTTGTTTGGTCTATAAAATGTCAGAAAACATAATGTCTTGTTTTCCCCGTAAATCAAAGATATTGAGGAGTACAGAAACTAGAAATTAGTCACATCTCAGAAGCTGGAAGCAGAGAATTGACTTGTTAGTTAATGGCTAGTTAATCGCTTCATCTTTGCAGCTGTTGAACCTATAAATACTAATCCTTGACACTTTATTGTCTGGATTTATTTGTATGCTTGCTTGTAATGGACAGCCAAAAAAAAAATATATATATATATATACTACAAAGGTACCTTCCTTGGACATGTCATTACATATCAATTAGTTTTAAGGAAATCACCAGCAATCTGTAAAATAAAGTTAACACTATAGTTTTTAGCAAACAGGGGAGCATTTGTTTGGGACTATTTTTAGCAGCGGATCAATACACATTTAGCGCTCCTGTGAGCAGCAGGACGTTGTACTGCATGGGTGACTGACTTCAAACCGGGCAAATGTTTATTGTAATGGAGGCAAAATGGCCACCGGTGCAGGGGTGGGACCCATTAATGTGTTTCTGATGACAAACAATGGAGCTCTATAACAGACGTTTGCTACACAGACAATACATTATTAGTTTTGGTCTTTATGGGTTTTGTTGACAAAAAAAAATATCCTTCTGTCCTCAGTGTTTAACACTAATACATATTTGTGTTTTGGTGTTGCGTCATTCATTCACCAGCACCTCTGCTGTTCAATCACATGAAATCATGCTCATCGGCTTCCTCACTCCTGGAGTTACACAATCACTCTCTCACTATTATTCAAACACATACTCACTTTCTCTCTCTTTCTCTCTCCCTGCCTCATACATTTGCTCCCACTCGTCATCTCTCCTCCATCTCTCTCTACCCCATGCCGAGGCCTCTGTCAGTGCTCCCCCGCCTCCCTCGCTCTCTTGCTTTTCTTTGCTCTCTGTATCTTTGTCTCTTGTGCATTGTGTTTCGCTTCCCCCTCTCTGTTTCCGTCTGCCGCTGTTTCCTCTACTCCCCTTCCATTTCCACCTTGTACTCCCTTGCCCTCCCCTGCTGTCTCACAGCTGGTAGGGAATGTAGTGAATTCTACTCTCCTGCTTTAAGCCCTAGAGGTTCATGCTGAAGGGCAGGAGTGTGTATGGGTGTGCAGCAGTGACTAGACGTGGGTTTGTGTGTGGGTGTGTGTGTATGGGTGTGTGTGTGTGTCCTGTCCTTCTCTGTGTGTCTGACAGCACCAATTACTGCCTCAGACGCCTGAGAGATGGAGGAGACGGAGTGGAGAAGGACAGACACCTGTCACCTGGACACAAGTTCTCTTGCTCTCATCGCCTCTCTCTCTTTCTCAGCGGGTAGAAGTAATATAGGTCAGCAAGACATGTTCGTCTGTCCGTCCGTCCGTCGGCTATACCTGTCTAATCGCCTCCTTCTTCCCATTACTTCCTATTTTGTTTGTCTGTTTGATGCCGTTGCAACTTGCGGTTTACAAGAGGAACTTTTCAAAGTCACACCAAACTCGTCATACTAAGCTCCTCCTGCTGTTCTTCTCACTTCTCAAATTGGACTGAAACCGAAGTGGAAAATCAATGAGGAACGAGTCCAATGTTTGTCCAAACCAGTGCAAATTGTCTTGCCAACTGTGTGTTCCCTTGGACCGCTGTGGGTGCAGACACAACAGGTGTCTGGGCTGCTACATGATAATATTATATAATATTATATAATAATATTTTTAACAGGGCAATGCACTGTTTCACTCTTTCTGAGAACAGAAGATCAATATAAATTGTATGTCTATGCGTTAAAGGAATAGTTCAACATTTTGACATATTCATTGGAGACATTTTTGTGTCAGTTGCAAAGTATCTTTTTACAGTTTTCTGCATTATTTATAGTGACAACATTATCTTTTGACTCAAATCTATGAAACAAATCTATACTATATTCTAAACAATTGTATTTGTATCCATTATGATTAAATAGATGATAATGACCACCTGCTATAAAAGAGAAGACAGGGTGGGACAGAGTTTGTTTCCTCATGTTAGACTAAACCTTAGACTGTAACCAGAGGTGGAAGAAGTTTTCAGATCCTTTACTTCAGTAAAAGTACTAATACAGATACACTAATACAAAGATGTGTTGGGCTGTTAGTATGCTGTTTTTAGCTTTAAGAGGAGGAAAAAACTGTAGTTTGATATTTTTGGACAACTTTGCCCAACCTGTGGAGGGGAAGTGGACTTTCTGTCTGCCCAGTGCTGCTCAGTGCTCAGCCGGTAGGTCGATCAGACCTGGCTCCGACCGCAGCGCAGCGGGAAAGGACTTACAGTTAAAGCCTTTGTTTGCTTGTTTTCAGTGAGCTAACTTAACATTCTGTACAAATAAGTGAAAGTAATATGATATATGTGCTGTAATATGCACTGGGATGCATATAATGAAAGAAAGACTATGTCCATGCGCACATACACACACATAAACACAATAGACATCTCCTAAGAGGATTGCAGCCTCTGTTCATAATAAAAGGTTTAAGCAGGGAACAGATGTAGGAAAAGGCTAATCTTATACCTGTGAAAGCCATTTAGCTCACTTACAGAGGCCTGTGTGTGTGTGTGTGTGTGTGTAGTTGTGTGTAGTTGTGTGTTGAAAGCACAGTTGGGAAACTGCCTTTATTGCCTCTCCAACACAGAGCTTGAACTCTGCCTCTTTCCTTACAGCAGAAGTGTGTGTGCGTGACAATGTGTGTGCGTGTGTATGTGTGCGTGTGTTTGTGTGTGAGTGTGTGCGTGTGTCATGTGGACAGTAGAGCCCGGAAAGTGAGCATTTTTATGTTGATCACATACAGACTTTGGAAGGTCAAGTGCTCCCTCCTGCATGTAGTATGTTCTCTCTCACACACACACACACACACACACACACACACACACACACACACACACACACACTTCTTTGCTCTTCTCTTGGTGGCAGCTCAGGGAGCTTGAGAGCGAGAACATGTGGGTAGGAAGGGACTGGGCAGCTAACAGAAGGATTTAGACAGCAAGTCAAGATTTTTTTTTTTTTTACGTCCACGTAATACATGTGTGTATGTACGTATGCTGCAGGTATGAGGGCATTAAGCTGTTGATATGTCAGGCCGCAGGGTGTGATTACTATCCAGATGTTCTTAAAGGACAAACGCATATATGGCTGTATTAAAGGCCATTTCATTGTTTTACTACCCGTCTGTGGGAGTGTGTGTGTCTTTCAGCTGCTCGTCATTCTGTCTGATTTAACTTTTCCTTTATTTCGAAAATGACAGTCTTTTACTTAATTACGCCTTTATCTCGTCCCTCCTAAACTCCATCCCCTTGCCCCTCGCTCTCTTTTTCCCGTCTCCTCACTTTTGTGTTTGAATAAATGACACACAAAATCACAAAGGCTACATACCCACACAGCACTGACCCAGATAATGCCTATTCACACAGTTCCCCCCAGCACAGCTCCTCTTTCGCCATGGCGGATCACTCTGCAGTTGCCAAAAGCCACCTAGTTGCACCAAGACGGGGTTTGCACCGCTTAAGTGTTAGCCACAACGAAACCCCGAGGACATCAAGGTGGCTTCTGGGAGACCTCGTAAAGCTCAGCTGAGTCTGGTGCAGTGGGTTGAGCTGTGTGAACAAATCCTTAGAGAAAAGGAGAAAAAGCAGGCCAAGGACTGAGAAACTGTTAACGCATGTTTCAACTCCTCGCGTCCTTATACAGCAGTATTCCCCAGAGACGGAGGCAGGGAGAGAGGAGAGAGCTGTAGTATGTCTCCTTTGGGTCCAGTTGCCATTAATTAGATGTTTTCCATAAGCTGTTGAGTTCCAGTTAAGGATAAACATGTGCACACTCATGGGAAAGTTCATAACTTTCACATTTCTATAGTGTTGAATCAGTGTTGAGTTTGCTCCACTTAAGATCTAAAGGTTTTGGGAAAGGTGCATGGGTGTGCAAGGGAAAGCAGAGGAGGCATGCAGGCAGCCGGCGGGTCTGCTGAACAGGAAACACGGGAACAGGAAGACAGCCATTGACCCCTTCCCCTTATCCCCTCCCTCTCTCTCTTTCTAGTTTATGAATGGCTTCCAGATGTACGATCGGCCTGTCAGACTGATTGGCCCGGCGCTGCACAGGCGTTATTGCTCAGCTCCAAACACAGCGTACAGATGTAGCCGCAGTCAACGTCTAAATTGTTGCTGCTTTCATATGCAGTACAGCTGCACTATTGTTCTACCGCCAAGAGGAACCATTCAGAACATTTCAATAGACTTTTTAGCTCCAGTGTCGGCCAGAACAAAGAGCGGATGCACAGGACCCGATGAGGGATGCGACAGATTATGTTTCATTTTAAAATATGGCCATTCAGACCAGCTGCTGCAGTATTACAGGTGGCTGCAGGCTGAAATACACCTGCATGGTAGACATGTTTACAGGGAAATGATCTGTAAACAGGGACTGTTAATAGCTAATTAGGCCTACTTTCAGTGGTGCCAACGTCACACACGTCATGCAGTTGTCCCGATTGTCTGAAGGGATTCTACCTTCTAAAAAATGGTTTTACAAAAAGGTGCAGAAATAAAAAGGAAACAAAGTCACATTTAACACACCTCATGCAAACATATAACCTCTGTTTTGATCATTTTTAAATTGAGCTGAAATAGCAGTAGCATAAATCATAAGGTCACTATTAAGTTTTTCTCCAACAGCCTCATCCAGCGCTGTGTGGAAAGGGCATTATCGAGGTCTGTGAGTGTCAGTATTTCTCAAGGCTGCTTCATAAACCAGATCTGCCTATTGACCTAATTGTTTCGTCGATATTTATTTGTCAAATAAGAAGCTCCTGCGGTCCTGAACTGTGAAGATTTTATTGTGGAGAGCACAAAAGGGACAAGTGGCAGCAATTTTCCCAAGAGGGGACTCTTTGACATTCTTTCTTTTTTATTCATTAATAACAAGGTAGAAGATGGCACTTGGGGTCACACATACATGCTGTGTATACATTCATTCAGAGATGTATACTCAGAAATATATACACACTCACAAACCACAAGGCATCTAAAGTGTTCTCTTTCTGGGCATTTTCTGTGCATTTTGTGTTTATACCTTGTTTTTTTTTACAGTTTTTTACAATCACTTGGGCACTAATTTCCAAACCTTGACGTCATTTTTCAAAACTCTAGACACAAAAATCACAACCAGTGATCAAAATACACTTGTTTCAATTGCTATATATATAAATATATGCATATATATATACTTGTACCACATTTTTCCTCATGCCTGAAGGTTTTTTCCAAGATGTTTGACTAATTGTGATGTAGATGAGAACCTGAGGCCAAATCCACATGACAGAGTTGATGAAGATGTAGAAGTACAATAATCACTTCTTTGTTTTGCTTTTTAAAGTACAAGTCAAGGAAGACTGCATTTTATGTTTTCCAGTACTGTCTTTTATTTTCTATTTCCTAGCTAATTATTTAGCTTTGATTCAGATAAACCTATGTTGTCATTTTACCGTATTGTTTTTCATCAATTCATCTCAGATTGTGTTCAATGATCCCACTGTGTCTGAGATACTTCAGTAGTATTATCTCTACTACTGCAGTGCTTTTACAGGGATGTATTTTCATCTAGTACCATAATAAAGCATATATCACCTATTTTGTACTACAATATTTAATGATTTTACAAACAATGACACAGTGAAACTATGGGCAGCGTGTGTGGCTGATCTAAAGTAACATGTCAATGGTATTTCACAATAAATTAGTTTGTTTTGAACACTGGACAGCCATGGTTACAGGTGAGCGCCCCCCCCCCCCCACACACACACACACACACACACACACACGCACATGCAAGATAGACAGAACTTGGCCTGGCCTCCCACTTGACAGGTACATCTGTGAGTGTTTGTGTGTGTGTGTTTGTGTGTGTGTGCGTGTGTGTGTGTGTGTGTGTGTGTATGTGTGTGTGTGTGTGCGTGTGCGTGTGTGACTGGAACAACAAGAAAGGCACAGGGCTCTCCTTTTCCTCCCCTGCCTGAGAGAATGAATTATTGAGAGTGATGAACTGAAAATAACGTGGGTGAGGAAAGGAAGTGCACAGCTCCTCCTACACACACTCAGCCGGTCACGGGGCCGGCCTATGCGGGCACGTTTGCCGTGGTGTGTGTGTATCTGTGTGTGTGTGCCTGAATGTATCTGGGGAGATAAGATGTGTGTTTGTGTGTGTAGCGTGTTAAAGCTCTGTAGGTTGGATTGTTATGTTAGATGCTTAAGCTATGTGTGTGTCTGGGGAGAAACAATGTGTGTGGTTCTAGTAAAGGTTTAAATCTGTGTATGTAGACGTGTGTGTGTGTGTGTATGGGTGTGTGTTTCTGTGTTTACTGGTCTTCCTGGCTATGTTTAAAAGGGAATGGGATTTTTTTTTTATCTTGACAGTAAAACTGACAGACTATAATACAGAAGAATAAGTTATTCAGACTGTGAACCAGACTCCCAACAGACTCCATAGAACTGTCGTGCTCTCTCTCTCTTCTTCTCCCTCTGTCTTTCTGTCCCTCGCCCACTCACAGAAACACACATGCACCTGGTATCTATTTAATCTGTTTTTACACTGCAGGATAATCATCCTGGCTCAAAATTAGTGAGCCATCAGCTTGGGTTACCACTAGAAAAGTGTGTGTGTCAGTGAGGGTGTGTGTATGTTGCTTTAATTTCACTGAAATAGAGCTCATTCTCCTTCCCTCAGACTTTACTTTTGGAAGGGGTTTGTGTGTGTGTGTGTGTGTGTGTGTGTGTGTGCCTGTCAGCGAGAGAGTAAATATTTGCGCAGGAGCTCTGGAGAAGGTCAGGGTCAAGGTATGACAGACAGCCCACTGGGAAATAAGACACACATACAAAAGCAGACTCACTCACACACACACACGCACGCACACGCACACACACACATGCACACACGCACACACACGCATAGAGAGAATAAAGTAGAGATAGACAGAAAGGGAGCGACGAAACAGACAGGACAGAGAGAGAAAAATACAAATAGAAAGACAGGAGGGCAAACAAGGAGAAAGATGGAGGGAGACAAAAACAGAGAGAGAAATTGATAAAGACAGTGACGGACGGAAATAAGAAAAAGGGAGAGCTTCATCCCGTAGTTCCCCTTGGCCGCTCTCAGTAATTGGCTGGTATCCAGGGAACAGAGAGTAGATCAGAAACAAGCCTAAGTGTACTCATGTGCTTCATGTACTGGACATCACAAGCCATTTCATTGTGTGTGTGTGTGTGTGTGTGTGGGGGTCAAAGAAGTCATAGGAGGCTAAGAACACAGTAAGGGTCTGTCCTGAGGTGTCAATCATGGAGGTCTATGTCTTCAGTCTGGACACGGCTCATGTCTCATGTCCGCTCTGAAACCATGTGATCCTTCCTCGTCTTTTCATAACAAAAAGTCTTGCAGGCAAAAGTAATTGCTGCTGTACCGTACTGTATTTGCTTGAGGAACACATCATAGCTTTCAGGACATTGTCTCATTTGATGACGCTCGTGATGACTTGCAGTAGAATTGGGATAAAATGGTGTCTATAGTCCTACTCATACTCTACCAGATCATAAATGTATTCACTAATAATTAGTCTGGAAGGCTGTTTGTCGAATAGATTTTTCTTCATGACAAACAGAATACTTAAATTACACATTTTAATGCTGCCATTTACTGTATTTGTGCAGTTAAATGCTAAACTACGTAAGCCCCGCCCACTGTGCCGGCGATATGATTTCTCCCTGCAGCTCGGTCTTGGAACCTGCACGTTTAATTCTCCTGTCTCAGATCACAACTTTGCGGGAACCAATCACAAACTGGCTTTTTCCTGGTGCGCTATTGGTGGGTTTAACATGGTGACGATAGAGAAGAAGCAGCTTCTTTTTTACATTCAACATAGCGATGTCCATCTTACAATGGACATGTTTTTTTTGTTTTTCAGTGTTTTTGTGGATAGTTGTCAACAACTCATTTTTCAGTGAGAGGTCATATGGGTTTAGAACCTGTGAGTAATTCTATATATCCTCTAAATACAATGAACTCCCTGTGTTACAACATTTCTAGGGTGGTGGTAATGGTGCAGCCACTTATTGAATACTGCCCCACCGTGAACAACTAGACGTAAAGGCATTGAAATGTTGTAATACAGTTGAGTGTTATACAGAGCAAACAACATGAGGTAATTAAAGTGTAATAAGTAGATATGAGGATGATTATTCAGACTGGAAAGAAAGAAACATCAAGCGAGCTGATGTCATGTCAAAAGGGGCAAACCGGCTTCCTCGGGAATCACGCTTGCGTGTGTGTGTGTGTTTATGTGTGTGCATGTGTGTGTGTCAAAGGATTAGTAGTTATGGTGACTATTATGGTGTTAAATGATGTCATGAACTCCGATTAGGGATTAGAGGTTCACAGCAAGGGAACGGACTCTGATGCTGACATCTCTGTTGCACGGAAAACCTCATTACCACACACTACATCTGCACTGCTCTCTATTTTATAAACAGACACACACATATTACTTCTACTTATTGGCGAGGGAAAGTGTTGACTACACAAACACACTCTCAGCTACTGAAATCATCTTATTCTGCAGCTTTTAAAAGTCCCATTGAGTGTATGAAGATTCTTTGCATCTAAAATGTATGTTTTTTCACATCCATACTGAATGTATGTTGTTGTAGTTGTTGTTTTTGTACTTTTGTTAAAGTTTGCTCAGCATGGAAACATGTCGATTCCAATTACACGGGACTGTAAACATGAGCACCAAACACACACAAACACATACAGATGCTACCCCGGTGGCCGTAAAGGACGTCAGATTCAATCTCGTCAGATTTCCTCACTGAGCTTGATGTATCAATTTTTAAGTAGCTGGCCTCAACTAACGCCTGGGTAGCCCACACACACACACACACACACACACACACACAGGCTGCTCTGTGCTCCAGGAGCTGTGGCACTCGAGGGGTATAGAAGGTTTCCATCTTGAAAGCCTGTTGCCATGGTGACCATTATAGAGCTCACCTCCTGTGGGCCAGCAAGCTTTACACTGGCCCACGGGAGACGAGCTGCCGACCATGAATCCCCGTCGGAAGAACACACACACGCACCCACTCACTCAACCCCCCAGGCTTCTCCTCTGTCCGCCCTTTATAGTAAAGCCGGCGGGGGGGCAATGTTTGACTTAACCCAAGCGCAACAGAAAGCAAGAGAATAGCGATACACATTAAACTACCAAAAACATTTAAGGGAAATGGAGGAAGGAAGCGGCTTCCAGCCAGGCAGAGGAAGGTGTGCACGGTGTCTGGTTGAATGGACTAGAATGCAAAGACTGTTAACGACATATCGGGTACATCCCGCAGCTTCGCAACATGTTTGCATTAAGATTTTGCATTTTTATTAATTTGATTAGGACAATGCACATTAATCAACATGTCTAGCCAGTAGGCTAATTTTCAACTGTAGTCCTATTACCCAGCATGCATGTCTTACCCACGCAAACACAGAAAGAACATGCTAACTCCACACAGACAGGCCCCGCCCGGACCGGGGATCCACCTCTACAGGGCTAACCACTGAAGAGCTAACCACTGAGCCCCCGTGCTGCCTGATGTAACCATTCACTCTGATGCCAGATATTAATAGTGTCATTGATCACAGCATCGTCACAGCAGTATATTAACTCAAGCATAACCTCATTTTGGTCAGTATGGTACTTTCCTGCTTTAATGCTAGTGTTTAACCCTCCTGTTGTTTAACAAATGTCTACATCAGAAATATGAGTTTCTTTTTAACCATACCACAAAAAAAATGGATTGGATTCCTTACAACGCTTTTTGAAAATACAACTGATCACTTTCATTGCTCTGATCTTAACTATTAGTCAAAATAATTCATAATTTCTGCTTTTTTAACTCAAATATTAGGTATAATTCTATATAAATGAGGGTTATTGACCTTGAATTCTAAAAGGTAGTAAAACTTGTAAGGTGGTGTTAGTGAAAACTAAAAATAAAGTCTGAAAAAGGGACGAAAATGTCAAATGTTTGTCTGTTTTTGACCCGGGAGGACAACAGGAGGGTTAAACACTCCATAAACCGTTACTTATACATGACCCTTGCTGTAACAGTACAATTTAAATTGTGCGTGTGTGTGTATGTGTGTGTGTGTGTGTGTGTGTGTGTTACCCAGTGTGGTTCATATAGGCTTAGTTCTCTGTGAGGGCTTGTTCTAATAGGTAGATCACTTAATTAATTTCATGCTATAGGCTAAAATATGGAAGAGGGGGAAGGGGGATTGAGAACAGAAGTGCACAGAATAGAATTTGTCAATCAGAATTTTAAAAATCATTTATCAAGTAAAAATACCAAACAGTCAAAGGTTTCACCGTTCTAGCTTCTGAAATGTGAAGACATGCAGCTAATAAAAAACAAATGAGTTTACATTGGGCTTTGCACTGTAAATAAAGCTCAGTATTGACCGATTCTTCTTTTCTTTTCACTTATGGGCAGCTCGGGATTCTGGTAACCTGTCAAATATTTACTTTCATTAGACCTCTGGTTTGCTCTCCACCGACCCCTAAGGCAAATATTTGTCTATTTATCTGCTAAATGCTCCTCTGTGTTTAGCAGCTAGAAGCTAACTGTGTCTGTCTGCTGTTTATAAGCAACCTGTTTTATTAATAATTCTTTATTTATTCCAGCACCATTTGCATTTTGACATTGCCCTATTGTCTTACTGTTTACAATCCTCATACAGCTGTTTGTTTAAATGTGTGTATGTGCGTATGTGTATGCTTATGCATGTGTATACACTTTTGCAGGGCTGTAGTACTCGAGTCCGGTCTTGGACTCGAGTACTACACAGTACTACAGGACTGTTTTTCTATGGTCTCGGACTTGTCTCGGACTCGCTAGTATTTGGACTCGGACTTGTCTCGGTCTCGGCCACCGGTCTTGCCCAATATGGCTTTTGGTCTTGACCGAGTCCAGGTGTCTTCATTATGTTGATAATAAACCTTGTTGGACTCTGTCTTGACTCAGACTCGAACCTCTTTGGACTTGGTCTTGTCTTGGACTCGACTAGTCATGGTCTTGGACTTGTCTTGGACTCGACTAAGGTGGTCTTGACTACAGCCCTGCACTTTTGTATATACAAACCTATCTCTGCACGTAGTACTCAAAAGATGATGTCTTCCTTGTTCAGCTTTGTTGTCCTTGTTTATGTCTAGTACTTTGACGGCAACAAAAAGCCAAAGTCAAAATCTATGCATGTGTTCAATTAATTTGTAACTGACAACAGCTTCCTGCTGCAGCTGGTGCTGTGTAACGCTGTGAGCCGCACACCAAAACAATGAGTTAAGAGATATTAGAGAGCTGTGTAGAGCTGAGGGGAAACCGCAGTCAGGTGAAAGATCCCTGTGGGTTCACCACTACGGGTGACCCCCATTTATATTAAACCCTGAGTCATTTGACTCATTGTTATCATACATATATTGATGACTGCCGTTGTTTAAATACCTATTCTTGTTGTTTGGGTGAACTGTAATACGCTTTCACTTATTTCTGACATTTTGTAATTGATTAAAGATAATAATCAGTATTTGCAGCCAAAAAAAGAGTCAAAAAGAGTAGAATAGAAGAGAAAAGAATTCAGTCAATCAATCAGCTCATACTGTGGAGTGTTTTCCCAAAGGAAATTGTTGAGCTGTTCCCTTCTCAATCAGTGCGTGGCGACTGAGGGTGTGTCTTGAGCAGCAGTACTATATCATATCTAAGAGCTATCGATTGGCATAAATACACTAAGTCTCTCTGGTGACCAGATGAATATTTAATAAGACACTGGATCTGAGGCCACGCTTTGTCTTTAGAAGACACACACAGATGCGCACACACACACACACACATACTATGTACTGTACAGCATTGTCAATTGTTACTTTGAAGATGATGAAAAATTTGTAGCTATAGCTCATAGTTCTAAAAACTAGTTTTTGTGACTGAACTTTTGTGCGTTTTTTGTGTGTCTGCCTTCTGTGTGAGTGCATGTTTTTGTGAGCACCGTCTCACTGCTAGAGCATCTTGTCCCTTTTTCATATCTATGGTAAATCATTAATCATAAGGGAACCAAGTCAAGTAACACATTTCCCATGGGGCACACACAGGGAATAGCTTGAGAAAAAAAAGAGGCAAGACAAGTGGGAGAGAGGGGAAAAGGGGGGACTGTGAGAGAGAAGGAAGAAAAAAAAACAGCAACCAAGCCGCCATTTTTGCCGAAAGTTTTTGATCAGACAGTTGTTTGGACGCCAGGGCTGGCATGGGGCGCCCTGTCTGTCCTATACACCGCCGGGGTTCTTTTGTGCCTCTGTGGCTGGCCAGCGCCCGGAGCCAGGACTCTCCGGATGAAACGTCCCCGGAGAAAAGCTGCTTTTCCACCCTGCTCCTACAGCCCAGCCAACAGGAACACACACACACACACACACACACACAGTCACTAGCACAGCACATAGACACCCATTACACCTCAGAAGCTGACAGGAAGGAAGAAAGAGAGCAGAAACCCTTTGAGAATTATCACTCCCTTTCCTTTCTTTCTTTCCTTCATTCTCTCTTTCTTTCTCTTCTTTCACACCAACACACACACACACACACACTTTCCAGTGTTCTCTCTGGTCTTTTGGGGATTGTGCTAGTGGACTTTGCTCCCCTATGATGAATGATTTGCCTATAAATACTGTCTGCATGTAAGCGAGCACAGTGTCCAGGTGGAAGAACTTATACCTCCACAGTGAGAAAACACACTACTTTTAGGACACTTTTCCATTGCTCTATTCAGCAGTTTAACCACGCCCTTGACTACGCGTGTCCCTGTAAATGGGTTTGTGTTTGTGTGGTGTATGTTTGTGTGTGTGTGTGATAATTTACAGCCTTTTGAGGACAAGTGACGTGTAGCTTGATTAAATCCGTGACCTTCACCACCAGCACAAGCAATCAGCAAGCAAACACACACAATCACACACACACACTGGCCGCATACTTAACACCTTCTTGCACACAAGCGCTTAGCACACGAACATGCAATCAGCACCTGGCGGATTCTGACGCATCATTGCTCCAACCTATTCTCACACATACAGTACACACATGCATATATTCATACACACAGGGCATCTATCGAATTGCATTTGAATCCTCATTTCCCTTACATGGGGTTTTGTACACTGTAATACTATTTACCGCCGTTGCAGAAGAGGCTTGCGAGGATGGGAATACCAGGCCTATGAATGTATAAATAAATACATGCGTAATCTATATTCAGATTACCAAAGGGAAAGTCAGGAATTTCATTTTACTGCCTAGGATGCAAAAGGGAAATCATTCAAGTCCCCAATCTATTTCAGCAGCAGACGGTTCCTGTTGAGCGGAAGCACGGTTTTCCCTCCCCAGTTTTACAACTCCACATAATGACTAATATGCAGCCGCTGTTACAGCCGTAGCAATAGCCATATTGTGTCATTGTGACTATTGCTGTGACTGCGGTGGTATATTTTTGTTCCCCCGGTTGCCAGAAGATCTAAAGCTTATATAACAGGAATGACAGTTGATCTGCTGTTGCACTGTGTCATTGTACTGTAGGACCCCGTGGTCATGCAGGCCTGCAGCCTCATGTAAATGGACCGCACGTAGACCTAATGTCACAATCCATTAAATCAAACTTTGTTTTTCATGTTCTTTGCCAGGGGTGCCGCATGGTCCATCGTTTGACCTATTCTCATGTCGCTTTGTGTTTTTGCAACTTGACTACAGTGCACTTTTGGTTTTATTTGATGATAACATCCCCACCGAGTTCAGATCTGGGAACTTTTTCTTTAAAGATTTTTTTGGGGGCTTTTCCGCTTTTAACTTTTAGGACAGTTAGGTAAGAAAGGGAGGGGGAAGACATGCAGGTTGGATTCGATCCCTGGACCTCTGCATCTGGAGTTGGTACAGTACGCCAGGTCAAAGTTGAAACAAGGAAGTGGGTCAGTAAAACGGGTTGGATGTGTAGAACTGCCAGTTTGGGGAATTCATTTTACCATTCACCTTCTTCCAATTAAATGTGGACAGACCAGAGGTTTGCTTAAAACCGACTGCACATAATTGTCTCATGATTACTTTTTAGCAATGTTGCTGTGTTCCCAGAGCTCAGCAATTACTTTGGCGAGGGTAATGTAATGAGTGACAGAATCCGATCAACAAAAATAAGACCCAAGTTGTAATACATTGGAAATGTCCTATAAAATATTTCAGGAGAAGAAGGATTTCTGGTCAAATTTCACTGACTTTGACGATGCATGAAAAAGGGGAGAAGGTTTCTAACCCTGTGTTCGTCTGTCTCCTCACTCCAGCCTGCAGACCTGGTACCTACAAAGCGTCAGCCACAGATGCCTACTGCACCAAATGTCCTCCTCACAGCTTGTCCCCGCAGGAACAAGCAGTCGAGTGTGTTTGCGAGAAAGATTTCTACCGCGCTGAGACGGACCCACGCTCCATGGCCTGCACACGTGAGTGATACAAACACACACGCACGTGACATTAACACAGCCATACAGCAGGAAGCTAATTTTAGACCATGTTGTGTATGCAGTGCTTTCACTGTAGTCAAATATTTGCATTTGCCTGTGCATTTCTATGTTAGAAAATGCCATTCTGTAACAATGATTGGATTACACTTAATTGAATTAGTTTGCAATGTATTCCTGTGAGAATTTACATGGCTGCTTTCCATTTCTATTCATAATCACTCCATGCATTTTCCTCCTACCCAGCTGCTATTGGTTGACACAACAGTAGAGATACATACTACATAACAAACACACACACACACACACACACACACACAGGCACACACAAATGCACGCTTGTCTGCTAGCTGTGTGGTTACGGTCCAAAGAGATCCAAGATGAGAACACTGGAATGGGTGATACTCCGATAGAAATCTGATGATATTTCTTATTCTTTCTTTCCTTTTCACGCACACACACACACACACACACACACACACACACACACACACACACACAGACAGAGCCAGGGGGATTGGGCCACATCATAGAGAGGATGAGGAGGGAAGATTGAGTGAAAGAGAGGGACAGAAAGAGATGGGGTAAGCTGGACAGAGGGATGTAGGGGTGGGAAAGGAATATGAAGGAGAACACACACACACACACACAAACGTGTAACGGTTGGTGTTATCAGCTGCAAATGAGTGAGCTGTTCGTTCATAAACATTTATGGGCACACACGCACAATCGCAAACACATGTTGCTAAAGAATCACACAGGCAAGGAATGGAACAGCGGGGGAAATAGTGGACTATCAGAGGCATATAATTTATATGTCATAAAAGGCTGATCAGTAGAAGAGTTGATGGACAGTTTTAAGTGTGGCCTAGGAAAGTGGTGGGATTTATGACAGACAGCCTCAATTATCCACAGCATGGCCTCCATCCCCCACGCCCAGCTTTTCCCTAGCCCTCCTGCGCTTCAGAGAGGCTTGCCACTGGGAAGGCTAATCAGGAAAAGTCCAAGGCTCTGCCGACGGCCCCCAGTGGCTCAATGCACTGACCTGATGAGATGTCAGGCTGAATGGGAAGCTATAGTGCCACATTTCTATAGGGCTGATATACCTGCACCATGCTGTGCTGAGAGCAGCCACAATCAGAGGTTCCCATACAAAGTGAATGATTCTGTACGGTAAAGGCTTACCTTGATGATGAGTTGGGGGTTTTGTGGTTCGCTCAAGCTGTCCTTGAATATTTGAAACGGATCTGCTAATGAGAAAGCACAGAAAAAAGCCCTAAAAATGTATAACTAATAAACTGAACAAGGAGTTACAAGATGCTAACTTGTTAACAAAGCAGGCACTTCCTCTACAGTATGGCGAGTTCAGAGAGACAATATCAATACGTGAAAGCCCTCTCATACAATTAAAAGCGGTGACGCCATGGAAACGTTATACCAAGCCAGAAGGAAAGCAAGGGGTGTATGGGGGGGTGTATCCCCTGTCCAATAATAAAGTTTTTGTGACACTAAACAGAACCTGTTTGAATTTAAAGGAACACACTTTGCTTATCACGATCTCCCCTAGCTGGAGATAGGGGGGCCAACACGTATTTTTGTTTCAGTGAATGCATCGTTTTAGTCCGGTGCGAGACCGGCAACGCCGCCGCTAGTTAGCTTAGCGTAGTGAATGCGTTCACTCACACCAAAAAAAGTGTGAGTGAACGCAACCTCCTCCTCCCCTCGTTCTATTTCCAAAGCACACAGCTCCTCTTCTGAAACGTTTGTTGTCTCACTTCTACTTACAACGTAATAACCGGCAACATAGGATTCCATTCACTACGCTAAGCTAACTGGCGCCGCCGCTGCAACCCGACTAAAACAATGCATGCACTGAGACCAATAATGTGTTTGCCCCCCTATCTACAGCTAGGGGAGACCGTGATAAGCGCTATTTCAACAAAGTGTGTTCATTTAAATTCAAATACAATTCTGCTAGCGTCACAAAAACGTTATTGTTGGACAGGGGATACATGTTCCTTTAAACTCAAATTTGTTAAAATGCCCACATTTGTATGCCCCTAAGCTGCAGTTTTGTTCTGTTATGCCCAGCTCGTCTCTGCTCTTTGATGCCTCTTTGATCCATGTACACACACACACATGCTGGTGAACAGAGAGTGACAAATTCCATTTTGTCTGGCATCTTTCATTGTGATCACGCACAATAAAATAACACATGCAGTCACATCTAGGAGAATTTGACCTCTCTGGTTTATTTAGAGATGTTCAAACTTTACTATGCTGCTTCAGTTGCAACAAAATCACTTGAAATATTCTATCTAGACTAGACTAGATTTTAATTGTGTCAACATGAACACACTTCATCTAAAGGTATGTTAAAGACAACGTGTGTGTCACTGTGTCTCTGCTTCTTTGAGAATACTGGCACACTTTTTGGACTTCGACTCTGTGATCCACTTATCATTTCAGCTGAAGTTTAGAGTAGTATTAGCCGCTTTAAATCATAAAATGTACCTGACTCTTGGCACTTTGTATGGATCATGTCCACTCACTATTAACTGCCGGCAGTGCAGCCCCTAAAGAACTAACTATTAAACATCATGTAAATTCTCTTTAAAGATGGATTTAAACTTTGGAAGAGTAATATATTCTCATACAGTCCCATTTACAATCAGTAAAGCCCTTTTGTTCCCCGGCCATTCCATAGCTATTCATTAATCGAGCGCTGAGTGTCCACCCTCTGGCTGACGATGGTTAATTCATTTTTAATTTAATCAATGTGAATTCTGTTCTTATTAGAAACTGCAAAACGCTCGGTAATGAACATGAAGACAATGCACGTTTAGAGAATGTATGTTTGGGGAAAAATAATAATATTCATCAGTAAGTGTTTCTTGGGCTGGCACTGATAAGAGCTAGGTCAGCAGTGGATGGACTGGGACTTTTTTGGCTTGTAACATGCTGCTCACCCAGTGCATGCTGGGATATATACATGCTTCTGCTGAATCTAAACTGTCCATCGTGAGTCCGACAATGGAGGCCTCACACTGCTTTTGGTTAGACAAGGCTACTATATCCTTTTTGTTTTGTTTCGGGGCATTTTTGGCCTTTAATTGATTGGACAGATGAAGACAGAAAGGGGGAAAGGAAAGGGTTATGACATGCATCAAAGGGCCCCACGTCAGAATCAAACCCAGGCCGCTGTGGTAAGGACTGAGCCTTAGTATATGGGTTGCATGCTCAACCAGGTGAGCCACCAGGGCACCTTTAAACTCCTTTCCCAGTAGGTTGGATAAGACTCTCCTCTCTTGACAAAAAGGCTTTATAATCACAGTTTCAAGAAGAAAAATCATTTTACATGAACAAAAATCTATGCCTTAATCTTTCCTCAGGTCCTCCATCTGCTCCAGAGAACACCATATCCACGGTGAACGAGACCTGCGTCACCTTAGAGTGGTCGCCCCCCAGAGACACAGGAGGCCGAGGAGACATCACCTACAGCCTCCACTGCAGAAAGTGCTCCGAGGACGGCAGGAAGTGCACACCGTGTGGCAGCAGCGTCCATTTTGTTCCCAGACAGTTTGGCCTCTCGTCAACCACCGTACTGGTTACCGACCTGCAGCCGGACTCCAACTACAGCTTCACTGTCGAGAGCCAGAATGGAGTGTCGGACTTAAGTCCCACGCCCAGAGGAACGGTAGTCATCAATGTCACTACATCACAGACAGGTGAGAACATCCACCCATAATGGGGGTATTTTACATGTAAATCTTGCAAGAAATGTCAAAACCCCAGTATTTGTTTGACAGTGTAATTTTTATGTGATGCAGCGCATTTTCAGATTTAAAACTACATGACTTCACTGCTATCCGTTTTCAAAGAGAAAATAAAATCATCTGTGAAAGGACGTTTTCATCAGCCTGAATGAGGGATTTGTATGATGGATCAGAAAGCATTTTTCTAAATTGTCTCTTGATTGCTGTGTGCTCACAAACAGTATCATAACAACTGTAATATCAGAGTGGTATCTCTGCAACTCTGCCTTCCCATGTATAATCATTAGGGCTGGGAAAAATAATCGATTCTGAGATGCATCTCAATTCTCTCTAGAACGTTATGATGGTTGATTCGGATTTTTTAAATGTGTTGTTTTGTTTATTTGAAAGTTACTGCCTCCAGACATGTACAAATCAGAAAAAGAATGGGACAACAACTCAGGGTTAAGGCAAGAGTGCAAAAAAAAACACAAAATTGCCTAAAGGAAAAAAAATAGGTTTTGTAAATATACACATGAGCTAATGCATTAAATAATTAGGCAAAACACAAAAAGCCTGTTTGTCTAATTTATCACATTACATCTGACTAGGTCAGGTTTCATGTTCTAAGAAGCCAATTCTCCACCTTTAAACATAACAGCCTCTGACATGGGAGATCACTGTAAGAGGAGATGCATGTTTAAGGCTTAAGCATGGAATGACTACAAAATAACAACCTCAGTACACAAACTATGTCAAAATCTAACAAACTTAGATGTATATGTATATTTTTTTGAAGTCACGCATAGAAATGTACATAAAAAAAATTGTTGCACAGTTGGTTTAGAATCGAATCATGCCCAGAGATTCCCACTTTCACAGCGTGGGACATTGGTGCAAGAGAGGTGCGTATGACAGGGTGGTGGTGACTAATAGGTCTGCTACTGTGGATGTGTGTGCAATAACAGGAGGGGTGAAAGGGGTTGTTAAGCTCATTAAGGACCCCACGTCACACGTTCTACACACACACACATTTATAAAAAATCCCAATCGAGCATGTGTTCCAATGTCGGAAGGCTGCGTAAGAAAGTCCCAGGGATTGTGGTTTTATTACATTGATGACACAAGCAGATCCCACCCCATATACATGAATGTCACACATACCCACCTCATAGACAGCTGTGATTATGCATGTATAAAAACACCTTTCTTTCTCTCATTAGCAACATTACACTTCAATTATGGGTCTTCTTCTCGTTACAGCGCAGTAGGCATCCATCTAAAAATCTCTCTCTTCTACCGCACAGCCTGCTTTCTCTCTCTTTCTCTCTCCCTCTGCTTCTTTTCATGCTTTTTTACTCATCTCATTGAACCGTACTCTCTATTTGTTGCTCATGCTTTCCCCTCTTGTTCTCTGGTTTCTACAGTGAGCGTAGTGCTGAAGGAGAGGCGGAGCAAGGACAGTGTGACGTTGGCCTGGCAGGGTCCAGTGAGACCCAACGGAGTCATCGTGGAGTATGAGGTCATCTACTATGAGAAGGTGAGGGAGACGCACAGAGACGCACTTTACTAATTTAGGAATGAAAGCTAAAGCAATGTTTAGTTGTTTTGTCAGATTTGTTACAGAAAGCCTGTTACAAACTCGAGGTGTGTTAAAGATTGTTACCACTCTCATATGTGTTGACTATGAAGCTATTGCTTGCTGCAGTTACAAGCTGTTTCCCCGTGCAAGAAAGCAAACAAGCAAAAAATTTCCCAAAAACTATTTTTTTGTGCAATGCTACATTTTTGAAACAATCCCCTTAGCGGGTAACATGTTTCTTTCCCCTTTTCTTGTTCTCTTCATTTACATGTCGTTTAGGCTTGTAGGATATGGATTTAGCCTAAGGGCATGTCTGTAATGAGTTGAGCATCCCAAACATATCTCTCCATCTCTCTATCCCTCACGTCTCCCCTACTGCTCACACCAAGCCAATTAACCACACATCTGTCGAACAAACCTTGTAAAACATGGCCAAGGTGATGAAATTGAGCCTCTGTGTGTGTGTGTGTGTGTGTGTTGGCGGGCATTAGCAGTAAAATATCGTTAATCCTTGTTGTAGTGTCTTCCATTGAGTATCAGCCTTTCTGCAGGGAATCAGACAGACACACTTGTATTTTTTATTCATCTTCCTACACACATATTGCAAGTGCGTACACGTGCGCGTGCACACACACACCTACAAGTTAGTCGAGGAACGAAGCGAAGCGGGACTTGAGTAACTACGTTTTTCCCCCAAGTGTAAAGAGGAAAAGATTTCGGACTTGACAGATGCTCATGTACAAATGCAACCCAATGGTCCAGTGATGAACAAATGAAAACTTAGTGAGGGGTGTGTGGCCCCTGTAGACATTTAAATTAAACAATTTGAACTTTCTATTATTTTCAGACTTTCCTGAGCAGTTTTTCTGTCTCCCTAGATACCACAGTCCATTGCTCTTTACACAGACCCTTTAGAGTACGTCTATAATTTCAGTTTTTTTTTTTTTATCCACAGTGACATTATTCTCAGACTCTTAAAGGTCCCATGCCATGAAAATGTTCCTTCATGAGGTTTTTTAATATTAATATGCGTTCCCCCAGCCTGCCTATGGCCCCCCAGTAGCTAGAAATGGTGATAGGTGTAAACCGAGACCTGGGTATCCTGCTCTGCCTTTGAGAAAAAATTAAAGCTCAGATGGAGATCTGGAATCTTCCCCTTATGAGGTCATAAGGGGCAAGGTTACCGCCCCTTTTTCTGCTTTGCCTGCCCAGAGAATTTGGCCCACCCATGAGAGAGACATTATGACTATGACAAACGAGCAAAGTGGCAGTTGGTTAAGGACCACTGAGGTCTATATAAAAGCATCCAAAGAGCACCATGTCATGGGACCTTTAACATTATCCACTGAATTTAGTATTAAATTGTCTCCTCTTGCCTTTTCCTCCACTTCAGAACCAGCGGGAGCAGAACTACACAGTCTTGAAGACTCGCTCCAACATGATGACTGTGGACGGGCTGAAGCCAGGGACCACCTATGTGTTTAGGGTTAGGGCTCGAACCGATGGGGGCTACGGGAGCTACGGGGGAGAGATTGAATTGGAAACCAGCCACGAAGGTAAAGGGATAAATCATTCATATTTACCCGTAATATGGGGGTGGCAGTAGCTCAGTCAGTAGGGAGTTGGGCTGGGAACCAGAGGGTTGCTGGTTCAAGACCAAAAGTATGGTGGTGGACTGGTAGCTGGAGAGGTGCCGGTTCACCTTCTGGGCATTGCCAAGGTGCTCTTGAGCAATGCACCAAACCCATAACCCAACTGCTCAGGGCACCTTTCTATAGGCAGCCCCCCCACTCTGACACCACTCCATTAGTACATGTATAGGTGCTGAGCGTGTGTGTAATGATAACAACAGAGTGAAAACATTGTAATTTCCCTTGCGGGATTAATGAATTATATTATAATATTACTAATATAGTAGTATCAGTGTTCCTTTAATTTGTTTAGTTTTTTTATTCAGTTTAATAAATAGAAAATTGGAAAAGCAGGCAGAGCACCTAAACCAGTTCCATGCCAGTTTCTATGTGTTAGCATGGTGAATGGTGCAGGTGAACTAAAAGTGTGAAGATTAACTGCAGAGCAAAGAGTACATTCATATTATATCACTTTGCAGTACTGTAATAGTCTAAATCCTCCCTGCTGGAGTTTAAATCAATCCACCTGATGGTTATAAAATAGCCCACTTTTCATCTGAATGGCTGCTTCTGTTCTATCCTGAGCAGCTTCACAGGCTGTCATCTACGTCTCTGAACCAGTGGCGTGAAAGTATCCTAGGATACGAATCAGGTAGAAAAGGAGACAACCCAATTTTGCGATAAAGGAAAAATTAATCTGTGAACTTGCTTTTTCTGGACTGGGACGATTCTATTCACACCGACTGGAGAAAAACTTAAAAAAGGGTAGATCCTAGATCATAAATCATTGTATCAACCACGTATTCAAAAGACAGATAATGAAAACATCCTCATGAATGGATTTAAACTTGACTGGATAGCTGATTCCTTTTTTTCCGACTCATTCTATTCCCCCCAACTGGAATTATTTAGTCATACGTATTCTATTCCGTTATTTTTCTTTTTCTGCTTCAAATAAACTTTAGAAAATTTACTTAGACTGGGAAAGAAGAGGAGGAGACACAAAGGAGAAATCTATGCTGGTTTGATCCAGGCCTCCCAACCAGTGCTGGGGTGTACTGCGCTGTATCTCTGTTGGCATGTTTTCCATCTCTCTGTCACTTGTCCTTCTCTGCTTTGTTTGCTGTCATCCACTTTCATTATCGCTTCATTATGTGCTCTAGGATTTTCTGCTTTAGAGGGCCCATAATGCACTCTTCAAAGTGAACATTGATTCCCAGACAGGCAGGCAGGAAGGCAGAGGGGGATAAATCAGTTAATGTACAGCATTGTGCTAAAGACTATCTGCCTGGCATACAACGGGCACACATTAGCTTCCTAATCAGTCAACAATCAATAAAAGTAATCCAAAGCTGGGTCTCCATTCCTGTTGTGCAACAAATGTCTGGTATGTCACTGCGCTGCATGTATGGGCTGGAGCTCAGGGCACACACAGGTTGATGCAGTAAAACACAGGATGTGCCACATTCAGCTGATCATGGTAGCAATGATATAAAGGTTATCTAATAAGATCAATTCTATTGACTGTTAAAGAAGTATATGTGCGCCTGTAAATCTAATAGGAGATCCTCTGGGCATGCATGCACGCACACACACACTTAAATATATATCTCATGCACACACATACATGCTCATGCTTAACTAAGCCAGATAGATGGGCTATTTGTTTTGAGTAACGGCCCGATTGGTGTGGCGTAAAAATCAATGCGTGTTTGCAGAAAGTTCTCGGTGGTAGCCTTGTTATGTGCAATGTTAACATATCCATTTGGACAGCGCGGTGGAATGGGAATGGCTTTCACGTCCACTCTTATACCCTCATAGGTGATGCAGAGAGGGAGAACGCTTTTCATCAAGGACCTTACTTACTATTCCATCCACCTCCCTCGCTCTCTTTTACTCTCTCTTTTTCCCCACTCCTTCAACCTCTGTCTTTTATCTCCTTTTCTAATGCTATCATATTTCATTCTCCCTCCCTCCTGCCCCCCCCCCACACACACACACACACACTCACCTTGCTGTCTTTTTTTACTCCCAGCCTCCCTTCATCTTTTTCCCTCCTCACTTGTTTATTAATCCACTGTGCTCCCTTTGTCTCCTATGTAGATGTCTTTGCTATCGGGGACCCTAACCAGTCCACCATTCTGGCTGTGTCCATCGCCGGGGGAATCGTTCTCCTCATCTTCCTGGTGACTTGCTTTGTTGTCAGCGGAAGGTAGGGTCAAAACTAAAACGACACACTTAGATTCTCTACACATGATCAGTATGTAGGCGACTGTCCGAGAGAACAGGGCACGGGTCAGGTTTTACAGGTTCATGTACCAAACATGTGGCAGGCAGTCAGGAAGCACCGGGAAATTTCAATAATAAAACAACCCTTAATGAGATTTTTTTTTTAAATTATGCATTTGACATCTGAAATACAGAAGGATAACTGGTCGTATTCCATATTTTTCTTATTATCAAGATATCCCATGAAAAGACCAAAAACATCATATTGATCTGACTAACTATCATCATAGGTATCACACTCATGCAGCCCAATTTGATCTCAAGTTGGAAACCTTTGACATGATGAGTGTAAATAGTGGTGAAGAATATTATATTAGAATATCCACTGAGTGCTAAAAGGTGCACTGAGCACACCAAGCACACTGGCTTCACATTTAGCTCTCTAAAGAAATAAAAACTATAAAACCCGAGCCTATGTGTGCACCTTTCTCCGCATTTTCCACCAGTGGCTTCTGCATGAACAGTAGCCTACGCTTGGCAGTGTTGTGTCATGTAGCAATATGAGTAAATGATTATTGTATTTTACTCTAGTTTTAATCCCTTTACCATCTTCACATTCTCTTCACTATGTCCTTAGTTCAATGTGTTTTTTTAGGTTTCCACCCTAGAGCAGCACTTTTAATTTGTGTACTGTACTTAATAACAATAAGGTCATAAAGTTAATTGTGATTATAGGGCCATATATTTGACTCCCCCTGAACTAAACTATATTATTCCTCTGTTACATAGACATCCATTGTGGTCCAAAAACTCTTGAACACACTCAAAGGAGCCACATCTTTGCACTGGCGGAAATATGCTTTTGTTACCATGAACTGTATGAACTGTATTTATTTTTGAGTCAGTCCCATAAACTCTGCCCTGCTGCTGTAAATACTCACTGGGCATCAAATCCAAAATTGAAATAAATCTGCAGCAAATGCACTAGTTACCCATGTTTATACTTTTGTAAAATACTACTGCGCACAGTTCTTTTTGGAAATTATTTAGAATTTCCTAAAACTGAAAGTATTCATTTGTGGTCGATTTTTTTTATTTATATTGTGAGTAGGAACCAATGGGCTTGGGGTCGCAGACAGGAAGTGGATATGCTGAAAAAAGCAAGACTACAGAATATCACCAGCCTTATTTCTTTGGTGTTATACAGTACATGCATACAGTTATACAGTTATATAGTGATGGGTTGCTTTCAGGTTATACCCCTGACAGCTGAAGGCTAATCTGGTAATGTACATGTGCATTCATGCTGACATGAGGGTTAAACTGAATCTCCCTGCCTGCCGTGTTAGTCTGTATGTGAAGAGCATGGACTCTCTATGATCTCTTTGAAGGTAGGGCTGCAGTTAATGCTCTGTCTCAAAGAAGGCCAAAGAAGAGAAGGAGATGAGAGGATGAGAGGGAGGAAGGTAAAGAAATGAATGCCAATTGGTGAGAGGCGAGAAAGATTAAAGCATCAGAGTTAGGAGAGGGCTCTTTGGACAAAGAAGAAAGGTACAATGGCAGGAGAGGAGAAGAGATGAGAGGAGAGGAGAGGAGAGGAGAGGAGAGGCGAGGAGAAGAGAAGAGAAGAGAGGAGAAAAAGGGATGACAGCATATGTGATTTACCGTGCCTGTGACTAAATGTTTATCCTCTATGAGCTCCGCCTAAATTACCTAGATGTTAAAGAATTGCACACACACACAAACATGCACACACACTAATGTACACACACTATAATGACATTAGTAATGATTCAGGTGATTGCTTATCAGGCTGAGTGCTCTATTCACTATTGACTAGAAGGGATGTACTCAATGGAGACTGTCCTGTGTGACACACACACACACACACACACACACGGCACGTGGATGGAGACAACCTTTTTTTAATCAGAGAGGAATTATGAGGTTGTGCATGTAAGAATCATAACAACCTGTTAAACACAGTGTGCTATGAACACACACAATGACACAAACACGCAGTAACACTCAACTAATGAGGTTTCCCAGGCTGGGGAGGTGTTAACTAGGTTTTACAGAAGGGTCGATGCACTGCCATCAATTTCAGGCCTCTCTCTCCCTTCGTCTTGCCCTCACTCCGTCTCTATCTATCTTTCCTCTATTTGGAGGTGGGGATGCTTGGGAGGACGTATTGTTGATTACTCTGACTTGAACAACATCTGTACATCTGTCAAAATGTGTGTGCACGTGTGCATAGGTGGAGTGTGTTTGGAGCTGGGGAATAAGGCGAGGATCAAAGCTACATCACTAGAAAGACATGAGAAGGAGAGAAGTAGGTGTAGAGAGAGGGGGGAAAGATGGACAGAAGCTAGGTGAAGGAGAGACGAAGGGGGGGATTTATCTTAAGCATGTTTGCGCCACTAGAGAACTACAATTTGAGATGGTGTGAAAGATAGAAGGAAGAAGAGGAGGCTTGCGTGAGATTGAGAGAAAAGGGGAGATTGATGGAGGGAGGAGGAGGAGGGCCAGAGGCACAACACGAAGAAGGGGAGAGATGCAAGGAGCAGAAGATGAAAAGGTAGATTAGTGTGTGTTTGAGAGACGAGGAGGAGAAGGAGGGATGAAGGGTGGGCGATTGCACTGTTAGGTGCAATAGGAGCGTCACACTTGAGCTTTTGGAGAAACGGAGAAATCTAAAAATAAGGATTGGTCTCTTCACGTTACCCTTTCCTTCCCTCTTGTCTTCTATCAAAGCCTCCATCGTATCCGTCAATCAGTCCATACTCTCTCTGCTCCTTCATTTCGCTTCATCTTTGGCTCTCTGGCTCTCATTTCCTGTTGCATTCTTGAAATTTGCATTTGGATGAAACCCACTCTCCGTAATGTATCGAGATTCTGATGTATTTGATGATATCTGATGATGTATTTGCCGAGACCAGTTCAATGTGGATGATGATTAAACTGGAATTCAAATTGACACCGAGAGTCAGCCAGGGTTGAAATTATTTCCCACGAAGCCTTTGTAAGGCCCTTTTCCTCCCTAAATGTCAGCTGTTTAAATCATGTCCCCAATAATCACTGGACTGGATGTGAGTGCTGGAGAGCCTTTTGTTCTTGTTTTACACCTAGTTCACCTATGAATCCACAATCCTGGCCACGTTGTCAGTACCCTGATAGAGAGAATTTTATCACCCAACTATAAAATAACAATGAATGCCCATACAGTCAGTCACACACACACAGTCCCAGCAGCCCTTGCTGGCAGGGTACTACACAGCTATGCCTCATAAACGAGCTGATTTGCAGGCCATTCTGTTCTGTCCTGTTCTCGTTTAATAAAGTGCTGTTATGCTATTGTTACCGCAGGAGGGAAAACATGAAAAAACGTTGAAAGCTCCTCAGTCGCAGCACGGCTCTGACAAATCACACCAGTTATTGCTGTGTGCGTGCCATTATTGCCCTGCGAGTATATGCGTGTGACTGTGTGTTTGTGAAGTCTGGGCTTTTTGTCCTCCGGAGGGTGCTTTGCCTGGCAGGCTGGCAGGTGCGAGCGATGGGAAGCTAGCAAGCGACTGGCATCGCCATGGACTCAGCAGATGGCCTTTCACTCAAAACGCGTTCTCCCCTTCGGTCCTCACTTTCTCTCACTCCTTGTTAAACATGTTACCGCTCCTGCCTTCCAGCATCTGTGCGTATATGAGTGTGTGCGCCTCTGTTTTGTCTGCAGTCTCCAGCCGTGCAGCCATCTTCTTTTCTGAATAGCTGCCGGCTTTGGTGGTGCGCCAGATTCCCGATTTTTCTGCGTTTGTGTTTTTAATGTGAGAGATTTGGTGAGAAGTCAGTGTGAAGTTGTCTCATCTTCTATATGGCTCACTGTCTGCCTATATTGAGTGCATCTGTCATCAGAGCTGGAGATATTCAGCAGGGAGTCAAATGCAATCTGTTCAAGAAAATGTCTGAGAATCTTAAAATAATATGGGATTCATTGGATTTAGTGTGAAATAAGAGGTACAGTTATTTACTAAAGCAAGATTTCTTTTTTAAATCCAAAATAAAAAGGAGACACAACTTTACACGGTCGATCCTCCAACGCTTTTCTGAGAAGAGTTTAGAATAACCAAGAGTAGAAGCCACAGAAGAAAGTGGGATGTCATTATAGCGTTGCAGATGGGCTTCTCAGTGTTGCTAATAGAGAGGGTTAACAGCAGAGATGGGTAACGAAGTACAAATACTTTGTTACTGTACTCAAGTAGATTTTTCTGATATTTTTACTTTACTTTACTATTTATTTTTTTGGCAACTTTTTACTTCTACATTTAACATAAATATTGGTACTTTCTACTCCTTACACTTTACAACATTGGCTCGTTACTTTAGTTTTGTACTAAAGGTCGTCTATCAGGTGCGATTGTGACTGTACATGTCGGAGAATAGCGCGGACACGCGCCTCACACCGCGAGCGGGCGCACACGCCACACGGAGACAAAAGTGAGAGAAAAGAAAAAGAGACTAGCTGTCCGGAGGATAATCAGCTGAGATTGTGTGTGTCTTTGAGAACTGGAAGTCATATAACTTATCTGGTCAGTTCATTTATTCCTGTTGTTGTATTGGTCTGTAGTTCTGGCAAATTTAAAAGTTAGCTTGTTTGTGTTCTTCACCTAGGTTACCTAGGTTACACCTGTTAGCTAGGTTACACCTGTTAGCTAGGTTACACCTGTTACTTAGGTTACACCTGTTACTTAGGTTACACCTGTTAGCTAGGTTACACCTGTTAGCTAGGTTACATCTGTTACCTAGGTTTCACCTGTTAGCTAGGTTACACCTGTTACCTAGGTTTCACCTGTTAGCTAGGTTACACCTGTTAGCTAGGGTCACCTGTTAGCTAGTTTACACCTGTTACCTAGGTTTCACCTGTTAGCTAGGTTACACCTGTTACCTAGGTTACACCTGTTAGCTAGGTTACACCTGTTACCTACAGTAGGTTACACCTGTTAGCTAGGTTACACCTGTTAGCTAGGTTACACCTGTTACCTAGGTTACACCTGTTAGCTAGGTTACACCTGTTACCTAGGTTTCACCTGTTAGCTAGGTTACACCTGTTACCTAGGTTACACCTGTTAGCTAGTTTACACCTGTTACCTAGGTTTCACCTGTTAGCTAGGTTACACCTGTTACCTAGGTTACACCTGTTAGCTAGGTTACACCTGTTACCTACAGTAGGTTACACCTGTTAGCTAGGTTACACCTGTTAGCTAGGTTACACCTGTTAGCTAGGTTACACCTGTTACCTACAGTAGGTTACACCTGTTAGCTAGGTTGCACCTGTTAGCTAGGTTGCACCTGTTAGCTAGGTTACACCTGGCTGTTGATTCAATATAATGGCGATTGTTGAACGTCCTTGCTCATTAAGATAATGTAATTAATAGTGGGTTTATTGTTATTATTTACTAGCATATATGATTCCTATGCATTGTGTATGGTAGCCTTTACATTATTTATTTCTTTTATTACCACACACACAGCCATAGCAGAGCTACCCACCCATGTTTATACCGATGCATTATTGTAATAAAGCATCAACAAAGAGAGGTTGTCTCCGTCTGTGTTTTAACACACACACCTGGGCCAAGTTGGAAACCAGAATCATCTTTAAATCCAGTCCTAATCTAGTCCTCACTAAGTTTCAAATAATTTCCCTAGAGTTAGTTATTATTTTTGCATCATCAAAACCACATTGAATCTAATTGGATGGGAATATACACAGACTTCTCACTGATTTCATATCTTGCTATCTTATTAACTTGGAGTCCCAGTCTCTGTCACAATCAATAAGTTATATGTTTTATATATGTTTCAGGCGTATTGGCAGACAGCCATTTAAAATGGCATATAAAGAGCCTTTTCTCCATGTCCACTGTAGTTCCTCAGTGTGCTCTCTAGTAACATCTGTCTGGTCCAGGGAGCTTTGTCATTCACAAGGCTACTTTTACTTTTATACTTTAAGTACATTTAAGTACTTCAAGCCTCTACTTTGTTACTTTTACTTGAGTAAAGACATTAAATCAGTACTTCTACTTTTACCAGAGTATTTTTTAACACAATTATCGGTACTTCTACTTGAGTATGGGAAGTGAGTTCTTTTGCCATCTCTGGTTAACAGCTATAACTTTTTAACACAACAGCGTGTTCTGCAGATGTGCATGTTTGTGCGCGTAAGCTCTTTTACATATTATATATATATATATATATATATATATATATATATAGATAGATAGATAGATATATGTACAGTATAAATAAAAAGAAGCACTGATCAAAACATGTTGTTGAGAGAGAGAGAAAGACTGAAGAACAATAACTGAGTGTGTGTGTGTGTGTGTGTGTGTGTCACACCAAATACTACAATCTGTGATTTTTTTTTTATTCCGGATGTGGGGGGAAAAAAATAAAGGATTTCCACAAAAAAAATGGTACTTTATGGTGAATTATTCATGGCAAATGTGATTCTGTATATCTGAAAGAAAACAGGCCCGTACGGGGAGGTGAATAAGGTGAATGTAATAAAGGATGCATTATTAAAAAGAGAATGTGTGCGTGTATGTGATGAGGATGCGTGTATTATTAGACAGATTTGGATGTGTTGCTCGGATGCTGGCGCTTTCAATTAATGCAGCAGAGCTGTAAGGAGTAGCTGAATACAGCACTGTCTGCACAATGCCGACATAGTAGCATAGTAGCTGCCGCAGGTGCAAAACTACTTCACACAGGCTTTATGCAAATGAGCAGATGTTGTCGTGGGATTGATCAGATGTCCTATAAACATTAGGCAAATTAAAAATAAAACTGTTTTTTCGGTAGTTTTTTTTAAAAAGTTTTATAGCACATTTTAATAAATTTGTCGGATACACACACACACACACACATGCCCATATTACGATCGTGACCTAATCAAGTTGAGTCGGCGTAGTAACATCATTAGGGTATTAGTTTCACACTGATCTGTTAGCAAATATAAAGATACACTTCACCTAATGATACGGATGACATGCTCCTCTACTTTCTCTCTCTCTCTTTCCCCCCTCTCTTACTTGACCTTTTCCCCAGGTTGTAAAACGGTCTGCTACATTACACCAATTACCGCAGATCTGCACCCAACCTCACTGCCCCCCCACCTCTTCCTTTCCTTTCCTTTTCCTTTCCTTCCATTTCCATTACCACTCTCTTTAATGAGCAGGAGCTAAATGAAATGTTTCCAAACAGGTTGTTAATGAAACACGGACAGATTTATTACTCATAACTCTTCAGCTAATCATTTTCCCTTCCTAATAATTAGCCCGAGCTGAGTAAATCTTTTTACACTGTGGTCAGAGAATGCTGAGCCGCTGCCAGACACGTCCAAGATGGAGAGAGAGAGAGAGAGAGAGAGAGAGAGAGAGAAATCCTACTCGCTTGTGTTCCCGAGCGTTTGTTTTTTATGCTGTTTTGACTCTTAATTAGACACAATAATCTTTTATGAAACTCAGAGTTTACCCGTGCCTGAGCCGTGAACGTGTTTTGTTTTTCGGGTTGGTGCGTGAAGCGTCATTTTGCTGTGAAATAATAAGAGTGAATTTAATATATTGATTTAATTCCCAGTAATTATTTTTTTTAATTTAATAGCTTGATATTAAATGGAATCACCATTATCATGAGTAATGATTAGAGCAGATACCCACAGCAGGGTGTGTGTGTGTGTGTGTGTGTGTGTGTGTGTGTGTGTGTGTGTGTGTGTGTGTGTAGAGTGGGTGGCGGAGAAAGACATTTCATTGTGTCATGCTGGAAGGGTGACTAATGATTTACTGATTTCATTTTTCTAGTCATTCTGATTACCAGGGGGAACATAATGTGGAGCTACAGGAAATAAAGAAAAGAGTAGAGGAGAAGAGAGGAAACATTATTTTTCTGTGTGAACGATCCCCTCTGACTCTTCCTTGTCTCGGAGTGTATCAATTTCTTCTCCCGTCTCCGAGCCTCTAATCCTATAAAAGTTGGCCAGTCGTATAAAACAAAGCAGGGCAACACCATGCAGCTCAGAGCTACACACACTTTATTAGCTCTCTTCACGTCTCAGGTTAACATTAGTCCAAGGTTATTCACTGCATGAAGACAAACAGTCTCTTATCTCCCGTCTCTCCTGTCAGCAAGACATCATCGTCCACACACAACTTGGTTTGTCTTTGTCTATTTTGTCCCACTTTGTGTCAAGGTTGCCCCACCATCCATATTTACCTATTCTCTCCAGCCTGTCGTACATAACCTTTCTTCCTTTCTTGACAAAGTTTCCCCTCGTTTGATCTCCTCTTTGCATTCCTCTTCTTCTCTGCCACGATGTTCTCTCTATTTCCCTACATTCTCCTTTCTCAATTCCTCTGCTTCACACTAGAGCCCGACCGATATATCGGCCAAAATTGGGCATTTCCCGATCTATCGGTATTGGCATTTATAATGGCCGATTTAAAAAAAATTATATATTCATTCATCAGAATTATTTATAATGACAAATAAAGGAACCTGATGAATGAATATTTAAAAAATAAATCCCTGTTAGTGATGACGTTGCATAGTCTGTCCACCAGAGGACGCTCTACAACGTCCCTGTTAGTGATGGCGTTGCATAGTCTGTCCACCAGAGGACGCTCTACAACATCCCTGTTAGTGATGGCGTTGCATAGTCTGTCCACCAGAGGACGCTCTACAACGTCCCTGTTAGTGATGGCGTTGCATAGTCTGTCCACCAGAGGACGCTCTACAACGTCCCTGTTAGTGATGGTGTTGCATAGTCTGTCCACCAGAGGACGCTCTACAACGTCCCTGTTAGTGATGGCGTTGCATAGTCTGTCCAACAGAGGACGCTCTACAACGTCCCTGTTAGTGATGGCATTGCATAGTCTGTCCACCAGAGGACGCTCTACAACGTCCCTGTTAGTGATGGTGTTGCATAGTCTGTCCACCAGAGGACGCTCTACAACGTCCCTGTTAGTGATGGCGTTGCATAGTCTGTCCACCAGAGGACGCTCTACAACGTCCCTGTTAGTGATGGCGTTGCATAGTCTGTCCACCAGAGGACGCTCTACAGCGTCCCTGTTAGTGATTGCGTTGCATAGTCTGTCCACCAGAGGACGCTCTACAACGTCCCTGTTAGTGATGGCGTTGCATACTCTGTCCACCAGAGGACGCTCTACAGCGTCCCTGTTAGTGATGGCGTTGCATAGTCAAATTATTATATTATTTTAGTGAGAACTCATAAATAACTACAAATATCGAATTTTAGGGAAATCTGTTTATGTTTTGTAACGCATTTCTGGATTTCTTTTTTAAATACATATTGGCTGATATATCAGCATATCAGATTTTTAAAAAACCAAACATTTGTATCAGTATCGGCCTTAAAAATCCTTTACCGGTCAGATTCTTCTTCACCCCTCCATACTTATCCTCTTTCTTTTTTTCTTTTCCCCTCTGATTCAGATATGGACTCTAGTGGCTCGGCGGTAGTGCTGGGTATCGCTGTACGGAACCGATACCCGTACTAATACATGGAATTGGATATCAGTTCCTGAGCAATTTTATAAAATCTATGGAAACAAGCAGAAATTACAACATAGTACAATTGTTTTACATTACGGTACTATGTGACGCACAGTGTAGTCAAGCCTCTCAAAATACAACACACACACGTGAGCCCTGTCTTTGTGCACAATGTAGTGTTTTTCCTACAACATGTAGACAGCCAATCACAAGCATTATTAGACCTTGGTAAAACATGCTGGATGCTTATTGTCTCACTGACATTGATTAGTTTTAGTCCCATGTTATACAGAGACATACTTTGCACATCTACAACCTGAGACAGGGGCACGTCAAAAGAAAACTCCCACTGTGTAACATTGTCCCTGAATACGGTCTAGTGCCGAAACGTTACCATCAAACTTTATTTATTTTTGGAAGGTAGACGTTTGTGGGAGTTTTCTTTGCAGTCCTTATGTTTTGGAATTTGGCATTGAATGACGAGGCATTTTTAGATACTCAATAATATGTAGGCAATTGGGTCAGTTCCTAAAAAGTATGGAAGATTGGTACCCAGCTCCAGACAGCAGGCACTTTTCACAAGAGAACGCTTATGAACTGCAGGCTGTAACGACTTTAAATACATATCAATACCAGAGAACACAGTAGCAGTTGTGTGTTACGTGATGACCCCCGTCTAGATGTGACTGAGTTGATTCTCTTGCCCCAGCAAACTAACATGACTGACAATCACCCAGTGCTAGTTTTAATCATCATTATCACATCACAGCCTGGAGTTAGACTGAGGGGGGAAAGGGAGCAGCAACAGAGCTTGAGGCTAAATAGACCAATAAATGAAGACGAGGCATACTAGTGACAGTATCAGAAAAAGGACACAACTCGCTTTGTCGCACATTATATAATCTTCTTAAAGGTTTACTAAATGTGTTTTCTTAACACACAACATGGATCACCTTTGACTTGCTACCAGATCTATCTTTAGTCTCAAGATTCAGAAGCTTGTATGTGCAACATGTTCACACAACGTGTGCGGTGAAATGTGTGCGTCTTGACTCTGTGGTAAAAAGGTGAGCATGGGGTGACCTCTAGATGCATCCTGCAGCGGCCCGGGGTTCAAATTCGACCCGCAGCCCTTTGCTGCATGTCTGAACACATCTTCTTTTTTTAAGAATGACTTTAGAGATTAACTCCAAGTCTTCCAGAGTCCATTCGAAAAGGCAGCTGATCACCAGCTGCAAATTACATTTGCTGCCGCTACGGTGCGTTTAGATTTCTAGGCTACAAGTGTGCAATATTTAGCACAAGAAAAAAATAAGAGAACAAGAAATATAAAGGATAAAGGTTTAAAGATAAAGAATATCAGAATATAAAATGGTGCAGTTGTGAAGTAAAGTATGCAATAACATGGTGCAAAGACTCAAGAGTGGGACTAATGATTAGTTTTATAGTCGATTGATCCGCGATTATTTTCTCAATAAATCGATTAGTTGTTTGGTCTATAAAATGTCAGAAAATTGTGAAAAATGTTGATCAACCTTTTCCAAAGCCAAAGATGACATCCTTAAATGTCTTGTTACAGTCTATATTCACGACATCCGACCTCCGGGATTGCTCCGGTGCTGCCCGAAATTCTGTAGAATGTCCCCCATTTAGGATGTCCATCACCTTCCTCTTTCTCTGTGTTGGCCTTCTTACCTCTGGCGGATTCATGAGGACTATGGTTACCTGGTCCTCAGATCTCTGCAGGGTAAATCCAAACAGCTAGCCAGACTATCTGTCCAATCTGAGGACTATGGTTACCTGGTCCTCAGATCTCTGCAGGGTAAATCCAGACAGCTAGCTAGACTATCTGTCCAATCTGAGGACTATGGTTACCTGGTCCTCATATCTCTGCAGGGTAAATCCAGACAGCTAGCTAGACTATCTGTCCAATCTGAGGACTATGGTTACCTGGTCCTCAGATCTCTGCAGGGTAAATCCAGACAGCTAGCTAGACGATCTGTCCAATCTGAGGACTATGGTTACCTGGTCCTCAGATCTCTGCAGGGTAAATCCAGACAGCTAGCTAGACTATCTGTCCAATCTGAGGACTATGGTTACCTGGTCCTCAGATCTCTGCAAGGTAAATCCAGACAGCTAGCTAGACTATCTGTCCAATCTGAGTTTTCTGTTGCACGACTAACCTTTGAACCTAAACATGTTCCACCAAAACATTTGTGATTGGTTTAAAGAAATGCCAATTAACCAGAGTGCATTTTTCTCCCATCCCGGAATGCTGTGTGGACTAGCCAGACCCTCCATCACAGTGCTGTGGATGAAGGTCTGGCAAACCCAGGCTAGTCTGGTCATGACCACAACTCAAAGGTATTCAGTTTACAGAGGAGTGAAGAAAATAGGGATTTAAGAAGCTAGAACCAGTGAACGTTGAGTCCTTTAAAAAAAAAAAAAAAAGACGATTGATTCAATAGTTGTAAAATGGATTCACTGATCCATCTTTGCAGCTCTACTTAAGAGCATGTATAAAAATGTGCAAATTCAAGCAGTAATAATGTTGTATCAGTAGATATATTCTGGGCAAGATTTTGTGTATCCAGCATGAAAGCTCGGCAAGTTGTCACGGCACGTGGTCATGCACCTTTGAATTTTTGGAACTCGGCACGCACTGCACGTTCCATTTCCACATGGTCGGCTCAAGAAGACTGGCCCAGCAGCTTCGCCTGTACAAAAATCTGTATGAGACTTCATGTACAGACCACAGGTCGAATGACCTTAAAGATGTGTAAGAGGGAGCAAACACACTAGGAAAAGAAGTGTGGAAAAACATGAGAGGTTGAGTGTAACATGGAGAGGTGGACAGCCATTTAGACCTGGAGATAATAGACAGTTAATAATTAGACCAGACCAACGTGATGTTTGGCGGTACGTCGTGTTTGCCATGGATGTGTTTACTACTGTTGCCAGGCAGCTGGCTTTCCATTACTTCTGCTCTCTACTCCATTCTCTTGCTTATTGATAGATCTTTTTGTTTGTATGCATCGTGGCATTTTGAACAATACTGCAACGAACAAGGCGTTGAGCGTGAACGTCTCTCTGGCTCGGAGCTCGCGCGGCGTCTGCAGAGGCTGGTGTCACGCGCGAGTATAACTAAAGCTTTATCCTTTCTCTTACAGGGAGCTGTGTGCTGATAGTGTTGCTCTGTCCTTCTTAATCCTCCATCCATGCAGCCAATATTTAGCCTCCGTCCCTCACCTTGTTTCAGTCATCTTCTCTCCTGCACATGTAGCCAGCATCCCTACTGGAAGATTCAAGATCTCCTTCTTGTTGCTTCCCTTTTTACTCACCCTATTTCTATTCAGCACTCTTTTTTTCCTCATAATGTCTTTCTGCTCTCCTTTATTTATCTTCAGCTCCTGTTGTAGTAGAACACAACACAGCCTCAAACCTCTTTCTGTACCACTTCCCTTATTCCTACATGGCTGCCTCCTCGTCTCTCCTCGCTCTTCCCCTCCATCTGACTGCTTGTTAGTTGGTATGCAGGCTTGGACCCCCATTGTGCGTTCTTGCCTGTCAGCACTCTCTTTCTCCATCTCCCTCTCCACCTTTCTCTTTCCAGCTCTGAGTGTCCACTATTTCTATATAAAAAATAAAAACAACACAAAGAAAAAGAGAGCACAAGGCCTGTTGAGGGGAGGATAAATAGGTGGAAACAAGAGGGAGAAAAAGAGGATATGTGGGCTATTGGAAAAGAGAATGTTTTTATTTAAAGGAAGAATTAAAAAGAATGTAACACCCCAGAGAGATAAAGGGCAGGAAGGGAGAGGGATGGGCTACGGCGGCGATAATTTATGGATGGAGTTCTATGAAGGTGGGAGCTTGCTAGCAGAATGACAAATGGGTCTCGAGTGACAGAGTATTATATTAAAAAGTAAATTGATATGCAAATGTGGAGTGTGTGGCTTTGGAGGACAGGGATAGCCTGTTGTCCTCACTGAAGTGGAACATAGAGAGGCAGAGAGAAAGGTACAGTAAGAGCCCTGGTGTGATAGCGATATCGCAGTCCATTAAAGTGTGTGTTTTTTGCGTGATTGGCGCACTTGTGTGTACTTTGAATCTGCAGGCATATGCAGCTGTGTGTGCGGGGTTGTGTGTTTACTGCATGAAACAGTATTAGTGCAATTAAATGGCAGCTAAATGCCATTTTTAGCCAGATTACTCCCACAGTGACAGATAGTGCTAACTTTACACAGCACAAGCAGCTAGTGGCGATGTGAGGAGGACTATCTCGTTACAAAGTCTGATCCGGCTCAAGATGCTAGGAACACTCAAAGTGTAAATAAAAACCTGTGGCGTCCAAATGAAAAGCAGACAACCTGCCGCACAACAAGGCTACGTGGTGACCATAAGCATCTTTTCTGCAGTTGCCACACCAAAGCCATTTGAGGCAAATATACCAAACAAGCCACTACAGAATATCACTTACAAGACACCACAAACTTATTTAGCAAACGTCTTCCGGAAAAAGGAACACCAGGCATGAATGCAACACCCTAAACCTTCATGCTAAGCACAGTAGCATGTGGAGGCCGGGAAGGCAAACAAGAGAGTCACAACTCGTAAACGGACTGAGGCCTACACTGTAATTATATCCCAAGGTGGTTGTGTTGATGTTGTTGTTAATTTGAGATTCCACTGTAATTACCAAAGAACATGTATATATTTGTCATTACCACTGTTTGAATGGAATCAGGCCAGTTTGTGTTGCACTGGTTAAATGTCACCAGCATGTCAGGGTTGAACTTAGACTGCAATCTTTTTCTAACCTAAACCTAGGAGCTTTATCGCATAATACTATATATAAAACCTAAAAGGACACTGGAATTCTGTGCAATTTCCTTACAGTGCAATACTTAATATTTAACCATTTAATCTCATTACAGTGCAATATTTATTTATTTATTATTAATACTTAACCATTTCATTTCAATACAATGCAATATTTATTTTTATACTTAACCATTTAATCTCATTACTGTGCAGTATTTAATACTCAGGACTTTTGATACACCAAACTAGGGCTGCACGATTATGGCCAAAATGATAATCACAATTATTTTGATTAAAATTTTGATCACCATTATTCTCACAATTATTTGTTGATTTTAACCAAAACAAATTTTATTGTCACACAGGCTATTAATAACTGTGAGAGAAAGTGTGATGGACGCTACTCAGAGAGACGGCTGAGCATTATGAATGGTCCAGCACAGGTCGAACGGCGGATACACACGTTGAGTGTATGAAATGTCTGTATCGTCACTGCGCTGCATTTTTATGAACTATGATATTCTGGCCATGGGTCACACCTCTGGCCCAGGTCCAGGTCCGGGTCCAGGTCCAGCAGCTCCGTCTCACACGCTGTTACTCTACCAACTGAAGTTAGTTGCATTCAATAACTTCTTCTGTGTTCTTCACCGTGGCTGCCGCGATAGCAGAGTTACCACGGAAACACTGGTACAAATACAGGTTTTCCCCTCATACTTAACAATATACAGCTGTGTTAATAACAATTAAAACTGTAGACAAATGTCAAACGACACCGACTGCTGTGTGGCCGGGCTGCGCGGAGAGTAAGAAGAGAGAGAGTAGAGGAGAGATCCAACACAGGCACGGCTTTACAGACAAAATGGGTCATGTAACGCAAAATTAAACCATATCCATATAACAGCATTGCAACAGATGCGAGGACATTAGCACCGGTGCGTCCTAGAGGAGCTAACAGCTAACAGGTGCTACTAGCACCGACTAGCGCTGGTCACTGCTGTTGTCTGAAAACAACAGACGGGACAAATGTTGCGTTACTGGTAAACTGGTCAACTTTGAGACCAACATATAACCGACTGCTATCTGTTGAGTTGTCCTCCCGTTACTCTGTCCTCTGTGACTGTCCACATCTAGAAACTAAGCTGCCCGCTGCAGGGAACTACTGACTGGCTCATGAGCAGACAGGAGTATACGGAGCGGTAGACGTGCTTTGCAAAAAAACTCAACGTTCTATGAAATGACCCTTTAAAAAAAAAATCGCTCGATCACGCAAATTTGATCGTGGGAAGTCAAAATCGTGATCGTGATTAAAATTCGATTAATTGTGCAGCCCTACACCAAACTATATTTCTGTATAATGTGTATATAAACCCTTTATCTCTCTACTATATACAGTATATACTCTCTACTTTATATATTTATAGAATTGCTCTCAGGACTGGGCTCCACATTCCCCTCCCTCTCTTTTTTTCTACACTACTTACATTTTGTATTTTATATTTTTATATTTTATATTTTATATTTTATATTTTAATATTTTATATTGTATATTTTTATATTTTATATTTTTATATTTTGTGTTGACACTGTAAAGGGGTTGCTTGAATCTTGTTGCACAGGTACTGCACTTGTGTATATGACAATAAAGGCTTTCTATTTTATAACCATTACATTTGAGCAACCGTTTGAATGACATACATGTACATTTAAAAACATTATTTAGAAAAAAGACTTGATTCCCTACATGTGTAGAACATGAAGGAGTGGTAAATACATAAAATATATTTTTTTATTAAAATATTACTGAAGCCAGCACAAAGCTATAAGTTGGTGTGAAGCTGGATATTGGTTGCGAGCCTTTTTAGAGAATATCTTTGACAAAAAGTGGACCGTTTACATGCTGATCAAGCAGCCTAATTGGAATAACTGCAAATGAGAATGATCCACATAAATGTGTGATGACCCTGTGACGACTATTTGTTCTGTTATGTTGTTTTTGTACTGCTGCCAGATGTTACCACTTTCAAATACGTTTTTTGTAATACCCGTGGCATGGGAAAATGGCTTCCACATTGTCCTCCTGAGTCCACTTCTAGACTCTTTAATAGATGAAATACAGGTCAGTTGCATTGAGTTGAAGGCATTAAATAAAATATATATTTCAAACACTCACAGAGACACAGCTGTCGGGGGGGAAACAAAAGCCACAGCCATGTCAGGTTTGGTGCCATGTTTAAGACTCCAGCGCTAATGATTCATGACACTTCTAACTGAAGAGGAGAAATGAGTTGCTCGGTAATTACTATGGAAATGTGTTCATTTCCCATCAGACACACACACACACACACACATATTCACATATGCAGCCATGCACGCGTAGAGACATACACACACTAACACAGATACACATCCAGCAGTGATGGGGAAGTGTTTCAAACGTTGGGTTTGCAGGATTGCGTGTGTGTGTGTGTGTGTGTGTGTGTGTGTGTGTATGTACGCCCCCACGGGTTTATCACAGTTGGAGCAGAGGTGTGACCCGAGTCCCCATTCCACATATGCTCTAAGCACATGCCCCAAAGCACTGTGTGTGTGCGTGCGTGTGTGTTTGTGTGTCAAGGGGGTAATGATAGTCCCTTGGTGTTTGACTGGCTTGAGCCCAGCTGATAACCAGGTGGGGCCCAAAGAACATTATACCCCCTCCTCTTTATCCCCAAATACCAGCAACCAGTCTCTACCCCTGTGTGTGTGTGTGTGTGTGTGTATTCCCAAGACATCCTATTGATGTCTGGGTTACACCATGCATTCAGCTGTGTAAAATCAACACAAGGATTAAACACCAAATGACTGAGATTTACTGAGCCTAGCGAGACCTCGCAGTTCTCCATTTCTGTCGCTGTTTGTCTCTCATCCTTACGCTTTACTCCGTTGTCTCTTATTATTTTAGGCCGTTTCTTCTAAATCCAACTTCTCCTATTCCCTTTTTTCTACATTTAATTATTGCTTGCTACAGTATTTCTTTCTGCCTCCTCCACTCAGCTTCTTTAAATCCCATGTGCTGCTGATTCCCAGTCACTCTTGGCTCCTAGCCCAAACCAATTTATCTTCTCGATGGATGGACATACCGACTGGTTGCTGCTTTACCTGTACAACAGTCAAGAAGGATTGGATAAGAGGGAACAAGAGTAGAGAAGGTCGTTGTGTTTAGAAACTCGTTATATGAAACTTTTATGTTTTTTGTCCTAAATTGTTTGTGCTGAATTTAAAAGAGCCGTAAATCTCAGCGACAGTGTTATGGGTGATAAGGGCTGTTAAACGCTGTTTGAGGCAGAAGCTCGACAAAGTGGAAAGAAAATACACGGACACAATTATATGACACAAGAACACCCGCATACACACTCACTCACACACACACATTAACAGCATCCCTTGTGAAACACTTCCCCACAGCTGGACGGCAGGATTAAGTTTGACCAATTTGTCAATATTTTGTCTTGATCGTTGGACTGACCCGCGCTGCAGGGCGTGTGCCTGTGGGCACAATGGGACACAATGTTGGTTTTTGTTTGTGTGTGTGTGTGTGTGTGTGTGTGTGTGTGTGTGTGTGTGTGCGTGAGTGTGTGTGTGTGTGTGTGTGTGTGTGTGTGTGTGTGACGTATGAGAATATCGAAGGCAGTGGTAAACGGCCACATGGGTAAAGAGAGTAGTGCATTAGTAGATCTGCCTCTATCAGGAAATCTATGACACACACACACACACACACACACACACACACACACACACCTTTCATCCAGGCTTTTAGGAGTGGTCATGTACTGTAGAAACAAAAGGAAATCTGTAGTTGTTCACACACACAGCAGGCAATGTTCAGTGAAGCACAGGATTCCCCTATAAATGCAATATATCAAATACCTGTGTGGAATTGCACATACACACTCAAGGGTATGATCTTTCATAGACGTGCCATGGAGGTATATTTATTGGTATCTGTGCTGGTGGAAAAAAAGTCTATGCATATACAGAATCATTAATAACCACCTGTGCATTTCCTTTCAGGCACTGTGGATATATCAAAGCCAAGCAGGACCCAGATGAAGAGAAGATGCAGTTCCAACACGGCCGAGGTAAAGACACAAACGCATACACACACGTACAGTATGTATAACTGTTTGTATGATTATATGTTAAAATGGGAATGTTTCACTTTGTTATCATGTGATGTGCAAACATTCATCACTGCAATCAGTAACATTATAGCATGATGCATACACATTTTAGTTTTGTTTGTCAAACTCAATGATTTATTTTTTTAAAGTAAGTTTAAGTTTATGCAAGCAACTTCACACCATCCTAAAATGATTGGAACACTTTGGGAGCAAAAGCACTCCAAAGTGGCAACATGCTGGCAATTTAATGTTTGTCTATTAAAGGTCCTGTGACATGCTGCTTTTTGGATGCTTTTATATAAAACCTTGGAGGTGGAGTTGAAGGGGGGCCTTGACCAATGATGTCTCTCTCTCTCATGGGTGGGCCAATTTCTCTGGGTGGGCAAAGCAGAGAAAGGGGAGGTAACCTTGCCCCTTATGACCTGATAAGGAGCAAGATTCCAGATCGGCCCATCTGAGCCTTCATTTTCTCAAAGACAGAGCAGGATACCCAGGGCTCGGTTTACACTTATCACCATTTCTAGCCACTGGGGGGCCATAGGCAGACAGGGGGAATGGATATTAATGTTAAAAACCTCATAAAGTGAAATGTTCATGCCATGGGACCTTTAACATACAGCAGTCGTACTTTGTTTGCATACCTTCAAAATGTATCATAAGTCTTAGTCAGTCAGTTAGTGTACATACGTCTCCAACTTTGTAGCATTCTCAGCTGAACTAAAGCACATTGTTTTAAACTTTCTTGCACAATTTTTTGCTGGCAAAAACATAGCTCCTTATGGGTTCCTGTTAAAATTCTGAGTCATTTTAACACCATTGCTAACAAAGTAGTTATGTGTTTAATTACAGAATGTAACAGAGCACCCACACTCAAGCACTTATTTCAACATGCATTCACTCTTCTAAAGTGTCAGCCTCCTTGGAGGAAACCATGTCCCATTAATACTGTTAACTTTTCACAACAAATGTAACACCGTCCACCAAGCAAAAGCTGGCTGTAGCTCAGTACATTTAGCGTTCATCTTTTTTCCCATTTCTCTCCTTTTCCGCTCATGCAGTCAAGCTGCCAGGCAGCAGGACCTACATCCATCCTCACACTTACGAAGACCCCAACCAGGCTATCAGGGACTTTGCCAAAGAGATCGATGCTTCCAATATTCGCATAGAGAGAGTCATTGGAGCTGGTGAGTTGGCAGTAAAACAGCAATAGACTATATCAATAACTCCAAAGACAGAAATAAATTAACTTGAATTTAAATTGTGTGTGTGTGTGTGTGTGTGTGTATGTGTGTAGGAGAGTTTGGGGAGGTGTGCAGTGGTCGGCTGCGTGTTCAGGGAAAGAGGGAGATCTACGTGGCCATCAAGAGTCTGAAGGCGGGATACTCTGACAAACAGAGGAGGGACTTCCTGTCTGAGGCCTCCATCATGGGACAGTTTGACCATCCGAACATCATCAGGCTGGAGGGGGTCGTCACAAGATGTGAGTGATGTGTTTGTTTGCATATGGTTGATTTACCGTGGAAGAAATTCTCCTTGTTCTTTTAACAAGTACGGGCTGTGTGGTGTGATGGATTCAATTATTTAATACTAGCGCACAGGAGAAGACTTTGTCTCTTCAGAGTCACAGTTTTATCTTAATCACAATATGGACTGGGGGAGGGGGGGGGCAATATTTGCAGGGCGTAGCATAGCACTGCAAGCATAGCAGGGCGTGGCAGGGCACTGCAGGACATGGCAGGGCATTGCAAGGCATAGCAGGATGTAGGGTATAGCAGGACGTAGGGCATAGCAGGACGTAGGGCATAGCAGGATGTAGGGCATAGCAGGACGTAGCAGAACGTAGGGCATAGCAGGACGTAGGGCATAGCAGGACGTAGGGCATAGCAGGACGTAGGGTATAGCAGGACGTAGCAGGGCAATATCCTAAGCACGTGTCAGAAAAACTTTTGCCTCTCAGTTGACTGGTAATACACCATCCACTTCATCAAACTCAATACATGAAGTAATCTTAAATCTCCCACACCATACGCTCCCCTTTCCTCTCTCTGTATGTGCGCTGTAGTGAGTGAGTGAGTCTGTCTGTCACATAAGAGACTGAGAGCGGTTGGTGATGTAAAGAAGAGTTGACGCCGGATCAGATAAAAGCTCCGTTGCCACAGTAACACTTTGATGACACATGGCGGTGTGTGCATGTGAGCGGCCACTGTCCGCCTTTCAAGCGCCTTGTTTACTTTGCATGATTGTGTTAAGCAATTAGAGCGAGTGTGCGCATGTAGGTGAGATAGACACAGGCCTGATTCGACGAGATGGCTTATTCGTTATCGCTCTCTCAATCACAGGCTCTCTGTCTCTGTCTATCTATTCCTCTCTGCCCTGATACCTCACGCTCCTGCTCTCTCTCTCTCAGTCAGTGGCCATCTAATCTTCTCATTCAATCGCTGCCCACTTGTCGCCAGTCCTTCTAGCACTCTCTCTCTCTTTGTTTCCCTTTCCTCAAACCCAGAATACGTCAAAGCTCAGTCGGCTTAATTATTATTACTTCCATTTCCTTCGGCAACACTAAAGGCGCAGCTTGCTCTGTAGTTTTGGCTGATGGTTTCTGTCGACGCGATCCCCTGGAGCTCTTTACTTGACAAAATTAGTAGAAAGCACCCAAAAACAATATATATGGAGGAAAAACTAACCCTCGCTGTACTCGTTATCACTGTGATCACAAGCTGCAAAGCCAACTGATGTTAGGTTTTAAACATTTTAATCATCAGCTGTGTGAATTTCAGAGCAACCCATTCTGTGATCTCTTATTTAAAATGTCAAAACAGGTGATCACCAATACTGTTGATTCTGCAGTGCAGCAGTGCCTGATTAACAGGTAGCGATCAAATCTCTATTCTCTGCTCATTCAGATTACACGACAGACGTCAGGAACAGACAAAATATATCAAGGCTAACAACAACATTGTTATTGCCTGTTTTAAAACGCAGTCCAGGTGATTATAGAAAGCAGAAATGGAGCTAATAGCCTTTTTTCCCGGTTGTTGAGGGGTTTTAGTGTGGAAGTTTCTGCAAAAACGACCATAAAACGCAAGTGTGGACGCACATCCGTTTCATGAGTTTTTTAAAATAACCCGGCATTCACATTGACTGCTTTGTCCGGCAGAGGCTGCGGCAAACAATGTACTGTAGGTCTGCCCATTGTCTTTGAATAGGGATAGTGCGTATAGGCAGAGGTGGGGGGAGCAGCAGAAGCCTGTGGCGACTTTTGGAGAAATTCAAACCGACGTCACACTGTGGTAGCCAATCATGTAACTGGCAATCAGACGGAAACATCAATGCCTCTATGGCTGCCACAAGAAAGGTTTTTAGCACTATGGGACTAAAAAATGAAACCCAAGCACTAAACTACCCAGGAGTTTGTAGAACAGCTGACTGTTTCATGCATCAACATAGTCCCTCGGTCTCTTTTCTCACACTTTTTCTCAGTGAAATGAAGCTGCCTTCAAGTGCAGTCGGAAACATACAAATTTATGTGACAGAATTGTGAAATATAAAGTCTACTTGTGCTACATTAGGGGGTTAAAGAACACAACAGGGTGTCACACAAATGGGCCGTTTCAGTGACACTCCCACCACCGCACAACGCCGGATCCCCTTTGGCTGGTGTGAACGCTCACAGTGATCTTAATGTAGTTTCAGGACTCTTCCTCTTCCCCCCCCCTTCATGTTCCTCAGTGCCACTGCTCTGTTCCTCCTCTAGCCTGACACCTTGTTATGCAGATGTTAGATATCTACAGACAAGCAACGGAAGCAGGAGATTGTCGCATCGAAGAAAAAGAATTGTAAACATGCAGGCAGACAAATACCCCCCCCCCCCCCCACACACACACACACACACACACACATACACACAAATATCTTCAGTCCATCACACACCGGTGCTCAGTGGCACTTAGGACAACAATAAAAGAGCAAATGCATATGCATAGGCTTTTATCATGAATATTAATAATTCATGAAGTTAATTGGATGTGTGTTTTAGCCTCATGAATATTCAGCAGCATGCATATTATGAATGAGAACCTCCGTGCATTTCTTACTCACTTCCTCTTTCTCTCTCTCGTTAACTGTGACCTTTGGTTAGCCGGATTAAGGCCGTTTGTCGATGTAGCAAGCAAGAAACTAAATCAAATCAGCTTTTTTATATCCTGGCAGGCACACCCCATTCTCATAAAAACAACAACAAAAAGAGAATAAATTCAATGACTCCTTGAGGGGCGACCTCTAGCCCCCCCCCCAGTAAGAGTGTGCGCCCCTGCGGCCCTTTGTGTGTCATCCCCATCTCTCTCCCACCTTTCCTGTCTATGACATAAAGGAGGGAAAAAGCCCCAAAAACATAATCTTATCAAATAAATGACTCATTGAAATGTTGTGGACAGCAAAAGGTTGGCTCGACAAGCATCTTAAACTTAATAAGGCGCTTTTTGCTGTGCTCCATAAATATAACAATGTGCGTGTGTGTGTTATTTTTGCTGTTTGTGCATGCAACAAGCATCCGTCTACTTCTACACGCGTTTCCTTGTGTCGCTCACCTCTCTTCACGGCACATTGAGAAACTAGCGGAGCAGTAATTTCACAGGTCACAGCCCAGGGTGTGTATGTGCGAGTGATGGGGGTGAGAGTTGAGATGGGTCAATAATTCTTTCAGGCCTGTTCTTTCCCAGCACCAGCTGGTCCCTTCCCACCGCCCTCAGTCTAATCAGGAAGGTTGACCCTGACTGATCTGGGCTCAGGTGTACCAGATTGGTCCATGAAGAATCAACAGTTATAGGAGTACTATCGGTTGGAGTAGGACTAAGGGTAGTGGTAGTAGTTGCAGCAGTAGCAGAAGTAGCTGTGGTATATAAAGCAGCAGCAGCAGCAGTTGTGACGAGTAGTAATTATACTGTGGAAATATCCGAAGCTTTAGGGCCTTTTAACTAGCCTGGAAATCCAGACCCAAATCCAAAAGATTAAGGGTCTGGCATCGAGTAATGAAAGTCGCCCATCTCGAGGGGGCGGCACCAAGCGTGCATTTGAAAATCTCGACCAATCATCTCACTTCTATCCTATCCTAGCCGTGCAGATGTTGAACAGCTCACCCGGAGACTGAAGACAGAGGACATTCAGAAACCGGGTCTTACTCAAAACACTAGCTTTTTTCCCAAGTGTGTATGCGTGTGGAAGCACCAGAGACACAAAATAACACCCCAAATCCCAGAAAAGGTGATTTTTTCATAATATGGGCACTTTAAAAGTCCGGACCAATGAGACATGTGTGAAAGCCCCCATAGTGTTAGGACATCAGACGAGAAATACGTTTAATGTCCTCATACTGAAAACTAAAATACACATTTTTGCTTTTTTGTTGTGACTTAGATGAGAATACCACTCTCAAATATGTCTGTTAAATATGAAGACCAAAGCTTAGCTTAGCATAAAGAAACAGCTAACCTGGCTAAAGAAATAGTGTGGCATATAGTGTGGCCCCAGCCAGGCTACCTGACCCCCCTTCTAGTCTTTATGCTAGACTTTATGCAGCTGGTTACAGCTAACCAGCTGTAGCTTTTAAAGGACAGACATGAAAAAAAGAAAGAGATTACGCCTCATAGGAAGTAGAACTTTAGAATGATTTGCATTGTTAATATTACAAGTAGTACTGTCAGCATAATAGTAAAAGTACTACTAGTAGCTGTAGAAGTAGGGTTAATACAGTAGTGGTAGTAATAGTAAGGGTAGTGATGGTGGCAGTTGTGGTAGTATTAATGGTTGTAGTGGCATTTATTTGAATTTTGCAAAATACAAAATAACGTTTGCAGTTATTTTGTGTTGGGTATGTTATTTTGGCTGTCTGCATTTTCCCTTTCCATTATTTTCTGTGTGTGTGCGTGTGTGCGTGAGCGTGTGAGTGTTCTCTCCGCTTAAAACCTCATAAGCCCTCAGCCCCTGCCGTGTGCCACTTTAATAACCTACTCTGCTGTCTGTCACCTGATTGTTGCTATTGTCATGCTAATTAGAACCCACATGCTAAAAAGGAGAAAAAATAGATCTTTCTTTTCTCTGTCTCTCTACACATCAGGAAAGTGTACCCCCCCCCCCATCTCCTTATCTTCCATTCATCTCCCCCATCCCTCATTTGATCCATCCGTCCTTTATGTGTTTTACAATCGCTGCAACAATCGGCTCATTTGGAAAACCCTCAATTACCAAACTCCATCTCATCTTCCCCCATCGTACAAAAGCACACACACACACACAAATCTGCCCTACAAAAGTGCCGTAAAAATCGGAAAAACCACCCACCCATCTTCTGTTTGAAGAAACTAGCGATTACTTTTAACTGTGTCTCTTTGTGCGCTGAACAATGAGAGTTTCAGTCTTTCCTGTGTTTGAAATTCCTGTTTTGAATACGTATGCAGATCTGGAGATTGGACTGCAGGGACAAATCAGGAAGAGGAGAAACAGGAGGGGAGCATAGAGAAAAGGTGACAACGGGTGTGGGACGATGGGAAGAAGGGAGGAGATGGATGGATGAGATAGGACACAAGAGCGAGGAAATGAGAGAGAGAGGATGGGGCTTGAGAACAAATGAGGGCAACGGGGGGGGGGGATTTGAGGAAAAGACGAGCGGATAGATGAGAGGAGGTATGGCGAGGAGACAAATGTGAGGAAATGAGAGGAGATGAGAACGCAAAGAAGGGGGAGCAGAGGTGAAGAGAGGAGTGGAGATAAGGTTATTGAGTTTCTGTCTTACTGTTTCTCCGCACCCTCCCATGGTGCTTCCCAGAACAGAGATCTGTCCTGTGTTAAAAGCATTGTATCACTTAGTTCAGAGCCTTAACATTAATCAATACAGCAGTTATTTCATTTTCTCGTTTGTACCTTGGGCCGTCTCATTCAATAATGCGGTAATGCGGCCCAGTGGCGCAAACACAGATAGCATTCATAATGTAATTGTCCAGATGTATATAGACTGCATCACGTTCGTTTACTCTCACACCAACAGCCTCCCATAATGTCATTTACTAGATATATTGTGTATACCTAGTCTCTATCACGTTGACACACACACACACACACACACACACACACACACACGTGAAGCCTTAATGACCCGAGCTCTATCCTGGGGAAAGCAGAGACGACACTTTCTACTTTCCCTTAATGAAGAGCTGTAAAAAAAAAAAAATAGAAAGAAAAAGAAGCGCAAACTCCTTACTGATTGTTCCATAACACACTCCACCTGGCAGAACATCAATACTCAATCTGCGTGCGCGCGCACACACACACACACACACACAGGAGGTGTTTTAGCTCCACAAACGGCTGCGTTATTTCTAAACGCGATGAATGGCTATAAATTTGAATGAATATGAATGTGATTAGTTAATTATGTGCTTTCAGGAAGAAATTGAGGAGCGCTTATGAATGTTTGGCGGAGAGAAGCGCCGCGACAAGTTGAAGTGGCTCCGTCCTGCCAACGTATGTGTGTGTGTGTGTGTGTGTGTTTGTGTTTATGTTTGAATTGTGGAGGGCATGTAGTGAAGTCGTAAGAAGTGAAAGGGAATCATTGTATCATCGAGTGTGCGTGTGTTTGTGCTGGCTCTTGACAAAAAGAGACGGAACCAGCTTATACACAGCGTGAGGGGTTTTTGGTAACCTTCGTTATCTTCCAGAGTTGTAGGGATACATCTGTATGGCGGGGGTATAGATGATGTCTAGTGAAAGACACACACACACACACACACACACACATACACACACCTCCTAGTCAGACCTCCTTTTATGAGGGATCAATCTCATCAACTGTTTTATCCGTCGCTGTGACAAACACACCCACACACACAAGAGCACACATATGTTCACCTGTGATCAGAGGTGAACATATGTGTGCCCCCCACCCACACACACACACACACACACACACACTTGCCATGCCCTCAAACCAGCTCTGTCTCACTTTCTCACACACACACACACACACAGTGACACACCACACACACCAAAGGCCCCGTGTGGAGATAAATGTGACCAGCAGTCCTCACCCCGAGCAGAGGAAAATCCAATTCTCTTTCACTTTTATCCCTGAGACTAATGTTTCTGTCAGAGAAGACACCGCCACCAGAGACCAGGAGGCGACTCTGTTTGTGTGTGTGTGTGTGTGTGTGTGTGTGTGTGTTTGCTGCAGTGAGATAGTGAATTCGTTTAAGGTGATGTATTGCTGTCTTTACCTACAATCTCACTGTAGGCCTCTGTGGTTTGTTCCTGCCTTTCCATGACAAGCTTTTGACCACTCCTCCTCCCCTCTTCTTCCCTTCTCACTTCTCCTTTCCTCCTATCCTCCTACCATCCATCCCTCTTTTATCTTTTAACCCTTTGCTTGTTTTGTTAACTTTACACTCTTCAATCCTCAATTTGTTTTCCATTCATCTCTTTCCCAATGACCTTTTTCTTTCAATTTAAGTCACAATTTAAATTTTTTATTCAGTAAAGCTTTATTGCCATGGGTTTTTTTAAGCATTTTGAATGAGCCCTTTTCCTAGAAGACTTTGGGGGGTACATTTTGGGAAAATTCAATTTCTATCGTTTTCCAATTTTCTGTGTTCTTTAAGAAAATATTCTATAACATTAATCTCTCTGTCTCCACTTCTTCAGGCTTCCTCTTTCTCTCTCGTGCTGTCTTTATCTCTCCCCCAGATTTTTCTCACACTCACACACACACACACACACAATCATTCGTACTGCACAATGCACGTTTGTTTTGATTGGCAAAGTTCAGATATAGGGGGTGGCACCTAGGGAGAACCCTGTAAAACGGGGACAACTTGGTGTGTGTGTGTGTGTGTGTGTGTGTGTGTGTGTGTATGCATGCGTGTGTGTTTACATGTGCAAGTACTTTGTTAATCATTTGTAAGCTCCAACAGATGCCATATAGGAGACCATAGTGCGTGGGGCCTGTCAGTCAACCGCCCCTTCATCACACAACACACACTCATGCAGGTGCATGCATACACCCCCTTCCCTTTGAGGCTGATTAGTATTCATGAGATCTCAGGAGGCCCCCCTAATACACACACACACACACACACACATATTCTGGTAGATTGGTCCATTCTAATTATCTCCTGGCGTTTATGGAGAGGGCTGATTAGAAGCTGTCAGTGTGACTGATGACGACATGCCATGTTATTCCCTAGAGAGGGCCAGAGAGACCGAGAGGAAGGCTGGTCACAGCTGTGGTCCCCACTACTTCTCTGGCCTCGTTTCTTTACAGTTGGTGTCTAGTTGCTTTGTTTCTTGTCAGTGGGCTCCACTAACAGCAGCCTTATTATGTGTGTCTGTAGGTAAACCAGTGATGATCATAACGGAGTTCATGGAAAACGGATCCCTGGACACTTTTCTCAAGGTGAGTCACGGCTTAGCTGGGAGGAACATGGCGGACCCATTTCCTGCAAGGTCAGGGCCACAAGTATTTACAAAGGCCATGTGGAAAAGTATGTCCCAGCTGTATTGAGGGCTCATTCTTTTAAATAATATTTTTAAAAGGTACCTGACTGAAAGTGGTTTCATCTCAAGCTGGAGAATACAATCTATAACAAGTTTTTTTTTTTCCGTTTTGAGCCACATTTTCATATGCAGTCACCTCATTACAAGTGTAAAAGACACAGTTTGGCGAAGTCTAAAAAAGAACATAACTGTTGTTTTGTGCAGCTAGCTAAGAACAACACATCTGACCATTTTCAATATAAAAAGGCAAAACAATAATTGCCATCTGAAATTAATTATACACGGTGAGAGTATTAATGGGATGAAATGTTGAGTTTGGATTTTTTTCTTATTAGTCGCATGACGGTAAATAGAATGACAATCACTATTGTTTTAGCTGCAAGAATTATTATTATACAGTAAATACATGGATGTAGTGATGATAGTCATGATATGTTCAGTACATACACATGCACTGAACCTGTTCTCTAGTTAGTATGGATACAGAAGTGGCTGAGAACAGAAACATTTAGATGGATGCATAGCCTCACCACGCGTTTTTTATTCCTTTGATTTTTACTCTTCATTGATCCTCTATGGGGAAATTACAATACACACTGTTACTACACACTACACACAGGCCTGAAACACACACACACACTCCTATACATGCACTAATGGAGAGATGTCAGAGTGAGTGTGCTGTGACGGTTGAACAGGCGCCCTGAGCCGTTGAGGGGGGGTTCGGTACCTTGCTCAAGAGCACATTGGCAGTGCCCAGGAGGTGAACTGGCATCTCTCTAGCTACCAGTCCACACTCCGTACTTTTGGTCAGTACGCGGACTGGAACAGCGAGCACCCAGTTCCCAACCCAACTCCCTATGGGCCCCTACTATAGGTCTATGAAATGCACTTAGTGTCCACATCCCAGAGCAGAAAAGCAGCAGACTGCTGATAAATGGGCAATAAAGCAAAGACAGTGTATTGCTTTGTGAACAACATTTTGCTCTGTCGGGGATACAGAACCAAACAGTTCATTTCAGTGTAACACCACAAAAAGTGAATTAAAAAGAAGGCCAAAGATGTTTTATGGGAAATCAGCTTAATTGTGAATGAACAGAGAAAAACAGCCAGCGCCGATATTTCTAGAGACTCTTATTATGCTGATCAAGTCTTTAAAATCATTTCAGTAAAGAGACTGGTTTAAAAGAAAAAAGCTTTTTTAGATTAAGCGTTGGAACACAGAGTTTAAATCCATGCCAGTGTTGTAAAATGAAGTCTTTTAAAGCCAATTTTAGTCAAGGTTATTGCTGAATCCCTTGTCAGTGAACAGATTTTTAAAAATCGAACGAAGTCTGTAGAGGCATTGCTTTATTGAGATCAACATTATGACTGGAGTTAGCAGAGCCTGTCACTCAATACCTCATTATATGAATTGATGTTGAAAACCCCATCCTCGGAAACATATCATAAGCCTGCAGACATACCAAATCTAGATGTACTTTCTCAAAATGAATTAAAATGCCAATTATAACCAGAAAAGTATGGATCTTTATTTAATTGCAGTTGTGGAAGGCAAGCATAAAATGTTGTAAATGTGGTTAAACGTGTGATTCATTAACAATGTTCATATATGTATCAAATATTTTTTTGCAGCCCTGGTGTGTCTCACATTAAAAGTCCCCCTGATTCATATTCAAAGTTGTTTGTCAGCCTGTAAAATCACTGCAGTGCTCCAGAGCCATTAAGCCTGTGATGATGGGCCCGTCACTAAATAGACACCAATCCCATCAGCGATGCTGAAGCAAAATGAAATGAAATCTGATGGATACCAGAATAGCCTGAACACACACAACCACACACACACACAATCACACATACGCACATACATGCATGTTGTGTGTATGCAATGAGGGTCATAAAGAGTGTCCGCAGTGGCTCAATATAATTATGGAATTTTATGGGTTTTACAACTCATCCGGGCTCCTGGCATCCATATGTGTCTTTAATTATGCTGACCATCTATTAAGCAGTCGTCCCTCGGAAATAACAAAACCACTGCTGTCGGCTTCCTCTCTCTGGTCTCCTTCTTTCTACCTAGTGTAGCCTTTCTCTCCTTTCCCTTAGCGGGTTTAAGTGTTTCCTTTTAGTTTTCTGGTAAAAACTAAAAACCTAAGCAATTTGGAAGAATACGCCAAAAAGTCTCATTTTTCCATTGTCACCTTTGTCACCCGTCTACTTCATCTTCTCGTGCCACCATTGTGCCTTACGTTTGTCTCCTCTCTCTCTCTTTCCCCGCCGTGCCCACCCGTCCTCCTTCCTGGAAATGCTATGTGGTGGGCAGATTGATAGAGGAAGTCTGTAGGTTTGTTAGACAGTCCAATCAATCAGCATCTCACAAAACCCCCGGCTAATTAACTTACTCCGCAGCTGCTGAGGGAGTGAGAGAGAGAGAGAACGATAGAGGGAGGGGGAGGAGGGGGGGGTGTGCACAGATGTAGAAAGATGAAGGAAGATAGATAGACAGATGGAGACCGAGTCAAAGTAATACTGAGTTCTCTCTCATGGAGACAGTGACTAAGGACAGACAGCGATGGATGGAGAGAACAAAGAGACAGACGGGGAGGAGAGATGGACCAAAGGACAGAGAGGGTGACTGATAACACGGATGGCTTTTTAACGGGGACCGTTGGCCCAGGGTAGAAATAATTGGCAGAGGAAGGTGAGCTGGACCACCATCGATCAACAGGCTCTGGTCTCTCTGCCAAAGACAGCTCAAATCTGAAAAAACAGTGAGCTCTGCACGCGACCCGTGTTAGACAGGAAAGTTCTGTCTGCCCTGTCAGATCCAATCCCCTGCAAGTAGTCTTTCTTTCTTTTCTTTTTTTGGTGATCTCCACTGATCCCTGGGCGGAGAAATTCATCTTTTGCTTGCCACCCTCCAGAGAGAGGTCAAAGCGTAGGGTTAGCAAGAGCTGGTAGGGATTCAGAGTCTCTGAATCACTTCAGAAGCACTGTCATTATAGATAAATCCTGGCTTACACCTTCACTTCCAGCTGAGCGTGTTGAAGACCAACCTGATCACTATGACCACCATCACTAATGTCAGCATTTACACTCTGTGCTGTGTATCCACTCACTTTTCTCCTTGTCTCACCCTCCAGAAACACGACGGCCAGTTCACGGTGATCCAGCTGGTCGGCATGCTGCGTGGCATCGCTTCAGGTATGAAGTACCTGTCAGACATGAGCTACGTTCACCGAGACCTGGCAGCTCGAAACATCCTGGTCAACAGCAACCTGGTGTGTAAGGTGTCGGACTTTGGCCTGAGTCGAGTTCTGGAGGACGACCCAGAGGCGGCCTACACCACAAGGGTAAGACACGCTTTCATGTTCTGCAGCTGTCATATGCAAATGGTATTTCCAGATACTGTCCCCCTACCCAATGACCTATACATCATTAGATTCAGTCAAAAACTAAACTTGACATAAACCCCAAGAAATTCAGTTCTGATCCAAAACGTGGTTGACCCGAATAGACCCAAAGACGAAGAGCAAATGTAATCTGTCACTGTACTTCCCAATCCACACTCTCGTCTCATCTTTTAAGAATGAAAACTTCTAAATTTTTTCTCCTGACACATCACCTGATCATAGCTGATAGCGAGTCCACTTGGATCCACTCAGTTACAGTATTATCCCCATTCACACAAACACTAAACAGGTGCTTTGAATTTTGAATGGTACCTCCCAAAACAAATTCTGGCAATCTCCTCTGACATCGGGGGTTCACAGTGAACCAATCATACTGGTTTCAATTCCCACAGCAAACAAAGCAAGCACTTCAAACATATGTGGGAAAAGTTGATCACTGCAGTGAACGGCTTCCCATTTCAATATGGCCACTTTATAATGATGCATGAAAACACTTATGTTCAGGAAAAAAACTACGTCGTTTGTTTTCCAGAATAGAGATAGGAGATTATAATTGTTCAGGGTTGGATATGTATAGGTCGCTACCACACGAGAAAGTTGCAGTCTCATGAGTATAAAACTTTGAGTATATACAGTGAGAGAAAAAGTATTTGATCCCCTGCTGATTTTGTACGTTTGCCCATTGACAAAGAAAGAATCAGTCTTTAATTTTAATGGTAGATTTATTTGAACAGTGAGAGACAGAAAAACAACAAGAAAATCCAAAAAAACGCATGTCAAAAATGTTGATTTCAAAAATTGATTTGCATTTTAATGAGGGAAATAAGAATTTGACTCCATCTCAATCAGAACGATTTCTGGCTCCCATGTGTCTTTTATACAGGTAAAGAACTGAGATTAGGAGCACAATCTCAGCTTGTTACCTGTATAAAAGACACCTGTCCACAGAAACAATCAATCATATTCCAAACTCTCCACCATGGCCAAGATCAAAGAGTTCTCCAAGGATGTCAGGAACGAGATTGTAGACCTACACAAGTCTGGAATGAGTTACAAGACCATTGCCAAGCAGCTTGGTGAGAAAGTGACAACAGCTGGTGCGATTATTCGCAAATGGAAGAAATACAAAAGAACTGTCAATCTCCCTAGGCCTGGGGCTCCATGCAAGATCTCACCTCGTTGAGTTGATCATGAGAACAGTGAGGAATCGGCCCAAAACTACACGGGAGGATCTTGTCAATAATCTCAAGGCAGCTGGGACCATAGTCAACAAGAAAACAATTGGTAACACACTACTCCGTGAAGGACTGAAATCCTGCAGCACCCGCAAGGTCCCCCTGCTCAAGAAAACACATACAGTATACATACATGCCCATATGAAGTTTGCCAATGAACATCTGAATGATTCAGAGGATAACTGGGTGAAAGCGTTGTTAGATGAGACCAAAATGGAGCTCTTTGGCATCAACTCAACCCGCCGTGTTTGGAGGAGGAGGAATGCTGCCTATGACCCCAAGAACACTATCCCCACAGTCAAACATGGAGGTGGAAACATTATGCTTTGGGGGTGTTTTTCTCCTAGGGGGACAGGACAGCTTCACCGCATCAAAGGGATGATCGACTGGGCCATGTACTGTCAAATCTTGGGTGAGAACCTCCTTCCTTCATGGGATTGTATCCAAATTTGGATCCAAATGGGTTGTAGGTGGGTATTCTAGCATGACAATGACCCAAAACACACGGCCAAGGCAACAAAGGAGTGGCTCAAGAAGAAGAACATTAAGCTCCTGGAGTGGCCTAGCCAGTCTCCAGACCTTAGATCCGGTAGAAAATCTGTGGAGGGAGCTGAAGGTTCCAGTTGCCAAACGTCCGCCTCAAAACCTTAATGACTTGAAGAAGAGGAGTGGGACAAAATCCCTCTTGAGATGTGTCAAACCTGGTGGAAACTACAAGTAACGTCTGACTTCTGTTATTACCAACAAGGGTTTTTCCACCAAGTACTAAGTCTTGTTTTGCAGAGGGGTCAAATAAATATTTCCCTCATTAAAATGCAAATCAATTTATAACATTTTTGACATGTTTTTTTCTGGATTTTTTTGTTGTTATTCCGTCTCTCACTGTTCAAATAAATCTACCATTTAAATTATAGACTGCTCATTTCTTTGTCAGTGGGCAAATGTACAAAATCAGCAGGGGTTCAAATACTTTTTTCCCTCACTGTATATTGTGTTATATCAACAATACAACGGACGTCACACCTGTGGCAATAGAGCGGGACCCTCACCCCATAAGAGTGTAACAGTAAGAACTGAGGGGAACTGTAATAACCTCTTCTCTACATGTATAACGTGGTTCTCTAATGAATGGACAGAGACATACTGTAAGGCTCTAAACATGTGTAACACAGTTAAAGTTTTGACACACACATGACACATACACAACATGTTATATACTGTTCACAGTATATAACATATATATTCACTGTTCACAATGAAATGCACACATGGGGCACAAACTTCATGTTTTTGCCAATATATAGTCAAATTAAAGAAGTCTTGGGTACCATCCCCATCCTCTCACAGAGCACAGAGAGAATGGAGAAGCTCAAACGTCAGTGTCTCCAACCACTGCGGAGTAACTCCTCTAAAATGCCCACAAGGAGATGGCATTATTCATATTCATAGGAAGTGTTGGGGATGTTATTTTTAATATGGCATTAGCATTGCCCTGGGAGGAATGTATCAGCCGCTGACTGCTCTATTGCAATCACATCCCCCCCACCACCACTGATGTCAGGAGACCTAGATGGAGAGCTGCAGGCATGAGATGGGGGGTGAGAGGAGGATGAGAGAGGGAGAGGCCGAGATGGAGATGGGGAAGAGACAGAGATAGATAGAAGAGAGAGAGAGAGAGAGAGAGAGAGAGAAGTAGATATCAAAATGAGACTGAGATCGAGGAACGCTTAGAGAGAAAGAGAGGGAGAGAGCAGAAGGGAAGGCAGGGGAAGGATCCAGAGAGAGCAGTTAAAAGAGAAAAAAAAAGGATGGGGTAGGGGTGGACGGGGGGTGGTGAAAACAAAAGTACAGTGCCGAGTGACTTGGCAGCTTTGTCTTTTATTTGACTTTGTCCAAGCAGAGATGGTGCTAGGTGGTGCGGAGGCAGCATGTTAAAAAGCTGAACCAAGCCCTATAGAGGTACGGTGTGTGTGTGTGTGTGTGTGTTAGACAGAGCACCCGAGAGACAGAGAGAAAGAGGGTAGGGGTATGTTACTGCCTATTGTGTCTATACAGTGGGCTTTATGGAATCCTTTTGATCTGTGCATCAACAACAAAGGCCGGCGCAGCATGCAAGAAGAGGAAAAAAAGATGGCGTAAGTGTGAGAAGACACGGGGGTAAAAGAAACCTATGATGTGAGCAGATTAGAGAGGAGTGCTTTGTTAAATTGAAGTATAATCTCACCTGCTCTGCAGTGTTTCCAACACATAACGACTAATTTGTGGCGGTGCGCCACACAATCAACACCGACTGCCACACATTGCGTTTGGTTATTCTTTTTTTTTTTAATGCTATTAAAAACATGCAGAGTATTCGTTCAGCTGCATTTGCTTCCCCTGCTCTCCTCTGTCCCTCTGTCACCACACACACACGCACACACACACAGCCCCTCCCCTCCATGCACACAGCGTCTGTCTCCATGAAAACAAGAGAAGACGGCTAGCGAAGTTAATGAAAGGTTGGTATCTCGTGAACACCTTTACACAATCACTCTGAATACAGTGTTGTCAATGTGTTAACGTAGTCCTGACCCCACCATCAGCAAAAAAGTGATTGCGCCTGCTTTAGGAAGTTAACTAGTCACAACTTTGCAGTAAAATGCAGTTGGGTTGTCAAGGTCAAAACACTACAGCAGCTGTGAATCAAATAAACTTATTATAAATAATTTCATGTCATTTTTTTACTCTTACGCTGAATGTTTGCTGCTTCAATCCAGTTGAGTATTGAAAAGTATTTTCCGCAACTGAAAAAGGCGTAATGAATGCAGCATCCAACAGCGTGTCCTGTTTTTGATACTTGACTGTTACGAAAATAAGTACCCGCCCCCCTACATACATATCTACACCATTACAGACAGGTTAAAACACCAAGTTCAGGTGGACATATTCAGAATGCCATAATGTGTTGACTGTGTCGTGAACTATCTCCAGGGAGGAAAGATCCCCATCAGGTGGACGGCTCCAGAGGCCATCGCTTACAGGAAGTTCACCTCAGCCAGCGATGTGTGGAGTTACGGCATCGTCATGTGGGAGGTGATTTCATACGGAGAGAGACCCTACTGGGAGATGTCCAACCAGGACGTGAGTCACAAACACATGCATCATGCCTCAGTTACAGTGACCGAGACTGTGAGAATGAATTGTCCAGGACATTTGGATTTCCCTCTCTTGCACTGATCCCAGAACCGGTTATTTTACCCCATCTCCCCACAGGTGATCAAAGCAATAGATGAGGGATACCGTCTTCCCGCTCCTATGGACTGTCCTGTGGTGTTGCACCAGCTTATGTTGGACTGCTGGGAGAAGGGACGCAGCGACAGGCCAAAGTTTGGACAGATTGTCACAATCCTGGACAAGCTGATCAGAAACCCAGCCAGCCTCAGAGAGCTCGCCAACAGCTCAGCATGGTACTGAGCTCTGACACACACCCATATACTAGACCTGACAGATTTGGATTAGGTTATACTGTTGGACGGTACACATAGAAGAAGACGTAGAAGACATAATCAATGCTTTAGATTTACGTTGTAAATCTACTTTGTCAGTTTTGAAAATTGTGCAAAGTAAAACATGTCATTGTGATTTTAGTAAAATTATATTCTTATTTTTTCTCAGCAAAGTCACATTTATCAGTGAAAAGGTATGAATATAGGGTTGTGGGTTGGCATATCCTTAGTCTCCCATTCTACATTTAGACTCTCCTCCTCCCCAGTTCGCATACATCTGTAGAATCTTATTATTTTTACATTTTACATTACATTTGCATTTAACTGATGTTCAGACTAGCATATGAGAAGATGTTTCCGTCCCTTTCAAAGATGACAGAAGACACCCTGAACAAAGAAAATAAATCAGACAACAGAAGCTCCAAAGCACTACTAACAAAGGCCTACACACACTGTAGACACGAAGAACAACGGGACCAGAATGAAGAGCATATAGACTATGTCATGGCCTTAACTGAAGCATATGCAGCACGGTATCTAAGTGCATGTCGCATGTACAGTAAGTGCAGATGCAATTAGTCCTACAAGGTTTTTACTGAGTTTGAACATGCAAATGATTAACACAGAGATCATTCATAAGAACTTAATAGGAATAGCAATAGGAAGCAAACCAACAAGTCAAACTGTCCGACAAGTAAAGCCATGTGTGCTTGTACTAGCGAGGGGGGATGACTCATTTATCATGCTTACCTACTATTGGGTAGGTTAAGTTTAGGGTTTATGTTTTGTTTGTGTTTTACAGTGGATTTGAGTCTGTCATGCGGTGGTTGTTGTCTGTCCCAGTGCAGATAGAGCACCCTGAATGAGCATTAACCAGCTGCTCAAGCGGCCTGTTGACACGTCTTATTTTATACAGTAAATGCCCTAAAGTGAGTTAGACTTAAGTACAGCTCCAGGGATAAATGATTGACCTCAGCACCAATCAGAAACTTATAAAGCCACTCAACAGGACAACATAGACCTTTTTCCCGGCAGACATGTTGACATGTCATATAGGAAAAGCACAGAAATATTCAAAACCATTAATGATGGCTGCATTCCACTTAAGAAAGGCCCTGAAATTGTGTATGCTGACTCACTGAAATAGGTCATCGTTAAGGTTATCAATTTCAGATGTGCTTTTCCTACTATGACAAGTCAAAATGGCTGCCGTGAAAAAGGTCTATTTCATTGAGTTGCGAGTGTGCTTTGTATCCCAGCAGGGAGGACCTGTCCACCCCAGAGCTCAGTGTGAGCACAGTGGATGAGTGGTTGGAGGCCATCAAGATGGGCCAGTATAAGGAGAACTTTTCCAGTGCTGGATATGTCAGCTTGGACTCAATCCTCTACATCAGTGTCAGGTACAAACGGCTGGTGACTCATCCCAGTTAAATGAAGCACTCAAAAGGTCAATATTGTCAGTAAGAGACATAATATATTCCACCTGAGTGTCATTTGAAAGTATAAAAAAGGGATTTACACAAGTGTCTTGGACATGAAACCTCAGCAGCTGCTTGCCATTTAAGGGACTATGTAGATTTCCTTATCTAAAAGTGTCATTAATGAATATTGTTTAAATATTTTTGTATTTTCTTTCTGTGATCCTTGTAGTGAATTGTCCAAGATGGGTGTGAGTCTTGCCGGCCACCAGAAGAAGATTTTGTCCAGTGTGCAGAGCCTGCAGAGCCTGCAGAGCCAGGGGACGCACGTCCAAGTATAACAGTTTTCACATAAACACACAGTGGGACAGAGCCAAAATGGATGCTCCTGTGAAGAGTTTCCCCACTGAAATGGAAGTTGTAATGGAAACTCTGTGCTCGGGCCTCCATTGATCTTGAGACACACTGAGATGGAGACAACATGGACGCTTGACTCCTTCACCTTCTCGCAGTTTCACCATTCTTCCCATCCTCGAAGGGCACCGGCTTTAGCACTCAGAGTCCCAGCACCACCGCCGCCGCTGTGGAGCAACAGAGAGACGCACGACCAACAACAAGGCCACATCTAGAGCATCCCGGACCATTTCACATCATATCAGCTCAACAAAAGAAGAAAAACATATTAACAAAAAAAAGACAAAACAAAACAAATTAGAATACAATTATCATCACTGTCTGTGAGGTGTAGAGTTTTTTTTTTTTTCGTCATTTCGTTTCCGTTTTGAGTTTTCACCTCGAAGAGTTTAAAAAGGATCAGAAGATATGTATATGTGTAGATATATGTTTATATGGGCTACGTGTCCCGCAACCGTAGAGATGGACCTAATGTTTGTATTGGTGGTGAGGTTTGTATCACTCAAACTTAATGGGAGTTATTACCTAGTACATGTATGGCCCTTTCCAGTGGTCTCTGTGTACAGAGAGCCAGTGAGTGAGCCCAGATTCTGAATGACATGAATGTGTGGGGGGGGGGGGGGCAAGGGGAACAGAAAACTGGACCTTTAGAGATAGAGAGGGATAAAGACTTTGCTACCCTCATGTAGAATGGACGAGGGATTCATTTAAATAGTGTATTGACCAGGACAGGGGCTTCCCTAGGGACGGCTCTCAGACACACTTCCATAGCAACTAGACCCAGTGCACCTTCGCTAGTCCGCTTGCACTTGTGATGTAACCGAGTGCAAAGAAACCACAAAAACGGCTTACGCTGCAGTTAGCACAGATACATTTTTTTACTCTTCCATAACTGACTGTCTATTCCCAACAACATTGTCTATTCAGTTGTTACAGTATGATGTTGGGAATATTTCAGCCCAGAACGTTTGCCTTCCCATATTTCAGGTGTGTTATAGTGTTTTATGTGTTGGGCGAAGGGGATGCCAAGGTCTTCATTGAGTTGCCACTGTTAAGAACGTGTTCCTTGTTTTTCCAGTGTTGTGCCATGTACAGTAACCTTGAAATGTTCATCTGGGCAACATACCACCATTCCTGCTATACCATGTCCTGTCATCAGTTAGTATGGCCGGATGATAACACAAGGGCACTCACGGTTATTAGAGTTCTTTGTTCAAATAGTCTGCTTGATGATAGGGAGCATTGGAAAGAACCCTTTTTTCGTCAAGATGAAATATTAGCAGTGTGCTGCCACCAAGAGAGGGTAGAGCTGGGGGATATAGAAAATATCAAATCTAATATTTTTAACCAAATACATCGATGCCGATATTGCGACGATATTGTAGGCTTGCCAATTGGTGCTTTCACAAAATATATAGACAATGAAGGTTTTGATAAATAATCATCAGTAATGTGACTATAATGACTAAGTAGGTAAATGCAAAATAATAAAACAGCTAGAACAGCCTGGTAAGTTCAGAAAATGACATCACTTTACTGTAATGCAGCCTTTAAAACCAGGAAAAGACAACACTTTTGTTATATTACCATATCCAAAATGTAAGACAATATGTAGTCTCATATATCAATATAATATTGATATATTACCCAGCCCTACAAGCTGTGTGTCTTGAACTGTCTCACTAACTATCAGTCATGCCAATCTATTTCAAGCATCCCTAGTTTCAAACCAATACTGATGAGGTACATTTACTAAACAATGTTTACAGCAAAAAGCAAATAAATTGGTTTGTTGTTTTTTCTCTATTAGAGGGAAACTGCTGCTTATTACATTAAATGCAAGCTTAGATATGATGGGACCCTCTTTGCGTGCACTGCATTATTGGCACTAAACCTGCTTTAGTGTCTTCCCAAACTTGGTTTTAATATATGTGGTACTCTACAGGACCAACAGTGGCATAAAGTACAGTATATATGACTGTATCATAGTGTAAAAATTGTACAGTGTTGATTTCCAATGTTAGAATGTTTGTAATGATGATGATGATGATGATGATGACTATGATGTACTTTTATTGTGAAAAAGAGATTTCTGAAGTACTCGTTCAGGGGCGGGTCATACAGGAGGAAAGGGAAGGGAGGTGATTTGTTGGTCTGAACAAAGGAATGTAGCATGGTGTGAAGGTTCAGCTTTGATTGACAGGTGACAGTGACTGCAGTTTCTTCCATAGTGTTAGAATGAGTAGAATGGACTTTCCCTATTGACACACTGGCTTGATTTGCATAACGCTCTTAAACAGTAATTACATGCACTGTTTAAGCGTGTGTCCGCCTAAATAACATCTTGTAAAAATGCTTGTTTGGGTGAGGTAGGGATGGAAGTAGGGAGGTTGAGATATGAGACGTCCTCAGATCAAATTTCTATCCACAGACATCAAAAATGGAACATTCGCTAAACCCTTCCACCCTTGCACAAATTGTCCAATCATATCTTAGCAACCGTAACTAGGCATGGCAGACCTGTCAATCTTTGCATTTCTCTGCGCGCTTAAGCAATTTGCATGAAGTAAGAGCGTTACTCAGCATTTATAGAGTCTGGAGGGTGGGGACTTTTTTCAGCCTTTCTGAAACCCAAAACATAAATGCAAAAGTGGAAGGAAGGGACTACACATTGTGTTTGTGTCTGTTCTAATGTACTGTACACTGCAAGTATTAGATTCTTTAGTGGATTTGGGGAAGTTTACACCCGAGCAACACCCACCCTTTTTGCCCTAACACCTTGTTTAGTCCTCATACTAAAAGCCTTTTCTTTTGTAATATTGAAAGTGAGCCATGTTGTTTGAAAATCCAAGTATGGGCCCTTTTAAACCCTTATACAGGGTTTTAGTTTTAAAACAAGCGAGCTGGAAACATTAAAACGTCAGCCCGGGTCAGTGTTTTCAACCAACTCACGGAGTTAGCTTAGCTAGCTAGCTACAGCTCCTAAAATATGCCAGTGACAGCTGTCCGTTTAGCATGAAAAAAAGATGTTCGGTCGCTAGAAATGAGAAGTCTACCTCTGTCTGAAATCAAGGACCCAGTGTTTTAAAGATGACTAAACATTTTGATGGTAAATCTGAAAATGCCACTCTACCTGTAAAGTATGTTATGTGCCATTCTAGGACAGAAAGCTTGTAACAGTAACACATGATCAGAGGTCAAATCGCAAGGCAGGGTGCAGAGCGTATTGCAGGCAGAGGCAAAGCACAGCGTAGGCATACAGTACGTCATCACAGCTTCTGGCTTTGGTTGCGCCTCGAAAGGTCAGCAGCCACAGGGTCAAAGTTTAATTAAGTTAAACTTTTAGTGCAGCGGCAAATTTGAGTACCACGCCAAGGGTAGCGCTTCCTCCGAGTTATCTTCTCTCCCCATAGGCCTTCACCGCAGATCATGTGCAGGCGGCTTTAGTGAACTGTCAGTTTGGGTCAGTTTCTCTCCTATTGTTTCAGATGACAATTCAAACTACAAACAAACTAAATGTTAGTACATTCTACTCTTGCTAACTCTATGATTTCACTTTAGCGGACTACCCTTGACCGCTGGCCTTTTAGATGCCTTATTTACTGAGATATTGTTCCTTTTTGTTGACCAATAGAGGTGATATTAAGAGTAAAGTGTATGTACAGGTAGTATTTATCTGTGTTTTAAAGATGACCACACATCAACACCCTGGCCCCCCTCTAACAGCACCTTCACTTGGATTCCTCTAAGCAGAACAAAGTCATTTTGTTCTGAAATATTATAATGAATCTTAAAGCTGGTAGATACATGGACAAAATTGTTCTTATTTATTTGAGTGGTAAGATATTTGATTAGATTATGAATGTAGTTAGCTTATGATGTGATAGGCTACATTTGGTTGCAAACTTGTTTTCATGTGCAACATTCTTCATGCAAGGTCAGGATTAGAAAAAGAATCACTCAAAGAATGGGAGCATTGTGACAACGCCCTCCCTTTATACAAGCTTATTCAACACTCCAACTTTAGAAATTTTAAGAATACAGAGGTCATACCCACAGTTTGGTTTCAACTCTGAAAAATTCCCAGGTTTGTGTCACTTTTCACTATCTCAAGGTTGGTTATGTGGGTTGGTTTGCTTGATCTCAAAAACAGTGTTTGTTCTCCATTCCCCATCAGGGCTGTATTGTAAGTGTTCATGAGTGACTATCATTCAAGAATTTCAGCTCTATGTCTCTTTCTCTCCTCCTCTCTCGCTTTCTTTGGCCACCGTACAATGCTTATTTGTCCCTCTGCGTTGCTTGTTGTAAAGGGTGTAGGCATTCTAATGTCTTTCATGTTGCTGTAATAAATATGCTAATATTTCTAATTTCTCACCTGGAGCCTGCCGTGTTTTTTCTTTCCAACGTTTGCTGCATTTTTTCTTTTCCGTTTCTCTCTCTCTCAGACACACACACACACACACACAAACACACGCACATACACACCAGAAATATGTATTTCCACTTGCACAGTTCCCCAGTAAATTTACATGGGGACTTGCAGAATATGACGGTATAAAATTCCATATGCCTTTACACGCAAGTTTTATGAAGCCCTCGCTTAATTATTTTATGCTGTGTAACAAAGCCTGGAGGTATTACATTTTGTTTTGAGGAGCGTCCGACCAGTCTAGCAGAAAATCAGCACATAACAGGGAAAGAGTAGTCTCATTTGCTCCCAGCTCTGCTTTAATAATGAAAGCAGGGAAGGTCCCCTCATAACGTTTCTTGAATGGCAAAATATGGCCGTACTGCAACCACATCTTCATTACGTGAGTGTGTGTGTTTCTAACTGAGAGAAAATTCTGTCCCAGGGGAGGGGGAAGGTCAGCGACTCCTGGCCTTGGTTAACCCCTTAATGCACTGGCCCAGTTGCTGTCACTCTATGTTACCGCCATTACACCTCATTTACCCCATCATATTAGGCTCCATATTCCCCTATCGCTCGCTCCCTCTGTCTCTCTTTCACACACACAGACACACAGACAGACAGACACACACACAGACAGACACACACACACACAGCTAGACTTTTTTTTTTCAATTTCAGTTGTTCAATCCTGTTCTCCATTTCCTCAGTATCTTTATCCTCCCACTGCCCTCTTAATCTTCCTGCTGGCCTTGTGCATCCCCATTTTTTTTCTCCCCTAACCTATCCATCCTGTGCAGACAGACAGGAAGGTTGCGGCTGATTCTCTGACCTTGACTCCCCCATTATCTCCCCTCTCCTTGCTTTTTCCCTCATCTCATAGCTTTCTAATTTCCCCTACCTCCATCCATCCACCCATCCATCCAAAGGTTTTCTCCACATGAAGTCCTTTCAGGTCCATTACCTCTTTCTGCTATCACCAGTGGGTTTCCTTTCACCATTAAAGGCCAATCCATAACGTTGGGCTTTTTGTCTCTAGGTGTCCCAATAGAGAGAATGTCATCCCACGTATTTACTCTGGATAACATGGAGGCTACTGGATACCAAAGGCTTATGCGATTGATTCATCATGCAGCTGCTATTGGCATTATGTGAAAAGGTCAGTTGTCCCTATGGAAAACACTTTAAAAAGGCCATTGGTGACTGATGAGCCTGTCAAGTTTGTATCACATTCATGCACAAGCACTCGTTCACTTTCTATCTCTGCCATTTTCCCTGTTACTCTTCTCTGCACACTCTCTCTCTCTCACACACACACACACTCTCTCTCTCTCTCTCATGGGAATGATAATTGGGCCCCTTTGTTATGCTGTCGGTGTGGGTTAGAGCGTCCCCTCATGTGCAACAGCAAATAACACAGGAGACCAAACAGCCATAGATCCACTGTGACCTCTCCAGGGTCAGCCATATGTGTGTGTGATTGTTACATCTGTGTGTTCAGATTGCTTGTGAGACCAAAAATGATGGTCACGTGCTAGTGAGTAAGCGGTGCGACTATCAAAAAGGTAGACCAAAAAAAAGATAGAATCTGAACTAGTGGAACGATTTCATCGGGTCATTGGTGAAAATGTGATGGAGTTCCTGCTTTGTCGCTCTTGATTGCATCGCGTGCGTCCTCTCTAATCCAATATGGCCGGGTTCAGACGGGCTCGGTGTTTCGCGGTCTTAACACACACATGCACACACCAGTGCTCTTCTGTCTCATGAGGTTTTAGTTTGCTATCAAAGCGATTTCCTGTCTCAAATTTTCATCAGTAATCAAAGTTCCTGATTGAATTTGAAAAGTGAGCCCAGCTCTATAAATCACATTACATGCCTCACTCCCATCATGCCTGCTCTCAACAGCCACAGGAATGAGACGCCACCATGGGTGTATGTCTGTGCCATGGTCTCTGTGTGTGTGTGTGTGTGTGTGTGTGTGTGTGTGTGTGTGTGTGTGTGTGTTCTTGTGCATGCAGAGGAAGAGGAAAATGGATGTTGACAGAGCTGTGAGTTGATCCGTGCAATTTTTTATTGGGACAGATAACACCAAAAAGAGAGAAGAATGGTGAAACGACAATAAAGATAACACACCTGGGTTTGATTGTGTGTGGACGCTATTCTTGATGTTTGTTTTAGGGTCAGCTGGATCCCAGACAGGTTGAGTTTACATGCATCAGTGGAAAAGTCGGCATGCAGAGATTCGTGGCCAAGCCCAAGGGGTGAGAGGGCCCCAACCAAAACCAATCCAATGTATGTTCCTTCATATTACCACTTCACAGCATGCAGAAGCAACACTAACATGTCATTAAAACACTGTCAACTTGTAGAGCAATTTAAATGTTCACAACACAATAGCCTTGTTTTAGAAAAAAAGAACCTGCGTGGGCTTTCTGTACTGGTTTCCTTTGATATGTTGTATAGTGTGTTGGAGTATTTGGTATAATATCTGTGCAGAGGATATTCATTGTGATTCTTCGGACAGGAGTCAGATAGGTCCTTGGTTTAGCTTTTAATTACTTCAAGTTCAGATGCAGCAACTGAAAGTTCTAGTTCCCCTGCAAAATGTCACTAAAACAGACGCAAACAACCACCAAGATTTGCTAAACAAATACATACAGACTTAAAATGATAACAAAAGATGCCTAAAATGATACACAGTAGGGCTGGCCAATATATGGATTATACATCGACATAGATTTATGAGGCTAGATATCATCTTACATTTTGGATTTTGTAATATTGTGATACTGGTTTTAAAGGCTGCATTACAGTGAAGTGATGGCATTTTCTGAACTAACCAGACTTTGCTAGCTGTTTCATTATTTGCCTTTGAGCACAGTCAATGTATCCACATAATTGATGGTTCTTTATAGTCTAGTAGCCAGCCCATAGAGCCCCATTGTGAACCCGGAAATGTTGACTACACCAAAGTTTTATTGCAGAAATGTGAAGCATGGGTCCCCAGCATACAAAAAATGACGGATGCTAATTTTCATATGTTGAGCAATTTGCATAATTAGCATAATCGTCCAGATTGACAATAGATTTTGAACTTTGCAATCATTTTCTACAATATTAGAGTGGTTTAAGATGTTTTAGAGAATGCTGAATTCAATTCTGGCACTTTTCAGACTTCAAAATAGTGATTCTATAACAAAATTGGATAAATTTAGACACATTTCTTATTAATTTAGGACAAACCTTTAGGTTATTTTCATGGTTAACACAATAATCTTACATTTCAGAATCACTAGAGCTCTTGCTCTTTAATGTGAATGTTGATAACCTAAATTTGTTTACATTTTTTGAGGTCCGGTCATGTTTTCATGCAAATAAGGTGTGGCAGCTAGCTAGTTGTTGTAATAATTATTTTGTAAAGCAAGGGAGCATAGTCTAGTTTTAAAGTACTTGAAACATTTAAAAATCTCACTCCAAGGTTTGTGGAAAAGTTGGCAGCTTTGTTAATGACCGTTACGACACTGCACGATCTGTTCCCACAGACGGTTAAAAAAAGTCTGTTCACCTCAACTGGAAAGCTAACGTTAGTTTAGCTAAGAGCTAATTTGGCTAACTGCTAGCTGAGACAGCATGTAAAAGACCCTCAAAACTGAAAATAACTGTTTAAATGTATAACAGCTGTTAGGTCATTTCTACTTTACTTGTGCTAATTTAAATACAATCACTCAGTACTTGTCTTTATTATTACTGTAAAGTCTTAATTTAGCTGGAGCTGCTTTTCCTACTGTTTAGTTTGAGTAACGTTATTTTAGACTGAATCAAGCTGTCATCTAGCTAGCGGTTAGCCGAAATAGCTGTTAGCTAAACTACCATTAGCTTCCTGGTGGAGGCTAACCGTTCTCTTAGCTAATATACATCGGTACACAATCTGTATGGCACAATCCACTACAATCTGTCATAGTTGTAGCGGATATTTGACAGATATTTGCAGGTGTCTGCCAAGGACCATGAGAGACATAGAAGAGCAGGAGAGAGCTCCACAGAGTACAAACTCTCATTGACTACACCTCTACCTAGTCGAGACAAAGTCTTGAAAAACAAGCACAACAAACAAAGGATGAGCGAACTCCTGTGTACTTTCAATGTAGGAAGTAATATCATGATGGTCAGTAAAGCTGACAGCATTGACACTCATGATGAGGCAGATATATCACTTATAACTTACATGTTAGATGCTGTCAGACATGGGGCTTCAACTGTTCACATTCTCAGTGATGACACAGATGTCTTTGTGCTTATGGTTTATTGGTGTTGGAAGGCTGGTATCACAACTAACCTACAGATGGAAAAATGGAATGGCACTGTTCTCAGCATAAATGCAACTGCAGAGAATCTGGGTGACCAATGTGGTTCCATTCTGGCCATGCATGCTCTTTCAGGATGTGATACCACCTCATATCCTGTTGGGAAGGGGAAGGTGTCTGCAATCAAGGCCATGAGAGTCGTACCTGGTAAGCTTCTTCACTGTATTGGAGAGGCAGAAGCCACAAATTTACAAATCACAAAAGCAACAAGGGCTTTCTTTCTGGCTCTGTACAATCAGAGGAACTCTGTAACCTTGGATGCAGCCCGGTATGAAATTTACAGAAAGCGCAAAAGGCCCCCAGCACTGAAGACACTACCTCCTACAGAGCGCAATATGTGCCTTCATGGAAGACGTGCCCACCTACAGGTACTGCTATGGAAAGCAGCAGACCAACCTGATCCACCGGCTGTGGATATCACCTTGTTTGGATGGGACAAGAAGATGGGCCTAAAGGAAGGAGAGGAACTGATTATGCCCACCCAGGATTCAAGTCCAGTTGCTGTTCCTGCTTTGTTAGATGTTGTCAGCTGTGGTTGCAAAGCCGGGTTGAAACCTTGCACATCAGCAAAGTGCAGCTGTACAGCCGCAGGTCTGGCCTGTACCAGTTATTGTTTCTGCAAAGGCAATGATGGTATATGCTGCAACATACTTACACAACACCAAGAACACAAAGAGAGGGATGAAGGGTCTGGAGAAGATGACGACAGAACAGACGAGGATAGTGAAGATGATGAGGCTGCCTTTTGTTAATTAATTGTGAGGCATAGCAGTTTGCCTGAAGGTGGTAGCCAGTGTGTGCTTTGTGTGGTGCGGAGGTAAGGCCCTCTTGATTAACCTTGCGTCTGGCGGGCTAACTTGGGTGGCCCAGACTCAGTTGTAATTCTTGCATTTGGCGGAGTTTTAACTGGGTCCTTGTTGGATCTTGCGACTTGCGGACCAACCTGGGCAGCCATTTAGGCGTTGCCCTAGCGACTTGCAGGGCCTGTCTTGTATGGCATGTATAAAGTGTATATTTGTACATAGTTCGTTGATCACACATGGTGATGGGCTTAAGTGATATCATCTCATTGGGTGTCTTAAAGAGCTACCCCATTAATATGTATCGTACAGTTGCAGGATCCAAGTTATTTAAAATACCTGCATTGCTTTTTCCTCCAGAAATGCGTAACATTCAGCCAAACAAAGATTCCTCATTTATCCAAAAAGCAATGGATATTCAAAAGTGTCAGGAGGGGATTCAGCTTCACTACACCCTGAAAACAATGCATCAACATTCACAAGAGCACTAATGATTCTGAAATGTAAGATTGTGTTTACCATAAAACTAACCTAAAACTATGCCTGAAAGTAATCAGAATTTGTCTAAATGTATCACAAAATGTACTAAGATTAACTCTTTGAAATCTGACAATGCCAGAAAACCACTCACATATTGTAGAAATTGGCCATAGAGGGCAAAATATGTGGTCAAAATGGACAATTAAGCTAATAATGCTAATTATGCAAATTGCTCAACATATACAAATTGGCATCCAGTAGTTTATGTATACTGGGGACCCATACTTCACATTTCTGCAATAAAACTTTGGTGTACTCAACATTTCCGGGTTCACCTAGTTGGCTACTAGACTATTAGCAAAACTCTCATTGCGTAAATATTTTGTGAAAAGACCATGAGTCAACCCTACAATTTCGCCATCGATGTATTTGATCAAAAATATTGTGATATTTAGTTTTTCCATATGGCCCAACTCTACTACAAAGAGATCCAAAACGACTACAAAGAGACAAAAAGGACTAAACTAATCTGTCCGTGGTTGTTGGCACCAAATGAGCTAAAACCTGTTCCAAATACAGTTTGACCCAATCAAATAGGTAACCAGAAAAAAAGAGACTCAGCAAGAATACTGCCTGTGACCACCTAAAATCAGTAACAGATTTCAAAATTCAGCACAAGCAGATAGAGGACGACAGAATAAATAATGAGAGAGAGGAGAATAAATAATGTTTGAGTTTGAGAAAAAAAAAGGTGAAGAATAAAACTTGGAGGGGTTTGGAGGGACTGAGATAATATTGACCACATAATCCCTTACAGATGTCAAAATCACAGTTTAATGCCTGGCAGACATGACATTCAGAACTGCTATTGGCTGACTCGAGAGGGACCCGGGCAACAAAGATAAACTCCCTCTCGCTCAAATCGTGCTCTCTGTCGATGGAGAAAAGATGATAAAAATCTAAATTTAGAGCAAGCGTAGCACAACCACATCTGTTGGTCTATAAATTACATCAACAGATACACACACGCAGACTGGGAGTCTTTCCAGGGCTCAGTAACTCATATGGGGTGTTAACGTGTATAGAAGCCTTATTTATTTAAGTGTAAACATACTGCTAATGTCTTCTTACTCAGAAATGTACAGGCCTAGTTCTGCCCTGTGAAATCCCATTATCAACCCTGGGTGCAGCAGCTGATTGCAGTGTTTTACATGATTTCCTGCGTGTGGAGCAGAAAGTGTTCTTTTGTACACACCCTGTTTTTATGTGTGTTTCCTATCCGGTATAATCAAACGCAGCTCTTCAAGTGCCATCAATCAAGCCTTGATGTTTGGGGGAAGAGTCTAGAAACAGCAGCCACCCCGTGTACGGGCTGAGGCGGAGCTTGGGAGGGGAAGCTCTTTTAGTGTTGGTGGACATTTAACTCTCTACATTATGTAGCCCATAAGAAATGTGGTTACTTCAGGGTAGTCGGGGTGAAAATATGTCAACACAGTTTTCTGTAACATCAAAAACATATCAAAACAATATGAATCTAGTCTGAGCGTCTTTCTTCGCATCATCTTTTCTCTTGTTTTGTTTCTCACACAAAGGGGATATGAAACAACGAGGTTGAATTATTTTACAGTAGCACAACGGTTGTAGACATAAATACAGATCCAGTATACACTCTACAATACCGTGTGGTGTTGCTCAATAGAATAATTGTGCCATTGTTATACAGTAGACGTGCTGCGGACGTGCTGCGTTAAGCGTGTTTGACTCATTTTCCGTTTCCGGTACTTGTGTGTCTCATTAAATACCAGTTAAATTTGGGTACTGTCCGGTTATGTCGACCTCATCAATATCTCGACCTCATCAAAACAATGAATTATTTAATGACCTCCACGCAGACTTGTCTCAGATAGTTACTCCAGTCTGTTGTTGTGTCCTTGTTGATCCCAAGCTCCCTATTGCACAGCTTCCCCGATGTCATTTCCCAGGCCCAGATGTAGATGAAACGACAGTAACAAATGGAAGACGAGATTGAGCGAACCAGTTGCCGTTGCGAATATTGATCTTCTGATAGCAGGCCCTGAGTGTGCACTTCCAGAAGATTTCTTTGCCAAAGTACAGCTTCATGAGATGGTCGTTCTTGCATCTTCGTTCTTTTGGTAGTAGAACACGATCTTGAAAAAATGTCACAGCTTCCTCCTCAGTAGTTGGCAGGCTAAAGAGGTTCATCTTTCTAGCCGAAAATGAGGTCGAGATAACAGGCGGAATAACGGGCGGAAAAGATAACGGTCGAGATAACGGGCGGAATAACGGGTTAACGAATGAGGTCGAGATAACCGGAGATAACAGGCGGAAAAGATAACGGTCGAGATAACGGGCGGAATAATGGGCTAACGAATGAGGTCGAGATAACCGGAGATAACGGGCGGAATAACGGGCGGAAAAGATAACGAAAACATTAAATAATTCATTGTTTTGATGAGGTCGAGATAACCGGACAGTACCTAAATTTGTTAGCTTTGGGGCGACCTCTACCTCACCCTGTACGAGCATTTGCCCCATGTTGAGTCCTGCATGTCTATCCACTGTCCCTAATAAAGGAAAAAGCCCCCAAAAAATAATCTAAAAAAAAAGAAAGATTTGTCATTACAGCGGCTAACCGTCTGCTAAACACTTATTCTTATAGTAGTTCTGCCTAAGCACTCACAGATCCTCTCATCTTTCAGCAACTTTTGTTAAATAACATAGTTGTTTTTGAACGCTTGGTAGCTAATGCTACCGTACTTTAGCTTAGCTGTTAGTGACTTTAGCTTAGCAGTTAGCCATGTCGTCTCTATCTCCTTTCTCTTGCTCGGTGTGTGAGATGTTTAGTTACTCCTCTGCTTCTTTAGCGGTAATGGGATGTGTAACAAGTGTAGTTTATTTATAGACATGGAGGCGAGGCTTAGTGAGTTAGAAGTCCGGATGTGCACCATGATAGATGTTAGCTACTGTAGCTAGCCACCCCCCGGTAGTCGGTGCGGGCCGGCCTGAGCCTGAGTTAGCCTCTGGCAGCCGTCCCCCGGCAGCTCCTGAGCAGCCAGGAAAGGGTGGCTGGGTGACTGTTTGAAGCAGAAATAGTCGTAAGCTTCCAAAGGCCACGGACCACCACCAGCCTGTTTCTAACACATTTTCCCTACTCAACGACACACCCGCTGAGAAACCAACTCTGGTTATCGGCAGCTCCATTTTGAGAAACGTGAAGTTAGCAAAGCCAGCAGCCATAGTTAAATGCATCCCAGGGGCTAGAGCAGGCGACCTTGAGTCTTATTTGAAACTGCTGGCTAAGGATAAACGTAAATACAGTAAGATTGTTATTCACATCGGCGTTAGCGACTCCCGGTTACACCAATCAGAGGTCACTAAGATTAATGTTGAATTGGTGTGTACATACGCAAAAACAATGTCGGACACTGTAGTTTTCTCTGGACCCCTGCCAAATCTAACCAGTGACGACATGTATAGCCGCATGTCATCATTTTGCCGCTGGCTATCGAGGTGGTGTCCAGATAATGATGTGGGCTTTGTAGATCACTGGCAGACTTTACTATGCTACAGTCTTTACTATGCTGCCTTCCCTCCTGCACCAACTCCTCCTCTTCCTCCAACCAGTTTGTCATCTTCATGATGGTTGCCATTGACAAGTGGGCATGTCTACTTGGCATTGATTGGTTAGCGGTGTCTTGGGATTTGACCGATGACGTAAGAGAAAACAGTGTCTGGGTGAGCAGTGCTGTTGCTTGTGTATAACAGGGTATGAGTAAGGAAGGTTCACATATTGTGCAAAGAAATGGAAATGGAATTCAGAGTGCATCAAAGTTTTTAACAGTGGACTTGTGAAGTAACAGCCATTCATGTACATATAACACTGACTTTCCTCAGAAAAACAAAAGAATTAGAGGAGGGTAAAATGAGGGGTGGACCAGCATGTGTGACAGGCTGGTCGATGAGTTGAAGTTGATGAGAAGGTCAATGGTCAAGGGTCAACAACCCAACCAAGACATTCTTTGTTTGTTTCTACTGGACCATCTGAAGCACATGTAAATATCCATTTGGGTTTCAGCCATTATGTTAATTTGGTTACTTCTTGTAAATGACATTCTCACTTTTTGAAAAATGAACTCATGTGAAAAGGCTGTTGGGGCGGCCTCTAGCTCCCCTAGTAAGAGTGTGCGCCCCATGTAGGCTGAGTCCTTTAGTGGCCCAGGTTCGACTCCGACCTGTGGCGCATTGCTGAGTGTCATCCCCCATCTCTCTAACACCTGTCCTGTCTATCCACTGTCACTCTAAATAAAGAGAAAAAAGCCTAAAAAAAAAAAAAAAATGCTGTTGGAATGAAACTGAAGTCCGTAATGCATTTTGGTCACCTTAAGACCTTTGCGTATGACATCATTACATCTGTTGTTAGGCGAAAACCATTTAAATGTAAGAAAAGACTTATTGAATGTGACAATCATGCATTATTGAGTTTCTCCAGTGCTTTTTTAAAGGTTTTCATACCTCAAGGGCTGCAGAATTACTAGCCGGTCGGTTGGTCAGTCCACCGCTTTAATCCAGACTGAAATATCCCCCGACTTCTCCTCTAGTGCCATGATGAGCAGTATTGTCTACACAAATTATATTACTTCATTTATAGATACAGATATTTCACAGATTTTGCTTTTATCTGTTATTTAATGAGCACTGTAGGAGGTGCCTGAGGCCTAAGATTTCCATTGCCAACGACGATTTTTCTGTGCACATGATAATAAAGAATCATAAACCTTAAATCAGGTCAATTAGTTTATTTGTCAGATACTCCACTGCATACACGACCATGTGAGTCATCAACTTAAGTTATAATAAGCTTGAAACTTACAGTAGCTGGATGAAGTAGTTTTATACTGGCATTTGTTGTTAGGTTATAAAACTGCCCTTGACTTCATACAGGTTGTTTTGTAATAGATTTGAATGAAATTTAACATCCCATTTAGCAACCAAATGCACAGACAGAAGTTAGACTTGGGGAGAAGTGAAGAAAATCTTCATTAGAAGCACAGTATACACAGAAAACCAGCAGGACATCCAAATTACAAGTTACCAGTGAAAACCAGTTGGTGGTGTAAAACCACAATCACATGGTTCTGTGAAAAATACCATGGAAAACTAACAGTAACTTCAGAGGCAAACCAGTGTGTGTGTGCACACACACAATACATGACCACATGGAGCAAGCACACAAACTGAGATAGTTGGTGCTTGACCACACAAGATGGGTTATTAAATGAGTGTGTGAGTGCTGACTCAAACTCTACTGTACTTGTGGTTGATTCCCAAAAATATAAAATAAACGTTTCTTACTGCCTTTCTCTCTGTCATACCGTCTGGTAGATATTAGATGAATGGTTATTGTTTATGCCATTACAACATAGCATGCGCTTGTGTGGTTATGTGCACAAGCATAGAAAGCACAAACACAGAGCTAAGGGCAGGCAGTTGGGGCTCTAAATCAGCGCCGTGCTAACTAACAGAGGTGTGACCCAAATAACAGTGTAATTTATGAAGGCTTTTAGGCTTCCAGGCAGCCGTGGAAATAGAACAGAGAATAATGTGAGTCTGACCGTAGCTGCATCACTTCAGTTTATGCCCCCCTTTTACTAGGACACACGTCCCCAGTTCTTAATGATACAGAGACAGTAAACACAATGTTAATGGACACTGGACTTACAGAGATGTGCTCAGCAGCAAATGCACAACCGTGTGCACAATTATGCATGTGCTCACGAGCGAGAATACTAAACGGGTGCAGGTACTGACAGCCACCTTTATAAACGGAGACAAAAGACTTTGGAAACAAATTCAATCTTTTCTTTAAAGGTCTCATGACATGGTGCTCTTTGGATGATTTTATATACTAAATCAACAGTAGACAAGGGAGATATAGTAACAGCGGGAGTGAGGAACATGCGAGGGATGGATGGAGAAGGAGGGACAGTCTGAAGCAGAGAGATCATTAGTACCTGAATGTAAGGCTCTGCCCCCAGGCAGGGTCAGAGGCTGAACTGGACTGTTAGCAGCTGCTGAAGGAGAAGACATCTCAGGCAGACCCAAAGGATGAGTTAAAATCTCCCAAGCATTCATATAGCTGTGTGTGTGTGTGTGTGTGTGAGGTGTGAGGTGTGTGTGTGTATGTGTGTGTGTGTGTGTGTGTGTGTGTGTGTGTGTGTGTGTGTGCATATAACCCTGTGTGCTAACCTAAAGAGTTTTTTGTGGCATTTTATGCCTTCATTAGATAGGACAGCTTTAGGTATGAAAGGGGAGAGAGAGGGGGGACGACATGCAGTCGGAATCAATCCAACGACCGCTGCATTGAGGACTAAGCCTCTGTATATAGGCGCACACCAGGTGTTCGTCTCAGCGTTTGAAGTGGAGATGCAGCTCTGAGGATCAGGCTCCTGTCACGGCTCCACAGATCAGAGCACAGAGGGACAAGGCGAGAGGGCAGAGACAGACAAATGAAATGATCCATTCAAGATTCTTTTCTCTTCTATCTTGCTTTCTTTCTCAGACTATGTTTACCCCATATCTGAAAATAGTTCATGGGTGAAAATGACATGTATCCACACAAGCATTCTCAGGTCATTGTTGCTAACGATCTTTGTCAGAACAGCAACGATTAATTGATTATCCGACTAGTTGTTAACTTGTTTTAAAGTGCTCATATTATGCTTTTTGGCTTTTCCCCTTCCTTTATTGTGTTATATATCTTTTTTTGTGCACATTATAAGTTTAAAAAGGGAAAAAGCCCAGAGTCCCCCCAAAGGGCCTTACCATCTCCAACAGAAACCACTGTTCACAAACTGCTCCAAACAGCTCTATTGTTAGTCCAGCCCTCATACTCTGCTCCTGACTGGCTAGTAGTCCTTAGGTACTGTCAGGGCACACCGTCATACTCTGCTCCTGACTGGCTAGTAGTCCTTAGGTACTGTCAGGGCACACCGTCATACTCTGCTGCTGACTGGCTAGTAGTCCTTACCTAGGTACTGTCAGGGCCCTCATACTCTGCTTCTGACTGGCTAGTAGTCCTTACCTAGGTACTGTCAGGGCCCTCATACTCTGCTTCTGACTGGCTAGTAGTCCTTACCTAGGTACTGTCAGGGCCCTCATACTCTGCTCCTGACTGGCTAGTAGTCCTTACCTAGGTACTGTCAGGACCCTCATACTCTGCTTCTGACTGGCTAGTAGTCCTTACCTAGGTACTGTCAGGGCCCTCGTACTCTGCTTCTGACTAGCTAGTAGTCCTTACCTAGGTACTGTCAGGACCCTCATACTCTGCTTCTGACTGGCTAGTAGTCCTTACCTAGGTACTGTCAGGACCCTCATACTCTGCTTCTGACTGGCTAGTAGTCCTTACCTAGGTACTGTCAGGACCCTCATACTCTGCTCCTGACTGGCTAGTAGTCCTTACTGAGGTACTGCACATGTGTGACTCCCAACAAAGATGGAACAGAAGTGTGATGTCTCACTCTGGAGCTAAAACAGAGAGCACACAGGGTACAAAGAGGAGCTGCAGCGATGTGGAGTACAACAAAAATATGGTGTTTTTAGAAAATTAAACTATGGAAACCTATTCTGGTACAACCTCAAAATACAATTATGAACCTGAAATTCAGCAGAATATGGGCTAGACCCTTCTTCTGTCAGGCTAGCAAACCACGGTGTGCATTACAGCCAACATATGGCGAGGAGTGGAACCAGACACTGCTACTTTGCCAAGTCTCAGCTGGTTATTAAACCTCCATTCGGACCCTTCCTGCTGTCCATGAGAACTTATACAATGTCCTAAACTAAGCTAAGCTAACTTACATATTTCATGTTTCTGTTGTCAACTGAACACGCATCTATTAGTGATTTGGTAGATTTGATTGATGCAGCAGCAGCAGCAGCACATAGATTACAGTAATGTAAGGTAGGTAGCATTTGTGAGCCTCGTTAAAATGCAAAGCCAGTGTTGTTGTTTTTTAATCCAGTCCAGTCCGGAGGCCAAAACAGAGAGAAAGAATTGTGTACTCTTGATGTACACTCAGAGAGGCAAACTAATGAAGAAGAGCCTTTCCTTTACCCTTCACACTCACTCAGAAAACAAAGAGTCCATTGATAGAGAGCCATGAGAATCAGGGAAAGAGCAGTACGTCAGTAATGACATTACACTGTTCTTTTTTCATTTGATACGCAGTCAGATGATTTACTTAATGCCATCCGTAGACCCGTGACAGACAGAGAGAAGCGGAAGAAAAAAGGGAAAAATGGGAAAAGGCAGTTGGAAGTGAAGAGAAAGAGCCAATTTGTTTTTCTCAGACTTATCATGCAAGTTAGATATTCTGCTGATAAGGTCAGCTGTCAGTCTGGACTTATTTAAAGGAGTGTGTATATATATGGACACATACACTCACAAGCTGATTTTTAAGCTGATCATTAGAACATACATACAGTACATTAACATATACGTGTGATGACAGCATACTCCCTCTGGAGAGCCCTGCATTAACACAGCTTCAAAAAACACTCTTCTTTGGATTTAAATTCATAGTGTCTTCTAAAAAAAACCTCTTAAAGTCTTCAAGTCATGAGTCATAAACTTTAAATTGAATTGCATGTTGCAATCCATCCCTATACAAAAACACCCATCTGACTTGTGCAGTGCAACAATGCCACAAAGTCAAGTGTCTCCTGTGGAGAAATGTTCCTGTATGCAGGTGCCAGACGCTGTCATTCTGACATATTCATTCTGACTATGGCAGAGCGTGCATAAAAGCTATTGCCAAAAGCTGAGTGTTTGTTAAATGAAGATGAATGGGATGGTTGGGACTGAAGGTGATATTTTATTTAGGATCAGACGTTGTGTGTTTGGTAATGCAACAGCCACTCTCGCAACAACATGACAGCCCCGGGAAATGGATATTGATTAGAAAAGGTTGATGCTTTTTCTCCCTCTTCCATTTTTGTTCATACACTCCCTCCATCTCTCCCCCTCTTTCTCTCCTGCTGTTTGGCTCTTTTTAATACTCTCCCTCCCTGACTCCCTCCTTCCCTCCATAGGGGTCTCAGAATTTCTGTGGGTCTCCTTCTCTCCGTCTCCCTGTTGTCAGGCAGTAACGGGTGATGTGCTATAAAGCATGATGGATGGTTAGAGCTGATTTTAGGGCCCCACAGCTGAAGCTGGGGTCGGAGGACACCTAAATCAATTTCAGTCATGTACGTGCTATTTTGTGTTTATGTATGCATGTGTTTACGTGTGTGTGTGTGTGTGTGTGTGTGTGTGCGTGTGTGTGTGTGCGTGCGTGCGTGTGTCAACAAAAGAGAGAAAAGTAAAAGAAGTTTTGCAACACCACCAAAGCCTGAAGATGAAATGGCCCAGCACAGTTATTCCAATAAAGTGACAGAAGCACATACATATCAGCTGTGGCTCAACCTGTGGATCTTCTACAAGCTAAAACTACAAAAATATTAGCAATGTTCTCTTACACAAATGAAGGAATTATATTTTTTTTTTCCTAAAAGACAGCTTTCATTTAAAGACCGCAAAAGAAGGCTTTGTTCATTATGTTAGAATAAATCCAAAGCTAACAGCAATTGAAAAAGAAAACAATTGTGTATGTATGCACATGTACCTGTGTGTATACTATATTGTATGTGTATGTGGTCACCATACAGGGGGGTATGGTGCTGATGCCACAGGCTCACACAGTCAGCACTCCACTTGTTTAGAAGACATATAGCTGTGCACTATATAGCATTGTCCTACACACTGACTTGTTTTTGACACTTGGGACATTACCTTGACTAACATGACTCACATTCTCTGGAGTCTTACCTAACATTAATAATAACGTGCCTAACCCTAACCTTAATAATATACAATAACGTATTAAGTTCAGCAAAAATCAGCTGTGAACACATCACTCACATACATGTGTGTCACTTTTTAAGGTGGGGGGAACTTGTTAGCAAACAGTTGCTGTATCTACTAGTTGCTTGTATCAACCAAGGGTTGATGCTTAGATTGTATAAGTGAAGCCAAAACATCTGGATCGCCCCCTGGTGGCTGGCTGAGAAAAGTGAGAAAAACATCTGGCTCTTTAGGTGCTGAACTATGTTCATCGGCTAGTTACAAACACACACACACACACACACACACGTTTGTTTTGCTGAAAATATTTGCCTAATGCTGCAGATGACACTGACAAGAGCTTTAGGAATTAATCAAAACAGTAAAACTCTTGGCCAGAGGCCCAAAACAATGAGCTGAAAGATGCTATAACGTTCAGTAGAGTTGAGGGTAATAATGGGAGATAATTGTCTGTAGGTTCATCACTGTGTCCGACCTAATACATAAATACCTAAATACACAAGTATTAATAATTACCTAAATCTATTTGTTTATGTTGTGGGGACGTTTTGTCCCCATACGGCGATACAAATACACACATGGACACACCCATGCATGCACGCATGCACACACACACACACAAGAAAATAGAGGAAGAAATAGCGTGAAGAGGATACGTTTGTGAACACAATAATGAACTCTGTAGTGGGTGAAGACATCTTTAAAATTCCAGACACACACAGACTTAACCCTGTGTACCCCCCCCCCCCTCCACCCACTTACACACACAGACACACACACACCTGGTGTTATCTCATGTGCCCATACACCCTTATTACCATTCAGCTGGGGTCCCTGGTGATAACCTCTCGTGGTCAGACGCAGCCTCGGGGGGGCCAGGATTATGCCTTTTGACAAGTCCAATTAATACAGACCTAACATCAGCGATCGATAGCATGGCAGGGAAATTCATAATTGCCTGGAGGTGAAAGGTTAAATGACTTATACAAAATCTTAATACGCCATCAAATGCACCGGAGGTATGCTCTTTTGTCGTTTTTCTTTTATGTTCACTGTTAAAGGGACAATTGACCCCGAACACACCACCTGCAATTATTGAATTCTTTCTATTTCCCTTTTTTATACTTGAGAGCAACAGGACCAAGCATAGCCATCAATGACGTGTTATGGCATAATTTGGATGTCATTGTCACAGATAATACACACTATTGACTTCACAGGTCAACAACTTATTACAGGGAATATATAAAAAAAACACACAATGGATTGGCTTTTGTAAGCTCATCAATGCATCCTTCTGAATGGAATCAAAAACTTCCTAAGTGTTTCTGTTTGAGTCCACCTTATGTTTTTGTACTTATTCCACACTCAGCTGCTGAGATGTCTCCATGAATGGGCTCGGTCAAGGTTTATTACTTCTAGCGATGCACAGATATTAAAAATATTAATATTAAAAAGTTTGGCCAATAACCAGTATTAAAATTGTGGTTAGGGATGATATTTTCTGATGTCGATGTGATCAGTGTAAAACAAGTTTGTATCATAATCATATTTTGTAGAGACTGAAAAACATGTGCAAACAATGTGAATTTCTAAAAGTAATGTGTTTCTTTTGGAAACATTTTGAAAAGCCCATGAATCATTTATTTTCCACATTATTCCCTCTGAACAGTTACAGGGCCACCATGAAAACTACACAAAAAACTAACTGTGTTAAGGCTCCAGCACACTACCTGCGCGAGCGTGGCGTGGCGTGAGTATGGCGTGGCGTGCCGTGAGCGTGGCGTGACCGTGGCGTGACCATGGCGTGAGTGGCTTCTTTTCAACTTGTACATATTTGTGTTTAACTAAGGAACATAAAATAAAATATCCTGACAAGGTTTAATGACTAATCAGGGTCTTCCCTGGGTTGGCGAGGGAGAGCTCTCCTTCCCTTTCTTTAACCAGCAGGTAGCAGGTTCTGGGGAACGCTACCGTTGTTGCGTGTGGTGCGCCGATAGTTATAAAACCATTATTAGACTATGAAATATGCCAACTCTGATATGTTCATACAGCCTACTCCAAACAGACAGGGCAACCTAACGCAGACAGGTTAGCTTACCGTTTTTAGGTGATACGCCATGTTTGTAGTCCAGCTGCGATATGCAAACTGTTGCTTGCAAACTTTGCATTTGACTTTTTTCCGTTATCTATTTGTGTAAAATGCTGCCACACTGCCGATGTCTTGGACATGGTAGAGGAGGACTGACTGGAAACTAAACACTCACAGTTACATAAATATTCAGCTAACCATCAGACGAAGGCTTTCTAGTACTTTCTTCAACCTGTCTCCGGTGGGTTGGGCTAATCCAAAACAGGTGAAAACAAGGGGGGTGTTCTGAAGACAGCCTGTTACCTGTGAAACAGGGGTGCTCTGTAAACACCCCCATTAGCAGTTAGTGCTTTCCACCCATAGACCGTAACGGTCCATGCTTCCACCTGATGGAATAACACGGCAAAAAATCAACCAATCAGAATTTTGGTCGAGCCAGAACGTATCGACCAATAAATCGACCAGTCGACTGGGAGATTACAGCCTTACTGTACACACTGTGCAATGCTACGTTCACAGCTACAGCGTAACTGCTAACTTCCTACTCACTAACACATACACACCTCCCTCTCTCTTTTTTGTCTCTCTCTCTCTCGCTAACGTGTGGGCTGAAAAACAACCCTTATGGCAGGCCCAAACGGAATCTGCGTACATTTTTTTTGTACAGTTTTTAGTGGTGATCCAGATTAAAAATCTGCGGACAGTTTTTCCTGCTGTTGGTGGGGATGTGTTAACATTCTGAGTTTAATTTTTAGTTATTTTTTTATCTCCAGGTTGGTGGCCCAATAAATGCCCAATAAAGTGGAGACGTGTTGTCCATCTTTATATACAATCTATACTCCAAACATACAAGTCTCCCAGCCCTAAGAAGTACGCAGAAAATAATACAGTTGCTTCTATATAAACCTGTGATAATTCCTTCTCTTGATGAACTCTTCAGCGGCTGATATCTAAATTTTCACTTCAGTCGAGCTACACTCTGCTGCTATGCTCCAAACGCTGAGCACCCCCCAGCCCCCCCCCCCCAGCTCTCTTGTCTTCTGTACTCTGCCGCTTGGCTACCGAGATGAACAAGATGGAAGGCAGGAACAAGACTACTGCAAGGGCATGCCGCCCAGCAGCCAAGCTTTGATCACCTCTCTGAGTCAAACCCACTTAACTCCCTTTAGGAGCCAGTGGGGGTCGACCCAGGTACAGCTCCTACTTCTCACTGCTAACTCTCAGCAGCAGAAGGCTGCTGCTATATGAACTATGCTAGAAGGAAAATAAAATGATAAAAATAAATCTTGTTTATCTAATTCTACTATCAAATCGGCTTGGAAAAGCAGTGCCTTGTAAATGGGTTTGCATGCATGAAATGGCTTGTTAAGATGTGGCTTTAATGACTCGCTACATAAAGAAAGCTTTCTTTTTATACCGGTGTTTCACCTCTTTCTTTACACACTTTGCCTTGATAAATGTATCCAAACCTCAGCCCCACAAAAAGGTATTGTTGTCTCTTCCCTCCCACTCCCACAAGACCAGAGCAAAGAATCTGTTATTTACTGTGAGGTTGTCGTGGGAGTTCTTTTCTTCTCTCAGTAGTGCCATTTCCATAACACAACACACTGTTATCAGAGTGTGGTTGTTTTTATGAAGCTCTTGGAGCCTGTAAGTGTAGTAAAGGGCTACCCAAATTGACTTGACATTCAAAGAAAGTAATGTATAGCAAGGAAAGGTTTTCCAAAAATATAATATACATACTAATAATTTTTCTTACTGTAACTTTAGGGTTGTTTACTAACAGAAAACAGTTGAATGGTGAATGGTACCCAGCAAAAAATGTTGCCCCCCCCCCCCCCACAAAAAAAAAGAAAATAAATAACTAAGTGTGCCAGACATCATCACGTATGGGCTTTAATTTTTTCATTACAATGGATAAATCATCATTGATGGCATTCTAGCATATGTGTTGCGGATGTTTGCATTTGCATTCTATTTGTTTCCTAGGTCCCCGCTGTCAGGCATAGGCTAATTGTTATACTTCCCAGTGCCATATGCGCAGGGTTTTGATACAGAAATGCATTTTTCATTTGCAATGGACATTTAGTTTTGTGTGGTCTAATAGAACTCCTGCCTGATGTCATCACTGGTCTCATCTCTACTTGAAGCCATTGCCGACCTCATGTCTGTTTCCTCCACTCCTGGCCTGTGTTCTTCTCCACTAAGACATATTTCCAAACAAACATTATGTAATATATTTTCCATTTTAGTTTTTCCATATTAATAATATTAAGAAATTAATCTGTTGGTATCATGTGGCTCCCCCTACCCTTCCACCCAATGTTATGTTAGTTGCCTTCCCCTGTTGTCTTTCCTGATCCACCATCCTCACAGTTGAATGAAATGAACTCACTGTTAAATATATCAGCCTAAATTCAATCCTTAAATCAGCCTAGGGATGACATCAGATAAGACAATTATTATGCAGAAGGTTGGGCTGCTGTTGAAATTACATTCACACTTTAGACTAAAAAGTACAAATATGGAGAGCCATGTAGCACAGACCTTTAAAGAGAGAGAGAGATGTGACCCTGGAATTACAGCTTCCATGTCACCCAACACTGCTTTGGTGCCCCCATGGTGCTGCGCCCCTATGCAACGCATATAGCCACATACACAATTTTAGTGCCACTGAGTGTTAGTGTTACTTATTACTCCGTCTTCCTTTACTTACAACTAGGTAGAGTTGGATACCAAAACCCGGTTCCACTACGGAAGCGGTTCCTACGCAACTGAATTAGACCGGATTAGAACGCTAATTTTGGTTCCTCATTTGGGTTCCACTTAATGTGTCGACTGAAATATTTTCCCTCTGTCGCTCCAAAACGGACGTAAACATATCAGACTTTCTTTGTAGTCTTCTGTTAGCTAGCCACCGTAAATACTGTTTTTAAAATGCCCCATTTTCCCTCTGGGCTCTGGTTAGCCCTACAACTAGGGCTGTCAATCGATTAAATCCATCCATTTATGCTTAAGGAGCTTTTTTTGGTGGGGGGGGGGTTTAAGCTGCTATTTCATGATCATTGATTTAGTTACAAATGTAAGTAATAAATCCTGTTGCTCAAAACGGTAAGTCTCTTTAGATTAAGTGTGTGGATCTTAAAGGGCCTTATATTTGTGATTCAGGATCAGGTGTCACCTCCGAAGTCATACTGGGTACTGCCCCGCCTTTTCACAGCGTGCACCACATCCATGGCGGTCAAAGTCTTCCTCTTGGCATGCTGGATGTTTGGTGACGGTATCACGGATCACGCTCTTCAGGAACACCTTCAAACCGGAGATGCCCTTCACTGGCGGGTTTGGTGATCCCCAGGTGTCTCATTTCTAAAACGGTGCGTAGGTTCCTATGGCCGAAAGTAAAAAATGACTAGCGCAAAAAATAACGCCAACATGTTCCTATTTACATGTTGTGATTTGTATAGTCACAGCATGTACAAATGACAAGGTCACATGTGACACGTACTGTGTATGTGTACGTACTATTCTCCACCGAAGGCAAAGCACTGCTACGTCTGCTTCCTGGGCGGAGTGATTTGCTCCCAGCACCCGAGAAGCCCAGTGGTGAGGAGCAGAGAGTAACAACAGGGTTTTTCAGGTGTTGCGCTAATCACTCCGCCCAAGTAGCAGTGCTTTGCCTTCTGTCATCCAGGAGCTGTGGTGAGCTAGGCTAGCGGTGGGGGCGTCAGACTGAGTTATGACACGCACAGAGATGAGAAGGGTATGTAAGGACTTATCTAACTCTGGGGGATACGCTGAATAAGCTAAAGTCTAAATAAGTTGGCGTGTTCCTTTAACAATGTCAGAGGTACTGTAATGCAGAGTTTCAAATTAATAGGTAATGGGTGTCAAAGGGAAATCAGATTTAAGATACTGACTACTACATATTCTTTTTGTAGTCACTTAGTAAGAAATAGAGTATATTTTTTTACGGTATATATCCAGCAGCACAAAATGCTGCATCTTACAATAGATTTAATTGATTATGATAATTTGTGTGTCTATGCCTGTGGATGTTTTTGTCAGTGTTTTCTGTGTGTGTGTGTGTGTGTGTGCGTTTGCGTGCACATGTGCAATCCAGTGTGGCCGTCTGTGTGAGTGCATGTGTCTGAGTGTGAGTGTAATCACCAGGGTTGACAGAAAAAGAGGCAGGCAGGTCCCCGAGGTGTCAGAGGGGACAGCAGGGAGCAGACAGACGTGACACAGGGAGAGGACTCTGGTGACATTTGCGCAGTGGGAACCGGCCATCACAGCATAATGACGAACAAGGCCCGCTTTTACTAATGAGAAAAACCAAGGGGAAGATGTGACTAGAGAGATAGCCTGACATCCACATGCTCACACTTAGTGATACATGTATGAACTGAAAAACACACACTGCTTTGTCCATGAAATACATGTAATCTGATTTACATTTGAGTAATAACATAGGAATCAATTTATCACGTGCGCAAACACACACACACACACACACACACACACACACACACACACACACACACACACAGCCAGTGAAGCAGTCTTAGTTCAGACCAACCATTGGAAGTCTCACTGCGTCTCGATAACAGACGTCGCCAGGGCTGTTGAGGTCTCAGTTATTGATGAAAAGTGTTTTTGTGTGTGGGTCTATACATAAATGCATTAGTGTGAGTGTACCCAAGTATTATTTACCATTTAGTTACCTTTATCAGCATTATATTACATAAGCCTGTATAGTGTGTTTATATTTGGCTTGTGGTAATTCTTGTGCTTTTTTGTATTTTTTTTTTGTATTTTTTTTTTATTACTTTGGCATTTCCCAGAGATCATTTGAAAATTAGATAGTGTCCTTAGTACAGTGATGTCTTTAACCATGAATTTACTTTTAACAAAGCGCAAAGAAATGGTTCATGTTTTGCGGATATACATTTATTTGCTTTCTATCTTAGAGTTAGATGAGAAGATCGATGCCCCCTCTAGCCCACGTCTATGTGAAGATGTGGGAGGCGCTTGGGTAGCTGAATTAGCAGCGAGCCTGGCTAACAACACCTCTCAAGCAACACTAACAAAAATGTAAAAACGACAATTTGTGGTTTTAGGGGGAGTTACGTGTAACTATTTCTTGAGAAACAGTCTTTGTGCTAAGCTAGCTAGTCACCTCCAGCTCTTCACACACACACACACACACACACACACACACACACACACACACATACACACACACAGTTTCACTTCAAAGTTACTTGAGTTAACTTGTGATTACTTCTGTTATAGTAGAGTACAGACCAGGTGTGTTTGGGGTCATTGTCCTGTTGAAAAATAAATGATGATCCAACTAAACGCAAACCGGATTGGATGACATGTCCCTGCAGGACATGTCCTTGCAAAAATCCCCAATGTGGTTGGGGATTTTTAATAAATCCCCAACAGTGTCACCAGCAAAGCACCCCCACACCATCACATCTCCTCCTCCATGCTTCACGGTGGGAACCAGGCATGTAGAATCCATCCGGTCACCTTTTCTCCGTTGCACAAAGACACGGCGGTTGGAATCAAAGATCTCAAACTTGGACTCATCAGACCAAAGCCCAGATTTCCACTGGTCTAAGTGGTCTTCCTTGTGTTTCTTTGCCCAAACAACAAAAGCTATTTGACCATGAAGGCCTGATTTGTGCAGTCTCCTCTTAACAGTTGTTCTAGAGATGTGTCTGCTGCTAGAACTCTGTGTGGTATTCATCTGGTCTCTAATCTGCTGCTGTTAATCTGTGATTTCTGAGGCTGGTGACTCAGATGAACTTATTCTCAGCAGCAGAGGTGACTCTGGGTCTTCCTTTCCCGGGTGGGTCTTCATGTGAGTCAGTTTCGTTGTAGCGCTTGATGGTTTTTGTGACTGCAGTTGGGGACACATTCAAAGTTTTTACAATTTTCTGGACCGACTGACCGTCATTTCTTAAAGTAACGATGGCCGCTCATTTCTCTTTACTTACCTGATTGGTTCTTGCCATAATATGAATTCTAACAGTTGTCCAATAAGGCCGTCGGCTGTGTATCAACCTGACTTCTGCACAACACACCTGATGGTCCCAACTCCAATAATAAATAATTAACCCTGACAAGGCCCACCTGTGAAGTGAAAACCATTTCAGGTGACTACCTCATGAAGGTCATTGAGAGAACACCAAGGGTTTGCAGCCCTATCAAAAAAGCAAAGGGTGGCTACTAATTAGAATATAAGACATGTTTTCAGTTATTTCACACTTTTTTGTTAAGTACATAATTCCACATGTGTTCATTCATAGTTATGATGCCTTCAGTGATAATCTACAATGTGAATAGTCATGAAAATAAAGGAAACACATTGAATGAGAAGGTGTGTCCAAACTTTTGGCCTGTACTGTACATAACAACTGAAGAATTCTTCCAGGAAAAGCTCATCCCTGTACCAGATGTTCAAAATGCAAATGGGGAATGTGTCTGACATTGTTCATAGGCTATATCCATATCTGTATTTCTATTGTTATATCAAATTGCAAATAGAGAGTAGCAGAGCAAGCATTTTCTTTAAATGGAAACATAGCACATTGTTACTTGGCAGTGATTCGGAGGGCGGTTATTTTGTTGGGAAAATGGATAAACAAGCAGTTATCGAGCAAAAGTGGTGTAGATGCTGAGAGAGCCGGGGGCTGCAGAGAATAACAGACTGTCTGAAAGGCTGTTAGAGGGGGTTTCAAGTGCTGTGAACAGAGACGCACAGACACACAGACAGTACCATACAAGAGGAGCCGCTGGCTACATGCTGCATGGGACACAGGCCAGAGAGACGAGCTGGCTATTGATCTGTACAGTTTGAGTTTCTTTGTGAAACAGAATCTGAGGATACAAGCAAGAGCCTTATTGAAAACTCTCTCTATTCACATCCATATCTATTGATCCATGCACACTTTCATCCAGCTTTAAGTAACTCTCTGGTTGCCTTCTCTCTTTTGTTCTGCGTCTCCTCTTCTCGTTCTTGATTTCCTCATCATTCTGCCATGGCTGCCCAAGCTATAAGTATCCCTTATTTTTGTTTCTCTCCTATTTCTTTCTCCAACTCCCTTGGACTTAGGTGAACTTTTAAGAGTATACAGCATTTTCTGATCCCATTTCCACACAATTTATCTCTGAGTGATTGAAACTGGTTTCTTTTATGGCTGTTCATGTTTCTAATGCGTTCCCCATAAAAGTCTATGTCACTATGCTCAGAATCCTTTATCTCTGACAGCGATAAAGTGAGCGGATCAACTCAATGTGGCACAATCACATTAAGCAATGACATGGCAGTTTCAACACGCACGCACGCACGCACACACACACACACACACACACACACACACACACACACAGATAAGAGAGAAGAGATAACAACTTTGTTTTGTGGTAGATTTGATTGGCTGCGGATGCTGTTGTCAGACTGCAGGAGTAAAATATGGCTGTCGTTATTGTGTCCTGTCATAACTTGGCCTGTAAATCTCTCCTTGAGTGGAAGAGGGGAGGAGGGAGGAGAGAATTGATTCTCTTGTTGTACTTCATCTTTAGCCTCCTGCTCTCGGTGCCGAGCCAAAGGCCTTGGACGCCGTCTTCATTATGTGCACATCCACAGGAGGAGACCATGTTAGAGGCCCCTCCATCTGATGTCATTTTAATTACTCTGCACTCATATCCAGCGTGCCATAGCTGTCCTTCCTTTTCCTTTTAATTCCTCGCTTTATGCCTGCATGTTATTGTTTTTCTTTTAACCTTTGCAGATTCCGTTTTACCTTCTTATTTTCTACTTCCAATCAATTCAATTTCCTCCACACCTCCACCTTCCTTGTCCCCTCCATTTCCCCCGTCTGGCTCCTACCCAGCAGCCTTTCTGAGCAGACCTCCACAGTTAAGCGGGGTACAACTGATAACGTCAACCATGCTGTCTGTGACTGACAGGTGGGTAAAATGGCTGTGGCAGCACACAGAGGCATGGAGAATCCGTTTTCAGGCTGCACTAGAGTCGGTCCCTGCGCCCATCTGTCAGCGGAAAACAGGAGCGCAGGCTATCAGTCACAGCTGACCCCCGGTCAGCCACGCGAGGGACTAGTTGGGAGGGAAAAAGGCTCAAAGCAACACAAATAAGCATGAAGATCAACAGATGGCTCCCTGTCAATCACCGTCTCTTTCTTTTTTTTCCTCATTTAATCTCACCACGCCTCTCTCTGTTCTCTACCTTCAGTCACTCACCCTTACCGTATCCCCACAATCCAACATTCACTCTTCTAGGAGCTTTCCTTCTAAATCTTTCTTTTTATTTTTCCTTGGTTTCCTCCATCTCTCCGCTTGTCCTCAGGTGGTACAGCAGCAAATGTGACATGAGCTCAGTCAGGTGCACTCCTGCTCTCCCCCGCACTGTTCAGATTGCTGTCATTGCACTCACTCGGTGCTATTTCTCTCCCACTGTAATTGGAGATGCTGTGGATGAAGGCAGGGTCCTTAATTTCATACTTTGAAGGTACTGATGGCCGGGGCTGTGCTTGCCAAGGGAAAGGTGTGCAGGTGTTTGTGGCTACGGTGGAAACTGTACAATTTTGCATGGCAGGAAAAAAGGAGACTGAGGAGAGGGGGACGTGACGATTTAAGTGTTGCCAATGTTTGGTTTTAAGGTTTAAGATAGGTTCTCTCTCTTTTTACAGCCCTTTTTTATAGAGGGCAAAGTATAATGTCTAACACCTTGTTAATGATCTGCAAGCCGAAGCCCGGAGACATGACTGAGCAGGTACTGAACAGGAAAGAACTGCAGGACATAGAGACACTATCTTATCTTTTACACTCAAGGATAAATTCATGTGCTTGTCAAACCATAATTCTGCTGGAAAAGAACAGAGAAGTACTTTTAGCGAGGAGAGAAAAAAATCAATGTGGCAATTTAATTTAGTGTAGAGTGAACACTTTTACATATTACTGCACAAGATGCAAATGAGATTTCTCCCCTTGAATAATCATCCGTCTAAAAGGCTGAACCTCACTGGGAGGTAATTACACTGCTCTGATCATTAAATAACCCTTGTTCTCTCGCACTTGCTCTCTTACACTGTCTCTCTCTCTCACTTCCAGCTCCCTTTACAAACCCCCGAGACTTTTCTATTGTACACACTGAAAATATGCCATATGCGTTTAAACAGTATTAGTTTGCTCAAACACAACGTCAGCCCACACTTACACCTCCACACCTGCTAAACAGCCACACTTCTTTTTAAAATGCCCCTCCCCCCACTCTCCCCTATCCTGTGTATTACTATCTTCCCATTGCTAATAATGGGTTGTGGTGAACCAATGAGGCTCTGTATGCAATAACTAACGTTTGAGATGCAGCAGTTTATTAAACAGACCACACATCTAACAAAAATGGCCAGCAATAATAACCACCTGTAGGAAGTATTATAGGAATACTCTATATTGGCAAATGAATACAGATAGTTCATGTTGCATTCATGGACAGCTAAATATTACCAAGCACTTTGCTATCTCTTCTTCAGATGAAGATTTTGCTTCTGAATATGATGCACTAATAGGCAGCATCGTCAGTGAAGTTATCAAAAGTAACTGATTTATAGACCAAATTAATCAATTCCTCAAACATTCAAAGCATCCCCACAACATTGCCGGGAGAACCGGCTGGTCATGTGGCAACAGTGAAATGTAGTTGGGAAAAGGTTTCTGTGAGCCAGGTACAGAGGGCCGAGAGGGGACATTGTGTAAGTAGCCGTTGCAGTTAAGTTTAGCTGACAAAAGGTGACTATGAGCAGGCTACAGAGCACCGTGCTGGCCTGGTAGTTTCAGCCGACAAAAGGTGACTGTTAGCTAGGTACGGGCCCTCTCATACAGGGCCCCGTGAGGCCCCCGTCAATAAGGCGTTTGAGTTTAGCCGACAAAGAGTAACTGTCAAGATGTGAAGACGGTTACTGTAAGTTTAGGCACCAAAACAATGAAAACATTTTTTATCTGGGCCCCCTTAAGTAGTACTCCCAGGACACAAACACCTGTTTCCTGGGTGAAAGTCTTTGGGACTTTAAAAGCCCGGTGTTGTATGACCCACACATCCTCCTCAACCTCCTCTTATGCACCCACAGTCATTTTATGGTTGCAACTTGCCCCAAAACAAAGAAGTTTTAGTTCATTTTGCCCAGTATTTCCTCTCTGTCTGCGTACATGGCGGGTGTCAACAAAGACAGATGTAAACTTAGCAGGTATCTGGTGTTATGGTTACAAGTGTTGCATTGCATTGAGTGTATATAACAATATTGTTTTATTTTTTTTCCACAAGAGATAGTGAAGGTGCAGTTACTTTATTTGTGACTTTATCAGCTGTCTCTGGTTGGCTTCACCTGTCTCACAGGTGTGACACTACCAAACCCCTCAACCTGGCACAGCTGACAGTCTGCCTCACTCAGACCAAAGAGTTGCCAAACTGCAGGCATTTTTCTTCACAGGAGAAATATTGAAATGTGTCAAAACACAGCTGTTTGGTGGGAATACAGGTGATCTCAGAGTGAGTGGCAGAAAAACTTTATTTATTGCTCCCTTTACAACTTGACAGACTGATTCTGATCTAGTAATTAGATCCGAGGAAAGTGGGACACATTGCTGTTCTTCTAGCTGCTGCTGTCGGCGTTTATATGTCATCAGCAGTAATCACTGAGGTAACAAAAAATGCTCCACTGTGCAAAACAAAAGTGCTTGATCTCTCTTAAAGCTATAATGTGGGACATTTTATATTAATAAACGTCCCTCACATTCAAGCCTTTGCCAAACGAGTTGATACATCAGCTCCACAAATGTATATTTCTCAGTATATCTGAGAATGCTATGGAGACGAAGAGCACTGTTGCAGCAGGTTAGGTACGGCTGAAAACCCAAAGAAGTGCCCACGAAATGTGATTGTGCTAGCAAGAAAAGACCTACATGTTGAGCAGAAGGACTAAAATCCCCAAAAGAAAGTGTCTGTCGGCGTACACAAACACAGACAACCTTTAGTGTGGTAGAAATAGCCAACAGCGTTGTTGTCATTAATTAGAACTCCTCGTGGGGGCGACAGACCCTACGCTCTATAGCTTGCACTTTGAAGTTGTGAAAATAAGGTAGAGAAGAGTTTCAGATATCTGACTCTGGACCACAGAAGCTGTACAATGTCAATATCTCCTGAAGCTGGTTTGAAATCCCCATTTCGGATGTACTGTATGGACATCAATGTAAAACCTAAAAAGCAACCTTGCTCATTCATGGAAGACGTTGCTATTACAAAACTCATTATGACAGTTGTCAGGAGAAGGTCAGCACTGTGACACAGAGCTCCAAGCTGCCTGGAGGAATTTAGTATGGATCACCTTTTGCAATGCGCAGAGCTCAATTCCAGCTGTCATCAGGCTGGAGGGGGACAAAAATACATTACCAGCCAGGATAATATGCTTTATTATATAGCCTATATGCCAGCTCACGCCGCCTCTGGGCAATGAGAGGAGCAATTACAAAGACAGGGATGTCTAGGGTTTGTGTGTGTGTGTGTGTGTGTGTGTGCGTGCGCGTGCGCACGCACACACACACACCTGCCAGCATTCACCTCTCAAAGCCAATAAACTCTTAATGTGTTATTTTCAAAGTTGCATCAATGTTTAAAACGTTATCAGCCACTGGACGTGCACCACTGCTTACTGATGATCTCCAAGGACATAATCCGTACACCCCCCAATGCAATACAAACACTGCTCATAGTGCTGTACATTCCCACTAAAACCGTATAGTGGTTGTTTAGTTAGTTTATTTTGTGAATTCCTGAATAATTCTCCCATCACACAAGCGATTTAAAGTGTGAAGGTAGTTCAGACAACTCAGCGCTAAGTGACTCAAACACCCAAAAGGCTTTCTGTTATTCAAAAGGGAACAAAAACAACTAACTGATATCTCTGTTGGATGAAATGCAATTTCAGCATGATACCACCAATAGAGCCTCTCCCGTGGCGGAGTAACCCCGAGAATTGCCTGCTTTTATGTTCCGTCTAACAATAATCCTTTGCGCCTGCAGTGAGCCGCAGCCCTGCACGTTCTTAACACGCCAATATTACAGCATTATGTGTTTTCAGATAAGAAACCATCACAAAAGGCTGAATCAAATATCCATCCTGGGTTACCCGTTGATCAGTAATCTCCTGTTTTCATTTCGGCGCCGTTGCTTTCTCCAGCGTCGTGCTTTCTCCATCCCTTATTCCCCGGCTCTCATGCTCCCTCGGTTTCATCTGCACGCTTCTTACCATGTAATCTTTTGTGGATACGGAACGAGACAGAAAGAGAAATGATGATACATTAAAAACGTCACAAAGCCATGTTTGCAGGTGAATGTGTGTGGATGTGTGTGTGTGGCCTACTTGTGAATGCTCGTGTATATATATTCATTAATTCATATTTCTTATACAGGAAAGTTAAAAGTAACATTACATTACAATATAATATAATATAAAAACTGGTTTCCAGCAGGTTCCTATTCTGCAGAAACATAAAACATTGAACGTGATTACAGCACGTCGGGACAGACATACTGTATCTCAATACAATCTCCTTTATCTATTAGGTTTGAATGCGCTGCAGTGTCTGTGTACTGCAGGATGAGGACACATGCAGGCAGACAAAGCAGTAACAATGTGCTCAGTGTTGTACTGCAGGATGAGGACACATGCAGGCAGACAAAGCAGTAACAATGGCCGTAAACGATTTTCAGGAGCGGCTCTGCTGGGAGCTCACTGCTGCCTTGTAGTTGTTAGCGCTGATAATTCGGAAGCATGTGTTTTGGGGTCTGGCCTCTGCTCTCCACGAGCATGTCTCGTGTTGATTGGATCACCACACACACTCACACACACACACGCACACGCACACACACACACACACACACACACACACACACACACACACACACACTGGGCTGCTCTGCTAACAGCTTTGCAACTTGCAAAAGCCTGCAGATCCAACTTCTATGGCATCAACAGAATGATAGGCTGCCTGAGGCCATGCGGCCCCTTTACAGACACACATATTTAGGAGTAATTATTTTCAATATCTATGTAAAAGAAGGTATATTTAGATTTTTTTGAATAACATGTAAAATTCCAATAGGAAAATACAAAATTACAGTATTTTTTTTGTTCTTTTTTTCCATAATTGCAACCACTCTGTAGTCTAACCTTATATTTTTGTTATTCTGGTGCATAATCAACAGCTAATTGCAGTTTTTCTGTTCATCTTTAATAGCAGAAACAATTTTGGAGTTTTTCTTGTTAAATGTGAACTGTGGTGATTTGTGTGTGAAATTTCATTAAACCCAGGGAAAAAGTCTATTAAAACCCATATGCTCTTTTCCAAATCTGAATAGTTTCTCCATGCCAAGCAATAAGCCCAACTAGGACGATTAATCGAAAATGTATCGCCATCGAAATTCTGAAGCTGTTATCGACATATTTTTCCAAATGACGATAATTTTGATCATTTCTTCCTGTTGATTGGCCTACTTTCTCCTTTAAACCATTCTACAGCGTGTGCAGGGTCCGAAATTAACACTCGCCAGTCGCCAAATGCGGGGACGGGCCAACACACACACACACACACACTCCACCTCCACACTGGCGCACACAACAGCCACTACAGTGGTAATTCATAAGTGGACATTTTTGGGAGCCAAGCTTCCAAAAAGAAGCACAATGAAATTAAATGTTACCAGATAATTAACCGCTGACCAACAAACAGGAAGGAGAGTTTCAGGTCACCCGTTCGGGAGGCTCTGACACACTTTGCGCCCTCGGTGTCGTCAGACAGCTGTAGGCTTGTGCCGGTTAATGTTCTGTGCGTTGTTGAACACATGCAGCCCCTTTCCTGACACGACAAGTCCACAGCGGTCCGCGCGGCGTGTATGTCCGAGCCTGTCTCCAGCGCCTCCACCTGCAAGTTGTCAGCTGTGCTCTCGGTTGGCCGATTTAACTCGCCGGTCCTCAACGATATAGTATCATGTGTCAACGTAGCTCTCCACAAGCAGAAAAAAAGAGGAGCTGGAAATGTAACTTGCCAGTTTAAAGTTAGGATTAACAAGTTCATTTGCAGATAGAAAATAGACTGTATAGCCGATTTGCATTTTCATCATGCAAAACACGTTTTTTTCTTTACACAAACGTCGTTGAATCACACATTTTTCTTGTTCATTTATTGTTATTAAGGTAAAATGTAAATTAAACGTGAATTTTGATTTTAGGTCATGTCGTGTAGCACTTAGCACAACATGTGTACTTGGGTTTGCTCACATATTATTGCTAAGTCTCCATCAATTTCATCTGTTTCTCTCTGTCTATCACTTTCTCTTTTTCTCTCTCTCCCTTCATCTTTGCCAGTGGTCCCAGAGGTAATTACAAGGCGTTTCAGACACTAGTTCTGGAGACCTGGGACTCTCCACCAACCATTATTCTCCAGATCAATGGCTGTGTGGACTAAACTGAACACACACTCTCAGAAGCACAGAACAATTAAAAGTCAACACGGGGGAAAAATTCTACACACACACTCACTTGGACGTCTGCATGTGCACGCACATATTCACCTGAATTACCAATGGCACAGAACACACGACGTGCAGATAGGACCAATGAACATATTCTGCAAAACATGCACACGCACGCACGGGGAGGACATTCAGGGAGAAAGGCAGAGAACACATTCCCACATGCCAGCACAAAACCTATGTAAATAACAACGTGGAAGAGGATTCGACAGAGCTTAAAGCCAATCTGGTGGTGAAAGAAAGTAGCAGATGAGAGATCTTATTTGATAATTTCTTCAAAACCACTGCGAGGGCTCCGTGGAGCCAAGTCGCGACAGCACCAAACAAACCTTTGCTCCAAGCACAACAAACGTTCCATGTTTTCCCTCCAAATGGATCACACACGAATACACGCCACAGTCTGCCTTATCAAAGCTCTCAAACTGCGCGAGTGTGTGCATGCATGCTCATGAGTCAGTCATGTGCCTCTGCAGTGCCTACTTGCACTTTTGTATGTGCACACGTGTTTATGTGTGTGTTCTGCGCCCTGAGCACCACATACAGTACATACACGCACATTCTTGAACACGAGACGCGAGGGGATTCAGCTGTAATAGAAAAAGAAGGCAGTGTATGCTAATTGGCTGGAATACAGCAAACTATTACAGGAGTCTTTCTACAGGAGTAGAAAGACTTGATGTTCTCACAGCTTTACAAAGGAAAAGTCAAACAAAAGACGCTTTCATTTCATTAAAACATATAAGCAAGGGAGATTTGTAATCTGAGGGAATTAAAACACAGCAGTACATGTGGAAATGCTACATACCACACCACAGAGCTGAACAGAGACTGTAATGTATTGCTGAGCCTCCTGTATGTACAGTTGGATGCTGGGAACGGACTCTTATATGAATACATATCTAAATATAGAAACTACCCTCAAGCTGTGTGTGGACTCTTACTTAGTATCTCTTTGTGTCTCACTGACTTGAAAACACACACACACACACACACATCTCAATAAACAACTTGTGTCACACACACACACACAGCCAAACTTATGCATCTACAGTATGTGTGTGAGTGTGTCTCATGAGGGCTCTGGTGAAGTAGGGCAGGCTGGAGGAAAGTGGGGCGACAGGGGGGCGGGATGTAAGCCCAGTCAGAATATCAATAATGGATAAACATGTTGCCATCAGTAGGGACTGAAGGAGGGAGATGTGGAGAGAAGGAGGGAGAGTAAGGACATGGGAGAAAGGGTGAAGAGTGAGGACAAAGCACAAGCAGAGAGAGAAAGAAGCTGGTGAGGAAGACAATGTTGAATGTGCAACAGTCAGAAGAGTGTGAGGAGACGCAGGTGGAGTCAAGAGCATTTGCTTTTGAAAAAATCCGTTATGTAACCAACGAAAGACCAAAATGATGATGGCCGTACTTTCCAGAGATCTAAAAACTTGTCTCATAGTATTGGAAAAAAAAATATTTTGGCATCTGATAACAATAATAATAATAATAATATCCTTAGTGGGGAAAGTACAATTTACACTCTGTTTTATAGAAATCACTACACATAGACCTGTAATACACACACACACACACAAACACACACGCTCATTCTATTCCCTATTCCTGCACTAGTGGGGAGATGTTAGAGTGAGTGGGCTGCCAGTGCCCTGAGCGGCTGGGGGCTGGCAGTGCCCAGGAGGTGAACTGGCATCACTCCAGCTACCAATCCACACTGTACTTTGGTCCGTACTGGGAATTGAACCGGCAACTCCCTACGGACTGAGCTACTGCAACCCCACCTACTTCTAGGGGGGGCAGTAGGTCAGTCTGTAGGGAGTTGGGTTCAATTCCCCATACAGACCAAAGTATGGTGGTGGACTGGTAGCTGGAGAGTTGCCAGTCCACCTCCTGGGCACTGTCAAGGTGCCCTTGAGCAATGCACCAAACCCCTAACTGGAAAGGCCCCCCCCCACTCTGACATCTCTCCATTACTGCATGTATAGGTACTGAGCATGTGCGTAATTCAGGCCTGTGTGTAATAACAACAGAGTAAAAACACAAACACAAAATTCAACAGCAAATTGTCTTTCCAGAAACAATGTTCCCGCCTATCTGTAAAATCAAGATACACACTGTCAACAGTCTCCATATAGTGTTGTACTGAATGTAGTCCCAATGAAACCTGGTCACAGAGACTTTAACAGGCAGACCCGGAAACTGACGCTAGAGAGATATGGTAGTTATCAGTCAATGCTGTGGGCACCACAGACCAAAATTACATCCACCTCCATGACGTGGACAGAGGTCATTAATCTATGTTTACATGTAAACATTTCTACAGATATATTTCAAAACCAAAACAATCTGTGGCTTTAAAGCACTGGAGGTAAAGGAGATGAAGGTGAACCAACGCTTTAACATGCACACAATTACAGGGAATCAAAAAAGACTTGAAACTTGAAGAAAATATATTCCATAACTTTCTGTAGTAGCAGTTCATTTTTCCACCAATCCGTGTACAAGTACAATACTGTACGCACACGTCAGTCTGAAAGCATACACCTGTAGTAATAATACCTCTGCAATTTTTTTTGGGCCACTACACTTTTTTCAACGAGTCCTTGAGTCACTAGCAGGGAGTACTTTAGCAGAGGCGAGTGTGTGGGGGGGAGGAGAGCATGCGGTTGAATTTGGAAATGTACCATTTTTCACATTTAAGTAGGCAAATCAGTGTGAGAGGTGAGCCATCCAACAGTGTTCCAAATCCATTTAGCCTAAGGTAAATGATGAAAATAGGATGCACAGGGCTCCACTCGGCACGACATTGTCACCCTCGATTCATATTTATGCAGCCCCTAGCATAAAATCCGGTGTGTGTGTGTGTGTGTGTGTGTGTTTGTGTGTGTGTGTAAGGTTAGGATTCTGGTTTGTTCTGTGCCTGCCTGTGTGTGAAAAAAAGGAGGGTGTTCAGAGGTTTTTTGCTACAGGGCACACCAGCATTTACTTTTTTATACATTTTGGCTCTTGTAACCCCATACAGTGTGTGTGTGTGTGTGTGTGTGTGTGGGGGGGGGGGTGTTTAAACCAATTACTGATTGGCTCCTTTGCACAACAGTCCACCCAAGGCATTTTTTTGGCGACTGAGTAACTCTGTGAGGGCTTGTTGCTCATGGCAACTCAGCTGTGTCCACTTTTGTTGGCTCTTTTCTAACTTGAAAAGACATGATCACACACAAAGAGCGAAAAGGAGGCATATTGGCTTCAACAGTGAAATATTGATTCAACACACCATTAAAACTTCCCAAACAAATTGATACTCTATTCCTTCTGACAGAAATTGAAGTTGTGTTCCATGTGTTGTTTTGTTTTTTGTGTGTGTGTGTGTGTGTGTGTGTGTGTGTAGACATTGAGCTTGCCCCGGTTTTCTCCCTATGTACAAGCCTTTCTATTATTCCTTCCTTAATGACACTAATTAGACTGTTCCCTTTAATTAATCTGTTCTTGATCGAGTGTGTGTTTGTGTACGTGTGACTGTACGGTGGCTTGTGTGTGCGAGCACTGCTGCCAATGAAGCATGATAATCTGACTGCTAATCCTACTGATACTGATGCTCTGTGACTAAGTGATAGAAAACTAAATGTCAGGCTGAGTTTGACGGCGCATGTGAAGCTCCTCGGATTCCGCCTTCTCCTCGTCGCTGCCCTACACACACAGCGGGGCAAAACCATACATCTACAATTATCAAGGTGGAGAAAGTACAAGTGGGATCTATTACAGTCTCCTAATTTCTTGCAAAGGTCGCAATTAGTGAAGTAGTGCATGGGGAAACATGGGGGGGGGGGAATCACAGAGGGATTTAGAGTTGCACCAGCTCTTCCCTTTCTCTGATAAATAAGATCAGGCATATGCTCCCTCTGTCCTTTGTTTCCTCTCGACTGTTTCTTGTTTTGCTTTGCCTCAGGCCCTGTGCAAAACCCAGTCCACCCCAACAGAGAAAATGAGACAATGTTTCTGCCTATTGACTTTCTGTTTTCATTCTATAATTGTTGCCATAAAGCATAATTAAACTCCATTGTTCATTCCTTCATCCTCTCTCTCTCTCACTCTCTCTTTCGCTGCTCTTCGTGCGTTAGAAAGTAATTATATCTTGGTGTGCCTGCGAGACGGCACACTCCTGATCCACTGATGAGAGCAGGCTGCGAGGTTAAATTTAATGAAATGGAATATACTTCAGGATGCAGGCGTGCCTTAGGCCTGGCCTTCCTGAGACATGTGGCGACATATCACACCAAGAGCTTCTGCCGCCATCACAGGACAGAATTTACTTCTGTATTTATTTGAAGCGCCCATATTCTGCTCATTTTCAGGTTCATAATTGTATTCTTAGAATGTACCAGCATAGGTTTACATGATTGTATTTTTTAAAAACACCATATTTTTGTTGTGCTGCACATTGCTGCAGATCCTGTCTTCACCCTGTGAGTTTAGGTCTCTGTTTTAGCTCCAGAGTGAGACCTCTCTATCCTATCTTTGTTGGGAGCTGCACATGCTCAGTAGCTCGGTAAGATCCCATCAGCTACATAACTCTTTCTCCAGCTTTGATCAGTCCAAGGCAAGATTAGCTGGGAGACTTCTTCTAGACCAGGGACACAACAGGGACAGGAAGTAGTTCTTTTGGAGATTATGGTCAACTAGTGGCTGTTGGAGCAGTGTTTTGTCATTGAGAACGAGCTAGCATGCTACGGTTAGCCACCTCGTCTCTAGTGACGGAGAAAGCCGTGCAAGATGTTGAACAGCTCACCCGGAGACTGAAGACAGAGGACATTCAGAAACCAGATCTCACTCAAACACCATGGATGGTTATTTTCCAAATTTGTATGCGTGTGGAAGCACCAGAGACACAAAATAACACCCCAAATCCCACAAAAAGTGTTTTTTTCATAATATGGGCACTTTAAGAAATTCAACTTTAATTTGGTTCTGTTATTGGCAGCTACGTAAACAGACCCAGCACACAGGATAATGAACAGCAACGCATCTTGTGATCAAAGTTTGAGATAAAGTGACATTCTCCCATAAATTTGCATTTTCTTTCACGTATGCAAAGCAAGTAAGGTGGGAGATCCTTCAAACAGCAACAACAATGCCATCCAGATACTGTCCCCACTCCTGTTGTTATGTTATCTTCAAATGCAGAAATCTCCAGAGTGGCTGCTTTGTTTTGTTTGTCTGACTAACACGCAGCAACTCCTTCGGAGATTTAGCAGTCACATTATTTAAAACAGAAATAATACGCATACTATGACTGCCTCTGCAATCTTAATAGTTTTAGCCCAACTGAAATGAGATTCTTGAGGATGTTATGGATACTGATGTTTGAATGTTTTTTCAAATATGATTATGATATTTCGGCTGACATTTGAGTTTTAACATTAACACATTCAGTACAGTAACATACCCAATACCTAACCCTGTGTTCCGAACCACCCCCCATCAGTGATGTCACGGTGTACAGACACAGCGTCTGCATCCCTGCAGCGCGGTGAGGAGTCAACACAAGGCTTTCAGCTGGTTTTAAGTTGTGCTTTGAACTGTGGTGAGCTGAACATTTTTCCATTTGAAGAAAGTTGAAAGTTGTCAATGCTTTTTGTAGACAAACTATGTGATGGCAACATTGTTTCTATATTTCCTCAAAGATATCTTTGGTATTTCTGCACTGAAAGTCTTTGCTACTCATTGGCCGACATATACCCGATACATACCAGTCTATCTGTGATGGGCCAAAATCCTAACATTAACCATGTCTATGGACAGCATCAGAAGGCAATTCAATGTATGTCATATTTCAGATAAACTAATTGCGTGAAGAACTTTCACAATTTGGGGCAATACAAGTAAACAACGAGAAAAGTTTCTCAGTTACTCTAACAGTCTATACTTTACTTTATACTATACAACAAAGTTACAAGGTCAGTGTGCAGCACACTGGAGCCAGGAGCTGGCTGTGTGTGTTGCTCACAAGAAGAAGAGGGAGGCTGGAATACTATCTGCCTTTGTGCTTTGCTATCTTAACATAGGGGAGATGAAACACACACACACACACACACACACACACACACGTGGGGTGAATGATATATCGACTGGATATCCTTACCACGATATCACTTTGCACAATATTATATTGAAATGTTGCGATAAGTATGCAATATTTTTTATATTTACTTTTATTGTTTCCAATATGTCCTGTTCTGTAGACATAGTTGTTATGTATTAATTCATGTTTTTCCAGTCCAATATGTCAGTTGAAATAAACCTTGTGTTGTAAGAAAACTTGTTTGCTTTGTTATGAATCTATTTTGATGCGTTTTCCCATCATTTTTGAAATTTTACATATGTTAAAGAAATATTGACATTAATAGCAATATTGCAATACTCATGATGAATATCAAAATATCACACACACACACACGCACACACACATACACACACGCACACACACACACACAAGCAGACAGACAGACAGATTAATGGAAAGAGTGTGTTCGTGGTATAAGCGTGTAAATAGAGAGAGAAGAGAGGGAGAGAAAGCTTTAAAGAGAAAGTGAATGACAAAATATGAGCTAGCGTAGGGAGGTGCCAGCTCTGCAGCCACTTCTGTCTCCCCGAGCGAAGGAGCTGGCATCACAGCATCAGCATACAAACACCTCGGTAATGAAGCGCCAGCAGTCCTGGGCTCTAACCACGCAGACCTATCCATCTCCCCCATGCATTATTCACCGCACACAGCCATTTTACCGCCCAGCGCCCCCAACAAAGATTGGTTCCACTTTTTATTTATCTGTTTTTCATCCCCTCTTTTACCTCCTCCTTCCTTTCCGCAGCTTTTCGATTAAATTAAGGCAAGCACGACACTAAATCCATGCGGCTGAGGCTGCCCACATGACAATTAGACTGTCAGCCAGACAGAGAAAGAGGGACCCAGGTAAGTTGGCAGGGCTGAAATGCTCATTTAGGGCAGTTAACCAAAGCCCAGACAATATGCCCAAGTCAGTGCATTGTAGCTCTTTGAGACCACATTCTGCTCAGACTACCAGCGGACTCTCATTTAAGTGAGGGTAAATATCTTTATTTAGATTTCAGTTCAACATCAAAAGCTGACAACTAATTTATTCAGATTGCAACATATTGATACGATAGAATAGAATGAATTGCATTTATTTACGCCAGGAGTGAGTAATCTATGCTCATGAGACCTTGTTGATAGAAAGTAGACTTCCTTTTTTGGCAGAGACTACATCTGTGATTAAAGCCCATAATCTCAGATGAACCTCATAATCAGTCGGCAACCCAGATTGCCGGGGGTGCTACTGCTTGGATGTTGGCAGCAGTGGCAGGTGCCAGAGGCAGCATGCTACATGCTAATAGGGTTGATAAAGAGGAAGCTGGTTAGTGACTGGCTGGCTGCTGTGTGGGCTAAGAGAGAGGAGTGGTAGTTCCATGCTCACTTTATTAGATAACAGGTATCATGGAGGCGTTTGTCTCTCAAATTTGAAAGATATGATAGTTGAAGCAAGCAAGAAGGAATAAGAACGGATAAGAGCCAAAAGGCATGGAATATAAATGGAGGAGCTGAGGAGAGAGAATTTATTTCTTTTCTTTTTCATAGCTGATTGAAGTGACGTCATTTCCTGCTCTCTGCTATTGTTTTCACAAAATCTCAGTGCCTATTTGTGATGTCTTCCACTAGCCTGCTAATTTGTTTTTAGTACTTTACACTAGTGCTGCTGTGATTAGTCGATGTAATTGACCAAAATAAGTCGACGGCAATTCTTTTAGTCGACGTGTCGTTTTTACTATTGGCCGCCTATTTTTTTTTGGTCTCACTGTTATTCAACTCCACACCGCTGGTTAATCTGCTATCCTCTTTTTTGGGGTCTGAAATTGTCATCGTAGGTGCATGTCCACTGTGAGAGACATAATCTAAAAAAGAAATCCAGAAATCACAATGTATGATTTTTTAACTATTTATTTGTATGATACAGCTGCAAATAAGTATTTGAACACATGTCTATCAGCTAGAATTTTGACCCTCAAAGACCTGTTAGTCTGCCTTCAAAATGTCCACCTCCACTCCATTTATTATCCTAAATTAGATGCACCTGTTTGAGGTTGTTAGCTGTATAAAGACACCTGTCCACCTTATACAATCAGTAAGAATCCAACTACTAACATGGCCATGACCAAAGAGCTGTCCAAAGACACTAGAGACAAAATTGTACACCTCCACAAGGCTGGAAAGGGCTACGGGGACATGTCCAAGCAGCTTGGTGAAAAAAAGGTCCACTGTTGGAGCAATCATTAGAAAATGGAAGAAGCTAAACATGACTGTCAATCTCCCTTGGACTGGGGCTCCATGCAAGATCTCAGCTCGTGGGGTCTCAATGATCCTAAGAAAGGTGAGAAATCAGCCCAGAACTACACGGGAGGAGCTGGTCCAGGACCTGAAAAGAGCTGGGACCACCGTTTCCAAGGTTACTGTTGGTAATACACCAAGACGTCATGGTTTGAAATCATGCATGGCACGGAAGGTTCCCTTGCTTAAACCAGCACATGTCAAGGCACGTCTTAAGTTTGCTAATGACCATTTGGATGATCCAGAGGAGTCATGGGAGAAAGTCATGTGGTCAGATGAGACCAAAATAGAACTTTTTGGTCATAATTCCACTAACCGTGTTTGGAGGAAGAAGAATGATGAGGACCATCCCAAGAACACCATCCCTACTGTGAAGCATGGGGGTGGTAGCATCATGCTTTGGGGGTGTTTTTCTGCACATGGGACAGGGCGACTGCACTGTATTAAGGAGAGGAGGACCGGGGCCATGTATTGCGAGATTTTGGGGAACAACCTCCTTCCCTCAGTTAGAGCATTGAAGATGGGTCGAGGCTGGGTCTTCCAACATGACAATGACCCGAAGCACACAGCCAGGAGAACCAAGGAGTGGCTCTGTAAGAAGCATATCAAGGTTCTGGCGTGGCCTAGCCAGTCTCCAGACCTAAACCCAATAGAGAATCTTTGGAGGGAGCTCAAACTCCGTGTTTCTCAGCGACAGCCCAGAAACCTGACTGATCTAGAGAAGATCTGTGTGGAGGAGTGGGCCAAAATCCCTTCTGCAGTGTGTCAAACCTGGTGAAGAACTACAGGAAACGTTTGACCTCTGGAACTGCAAACAAAGGCTACTGTACCAAATATTAACATTGATTTTCTCAGGTGTTCAAATACTTATTTGCAGCTGTATCATACAAATACATAATTTCTGGATTTTTTTTTTTAGATTATGTCTCTCACAGTGGACATGCACCTACGATGACAATTTCAGACCCCTCCATGATTTCTAAGTGGGAGAACTTGCAAAATAGCAGGGTGTTCAAATACTTATTTTCCTCACTGTATGTCCACTTCGTTATTAATATTAAAGCAATAGTTAAACATGTTGGGAAACATGTCTTTTTGCTTTGTTGATGAGACTTAGCTGAGAAGGTGGACACCACTTCTCATGCATGTAGGGTAAATATGAGGCTACAGCCAGTTAGCGTAGATTGGCACAAAGACTGGAGACAGGGGGAAGATAACGTGGCTCTGTCCAAAGGTAAAACAATACACCTGCCAGCTTGTTTGACCTGTACACAAACCAAAATGTTTTAATGACACGTTATGGTTTTTATTGGAAGATTATATAGAGTAACTATTTCAGTGCAGAGCAGAGTGACTTCCTGAGTCCTGTGTTGGACAGAGCAGGTCAGTTTTTTCCCCATGTTTCCAGTCTTTATGCAAAGCTTAGCTCACTGGCTGTTGGATTCAACCTCAAATGTACCATACTGACATGAAAGTGGTATAGACCTTTTCATCTAGTTCTCGGGCAGGAAGGGAATAAGCGTATTTCCAAACGTGTCGAACTATTCCTTTATAAAAGTGCACCTTTGTTGGCGTCAACAGGAGGACCACCACTGTTCAGTTTCCTTGCATGGGATCAATACAGCTTATCTTATCCTAGCTGTTTTTGAACTGTAGAGACCAACAGAGTCCAACAGAGGCGGCACAGAGACAGATGGGTGTGACACATCAAGCCAGATAAGAAGTATGGTTTAAGAAACAGGATACCACATAGAAAACTTCTCTGAGTTGGACAGAAAGGCGACATCAAACCCTGCAAATACACCGCCATATATATATACTGTATATATATATATATATATAAATATCATTTATATGACCTTGTGTGACAGTAAAGACCAAATTGCTTAATTTTCTGGTTTCCCTGGTAACAGCTGATGCATGTGTGCGTGTGTCTGCAAAAATGTGTGCGCTTTGGAACGTGAGTCTGTGTGTTGTCACTAGCGACAGGTAAAGTGAGGTTTTGCCAGAGACAATTGGGAGTCAGCAGTCATTTCAAGGAGACCGCTGTTCCTGAAATGAGCAGAGACAGAATCCAAACCAAGCAATTAAGGAAAAGGTCAGGCTGGATAGATAGTCCCCTATTCCATGAAGGAGGGGAAGCGCACACACACACACACACACACACACGCGCGCACACACACGCACGCACGCACGCACGGAGTAAGTAGTATGACTATGCTTGTGAGGACACTCAGTGAATGCATTAATTCCCCTACAGCAGAATTTAACTTTAACAACCTCCACTGCACGTTTAACCTCCACCCTCCCCCTGATTTTACCTGAGCTGGATGTTTGCATGGTGAATGAATAAACACACAGCACCACAATCCATTTTTTTCCCGCCGGACGGGTTGAGCAGAGGCTGCACCGTTTGACCAGCGGGCGGCAGCCGGGCAGTGGCCACACACCACGCCGCCGGATGGTGTTGCTAGGAACTTGCAATTTATAAGTATTATTATACTCCACACACTACTGGCCCACCAGGAAAAGTCTCTCCCGATTGCCCTTCCACCTCTGGATGTGACATCCCAACCGTACAGAGGTCTTGACGGCTTGTTTAAAGGCACAGTTTATGAATACGAGCCGTGTGCATGTCTCTGTGGATTCACAGTATTTATATAGCACCTCAATCTGCTTTATAGTAAAAAAAGACATGGAAACCTCACTTTTTAAAATATTGGACCTTTAAATAAGAAGTGTTGACCAGCGCCACACTTGTTTTGGTTTCAATTTTTATCCTGTTTCTTTATTCTGTTTTCTGTTATTTCTCTGTGTTTCCTCTCTGGTCTGGTGTTGTTCCTGTCTTGTGTTCCCCTGAGTGTCTGTATGTTCTGTCCCCTGTTTTATTTTGAAGTCTGGTCTCTGCCTAGTCTTGTCTAGTTTTACTTCCTGTCTGTCTGATTGTCCTGCCCCGCCCTAATGTGATTCACCTGATGTATCACCGGTTCCTCGTTACCTCTTGTATTTAATTTGGCCCCGTTTCTCAATGTCAAGGATCCTTCCTTGGTTGGACTAGTCCTTCCAAGGAAGGATCCTTCAGGAGCAGGTCAGAGTCCTCCTTAGCATTTAGAAGACATGTACAATGGAACAGGCTATCAAGTGCACATCATTGCGGGCTCCCGTCATTGAATTTATTTGCCGCATTTCAAAACACTGGATGAAATGGTTGTGGAACTGTAAACTGTGCTGTTTAATTGTGCTGTTGGGATGGAGAAGATGAATCAGCAGCCGTTTCTTAATGTCAAGGAAGGATCCTCCAAAGCCAGGAGGAGGACGCTACGTCATCGACTTCCGTCGAAGGACCTTTCCAATGTCGAGGATCCTCCGAATTCCTCCAAGGACGGAGTCCTTCATTCAGAAAATTTCCCATAGACTTGGATGCTCGACATTGGAACGGTCCTTCGACGGACGTTGATGACGTGGCATCCTCCAAATTCTGGCTTTGGAGGATCCTTCCTTGACATTGGGAAACACCCTCTGTGTTCCCTTTGTCTCTTGTCAGATTGTCTTGTAACTTTGTGTAGTGCTGTGCGTCTTCCTGACGGAGTGTTCCATGTTTGTTCCTGTTCCCGTGGCCTGTGTATCCCAGTGAGTTTTTCCCTGCCTTTGCACCCTGTTTTTGTCTCGTCTTTTTCCTTGGACCCTCGTTGGATTTTTGGAGTTGGCGGTTTCATTTTTGCTCCCTGTGTTTTCCTTGGACTTTGGAATTAATAAATCCTTGTTAACTTGCTCCCGCCTGCCTCCCTCATCTCTGCTATTGGGTTCTTATTCCACTACACCATAACATCACTATGGCTACATGCAATATATATGCAGTCACAGAGCACTCACTTCATGCACAAAGACACACATCACTTTTCTACATCTGAATGCCAGTGTCCCATGTCAAAGGGTAGTTAAGATGTTGACATTTCACTAGAAGGCTTTTTAATAAGACGTGAATGGTGCTACATGGATTATAACGTGCATAGGAAAGAATCATGGACGGGCAGTAGGGAGAAAAAAGTGGGGTACTTAGGGATACAAGAGAAATAAGTTAGGGAGGGAGACGCAGTGGGAAAGGGGAGGGACACTCAGCTGAGCGAGAACACAGAAAAGTCATAACCCAGATTCAATTAACATCTGATTGCTGTTCTATTGCTGTAATATTATACAGCTGAGAGCGGTTTCATATTTCAAACAAAGGCCAAGCATCAGCCTCAGTTATGATATCCCTCCACACACACACACACACACACACACACACACACACACACACACACACACACACACACACACACACACACACACAATACAAAGACACTCAGAAACAGAAAATGGTTTGCTCCCACTCCAGAGGAAAGAAAAGGAAAATGAAAAGAACAGAAGTGATGACATCAACAAAAAATGTGTGTGCATACGAGATGGAGGTAGAGAGTGAGAGAGCATAAAATGGCACTCAGTCAACAGCAGTTTCGGAGGGCTGAGTGACAGCCCTATTTGTTTGGGATGATGAAGATATTTCCATCCAGGCAGCCATTTGTAGCGTTAGGGCCTAGGACAGCCTGTCAAATCTGCTTTAGCTTGCCGTCCTGTCGGCACACTGCTGCCATCACACACACATCCACACCCGCTGTCTGTCTACCAACAGAACGCAACAGGTGTGCGTCTGTGTGACTGCAGCTATGTGTGTTTTTTTCTCAAAGAAAGAAAAAGGGCACCATTACCAGCACAACACCTCTGGGCTGAATTATTTAAGCCAAATACACACGGAGTAAATGCATTATCCTAAGGCTGGGCGATATAGAGATAATCAAATAATATGATGTTTTTGAGCAAATACAAAATGTCGATATTGTGGCGATATTGTAGGGTTGACTACTGGTGCTTTCACAAAATATTTACTCAAGGAATTTTGGCATCACTTTTCTGTAATGCAGGCTGTAAAACCAGTTAAAGACAACACTTGCATCATATCACAATATTACAATATCCAAAATGTAGGACGATACCTAGCCTCACATGTTGATATAATATTGATATATTACCCAGCCCTACATTATCTATACCTTTTCTATGTCACTGTGACAAGAAAGTACTATCACCTTCATCCCTGCTCTCACATCTACCCAGTTACCAAACATTACATGAGACGGAGGAGAGGAGGCAGGTGATTTCTACAGTATGTATTTGACAGGCTGAATGCTAGTAGTAGTAGTAGTAGTAGTAATAGTAGTAGTAGTAGTAGTAGTAGTAGTAGAGAAAAAGAAGGCAATGTAGTTTGTCAAACACCACACATCCTTCACCTGTGCAATAGCCGGAAATGGAGCTGAAACCATAATGTCACGGAGGGCTATAAAGCAGACACTCAAGGGCAACAACATCACAGAACCCCCAAGTCTTCAGAGGCTGGACATCTGTCACACATCTGTCACACTTGGGCAAGACATAAATACACATGTGAACACACATACAAACACACACACACTAATTGTCCCTCTCCACACAGTCATAACTTGGTGAGCACATAAGTGGCTTTTGGGGCGACTCCAGGCGGTGAGCTGTGTGTGTGTGTGTGTGTGTGTGTGTGTGTGTGTGTGTGTTTTGCTCTCTCTCTCTCTTCCCCAACACACATTATGTGATGTAGGGCAGAATGTGAACTCTAGTTGAACTCGGGGTAAAAGAGAGGTGAGAGGCAGTGCCACCCACATGCACGGGTGGACACACACACACAAACACACACACACAGGAGACCCACCACAAAGGTAAAGTATATTGTGTGCTAGGAAAGAACATGCAGATGTGTTTGACAAATTTGCTTTTAAATGATGTCCTCTTCATTTAAACATATATCCAGTGAGTCCGCAAAACACACACATACAGTTTGACCCTGTTTGCGTGTGTTTTATGTGCTGTCAGAATCAAATATCCCATTAACCTTTTTTAGACCTCTAGAGTGTTTCTGAAATTCCCTGTAAATTATTGAACAGAAACAAAGCATCACCGTTTGCCTTACATATAAGGCACTCAAACCAATTTGACAGCAAAAAAAAAGAAGAAGAAAAAAAAAGATTTGAAAAATTATTAAAGATTTTTAGACATTGTTATGGAGAAAAGTATATGAAGCTATGTTGAATTGTTGTGTGAGGAACTTCTGGTACAGTGTAGTGAAGGTGGTGGCGGGGTCCCTTCTAAAAGATTAATGTGTAACTTTGTGTGACCCTGGCTCACTGCCTCTCTGTCTCATTGGCGATCTAGGTCTGCAGTGTTCACCAAGACCTGTTAGCCATGGCTCATCACACACGTGCACACAAGAAAACCACACATCCATGCAGCACACAAACGCTGCACATACTAAAGCGCACAGACACACACAGACAGACACACACACACACACACACACACACACACACACACACACACACACACACACAGATTGGCTAAGTGGTGGTTGATCAAGCCAATCTAAATGCTAAACAAGAATCTGTCTCAGGAGTAAACTGCTGGCTGCAGACTGTCTCTTCTCTAGAGGCACTCAACAAGGGGACATAAAATTGATGTGCATGTATGTGTGTGTGTGTGCACGTATGTGTGTGTGTGTGTGTGTGTGTGTGTGTGTGTGTGTGGAGCAGAGTTCACTCTCCTCACATTATCTTACACAGGCAATTGTGAGGCACATGCTAGAAATTATGTTGGGTTTTTTCACCTTCCATCAGTAAATGCAAGGTAGAGAAGAGAAAAGTAATGTTGTAATCAAACAAACTCACAAAGACCCACGAAACCACAAACAACACATACACTCACATAGAAAGACACTGTTATGCAGGTAACTCAGCCACAAAGCTATATGTGCATGATATTACAGCCTTAGAAATCCACTCGCTTGTTCAACAATAAGCCTACGTGATGATGCATAAGGGATGGAGTGTATACACACCTTACTTGATATTCTGTGTGGTAGCTTTACCTTCCCACGGGTCCACAGCTACAATAAAGAGGACTGCAGATAAGTAAACCTGCAACTACAACCTATCAAGTACAGGGAAAAAACAACAAGTTCCACATTAGCATATTATCTAGCGTGATGCCTCACTGCATTCCATGGAAAAAAAACAAACTGTTGGTTCCTATGTAATATTCGACATTTTCTCACACATTTTGCCCTTCCTGCTGCACCTCATAATGCCATGAACATACAGTGTGTACATACAGTACCAGCCTTTAAGACTATATAAGTATAGGAGGATGCAGGCGCGCATCCACCTGTATGCGTGGATGTGTGACTACACATGTTTAAGCCAATGAGAGCACACAGAGGACGGCGTGATGAAGATTGACTTGTTAAGTAATGAAAACCCACGGCAGCCCTCCTCAGGGAGACAGGGCGAAGGAGAGGAACACGAGAGTGAAGTAATGAAGGAATACAGGAGCAAACGGCTCAGAGGCTCGCACTTTGGAGAAAAAAGGTATCTCTGGGGAATGGAGAAGAAGAGGGGCAGAGACAGGGAGCTAAAGGGTTGGGGACAGGGAGGAGATAGTGGCAAAGACAGAAGCCATGATGGATGGAAAGATTTGCATGCATTACACATTCAGGACGAAGCTGGAGAAGAGTCACGGGAAAGTAACATCTTGTTTAGAAGCAAAGCCTTGCACCCATCTGAACAGGTTGTTATGGAGCAGGTTCTTATTAAAGTTGGTTCTGCTTGCTTCAAAATAGAGGAGAGGGCTCAGGTGTGTGTCTGGGAGACTCTTCAGCTTTATCATAAATCCCATAGCAACCCTGATCTATAATTCATAGCAACAAATGGGAGGCAACACCAGAAGATACATAGGGTCCTGACTACATAACACACACACACACACACACACACACACACACACACACACACACACACTTGTAAAGGCTCAAATCCGCTGCCACACACACAATCTCATTCTTTCAGGCAATCTGTGGAATGCCTACAGTATGTCTCTTGGGGGTGTAGGCTAAACGCCCATTGCTATGGTGATGGAGCTTGGGCTCTATCCAAAGAGACAGAGATGATATATATAGAGAGGTTCATCCTTCATGGATGGCCATGAGGGGAAAACATAAGCCAAATAACAGCAGTGCCTGAAGGGCCTCGGGGCCTTTCAAGTCGGGGGAAATTGTTGCTGGCGGCAGCCTACGACGATATTTGTCACGTCATGGAAGATGCAGAGCAACATCGATTGAAGGGTGTTACTGTGTGAAATCAGTATGTCAGCTCAAATGTGTGTGTGAGTGGAGACTCTGGAACGTATGACCCTACATGCTAATGATGTTGCTTTTTTGTTACTGCCAATATTGTCTGATCCCATTCCCTGACACAATATACAGGGCCCGAAGGTGCACTGATCCCGTGTGCACCATAATACCCTTTTCTTCACCCAACTAAGCGTGCATATGCAATTTTTATTAATCATGTGTAAAACCTGTTGTGATATCGGTTTAGTGTCTTTAGAGTGATTGGGTAAATGCTGACAGGTGACATGAGGGGGGCGAGTTTGTGTGACACCCAGATTTGCGGGTGAGTGGGAGTTTGAATGAGTTGCAAACAGAGCCTCAGGTGGACGGCTGCACACCAGGCGTTTCTACGGAGAGAACACAACAGACGACAAAGACGCTGAAAGACTTGTTTTCCCATAACAAAAAACTTTTTGGAGACCAGAACTACAACAATGAGGAAGAGCGGGGCTGGCCTGGAAAGAACGCGGAGTAGTGAATGCAGAACGACGGCCACCGGACAGCAGGAGACACCGACGCCAGCAGGTCCCGGCTTCAGACGCGAACGTGTGCAGTGTCTGGGTGAATCAGTTTAACACAGCACTTATCCAGGCTAGGGTAGTCTCATTCTCACATTAAAACGCAGGGAAAATGAGACAGGGGATTAATGTTAGGGTTAGGTTAACAGCAGCTGTGTGTCTATAAAATGAGCCCCGCATTGTAACAACCTGCTAAAACTGATCGCTCTGCGTTCACCAACACTCTCTCACTGGCTCCACCACACACTCCCCAGTCACTGCTACACACACACAAAGTCACAATTCGTATTGACTCCACTATTTTTCAAAATAGTTATTCTACTCTTCCAACACAGGGTTATTAAACAGTAGAAAGCTGCATGGAGGCAAGTGAAAATGTTACGGGGTTACTTCATAAAAAACTCAGTGCCGACTAATTTGATCTTGGGCAGAAACCGATGAAATTTGGGATAACAGAAGTTACCGACAGAGGCGACGGGCATCACAGCCTTGCACCAGAAAGGGGCCCAAAAATGTTTTCACCCCAGTGTAATGTTCCCATCACTGCTGATCAGAGCTAGAGGGGGAATAAATACCTATGCCTACTGCAGTCACTTGTCCTAGGGGTGTCGATTGTGATCTTTCCCACTGAAGACAAATGCCAGATGTTAGTGGGTGTACGTACGTTTTTTGGCCAGTGGGAAAGGGGTCTATGTGTAGCTTGCTATGTATAAATGTTACATATGTGTACGTGCTTATGGACATTTATGTGTTTGTGCAGCAGAGCAGGTCGGAAAATACAATTAGTCGCATATCTTAGGTCAGAACGGCATGAGCGTCGGCAAGGTATTAGGCTCTGTGAAGTCTCAGGATTACCATCCAACATCTCCTTCTCTTCAGGCTGAGGGGGAAGCGAGGGATGGGGGAGGAGGGCGAGGAATATGATTTATCCCTCGCGCTACTTGATGAATCTGCTCTGGGTGGCTAAACTATTTATGAGCCTCAGAGCTAAATTCCTCCATGCGTCTCTTCCCTTTCTCGCCTCGGAACCCAAATCTAATTCGGCCCGGTGTAAGACACACATACCCGTACGCACTCACATTCTTAACACAAAGTCACTCGAATTAGCACACACACACACACACTTGCACGAGCACACACTTGCACAATGATTAGCATTTGTGCCTGCCTGTACACAAATCCATATTTCATGAGGGGAGAAGGCAGAAGTGTTTAGCGCGGCAGGTTTGGCTTTTGTGAAGACCACAGACCAGCACAAAGATGAGCAGAGGATCCTATTATCTTAGCATGCCAGGGCCTCTGCTCTGGGTGATCTCCATCTCTCCTTAAGAGATAGAACAGGACTTTGAGCTGCTTTGTTTACTGAAGAAAGAAAGTCTCTGAAACATTAGAAAGTGTGCTCCCTCGTATGTGTACGGAAAAAAAACAAGATGCCACTTGGCACTCTGTGAAATTAAAACCAATGAGTGTGGAATATTTATGAACCTACTGCTTCAAAATTTGGGTATATTCATTGCCATGAACCAAAGTTGTTTGGTGCGAGGTAGCTAAGCCAGAAACATGGCACCAAGAAATGGGAACAGAGGGCAAGAATTTTAAGCCAGTCGATAATAGGTTAGAAAAGTTTAGCAGCTCCTTGTATTTTCCCTTGGGAATAATGGGGGGAAAAAAACATTATAGTTAAAGAAATACTTAAAACTACGGATGTAACTGAAGATGTTGCAAGAAGAAACTCTGTAATTCAATAAGTACACTTTAATTCAAGTTATTATGACGTACAGTAGTATGATAAGATTACCCATGCCACTCTGAACAGCCCTGGGACTGTGTGACCTCTCCACTCCAGCTGTAAATCAGCTGGAGGTTGACGTCGCAGATCTTTCCCATGCCCTTGGCTTTGGAGATAAGCAGCGGCTCTAATGCAGCGTGCAGCCAGCACCACAGATCAATGTGTAACAATAACGCATACCAAAGAGCCTCAACATCCATTTCGTAATCTCCTAATCAGCTCAAAATCAAAAGCATGCTGTGAAAATCTGGCCGCAGTATGGAATATGCTTGTGATTGAGATTATTTTTGCTTATCTTGTACAAAATAAATTGACAAAGCTGTTTTGTTGCAAAAGGAGATTCGAGAGAGGAGGTTTAGTCACAGTAGCACGACCCAGAACTGTAATAGTTTAGACAATGGGGGCTGAGCAGTTGGTTCCTGGCTGAACACTTGTTGAACAGTGTTGCTTTTATCCCACAATCATTAAAAACATGCCTGAATAAACACAATGCTTTAATGGCCCTCTCCCAATGTGAGCCCTGAAGACTAAGGACTAAAGACTCCCAGACTTAATTGATCTCAGGTGCTAAGTGAGTGTATAAATGGGATTGGGACAGCACTTCACCAGATCACATGTTACCTAGGTGACGTTTAATAACAACGATGTTGCTCACACTTGAGGGTTTGGGTATTTTCATTTTGAGTTTGTTGCGCTCCACACGGCCGAGGCCCAGGAGACGGCTGGCTGAGGTCCGCTCCGGGGTCATGTGGGGTGCTGTTGTTTACCTTTGTAATTTCCGGCTTTACCTATGGTCTCTGTGGTAAACATCACAACGCTTTGAACTGTGGGTAATTCCCTTTGGTGAAGCCTGCATCGATGCAGACTCACGCAAAGGGCTTGGTAATGGAAAAGAATGCCTTTGTCATTATACACATGGGCAATACCTGTGCAACGAGATTGAAGCAAAACCTTTCCCGTGTCAACAAGAAGGAATAGAACATGGAATAAAATATAAGTAGTGCAAAAGAAAAGGGGGGGGGTGCACATTTCCAGAGACAACTATATACATATATAAAATAGTAAGAAAGATAAATATGGTTTGTCTACACATTATGAAAATAATATAACACAGTTATGAATTTGCAGAGAATTCCCAGTTGTCAAGTAATAAATATTTAAATATTGTACAGCAATGAAATTACACAGGATTTTACTGTCTTCTAAAGTATTATATATTAAGTACCGCAGAGTAGGTGAGAAGAAGAAAGTGTGTACTCAAACCCTCACGCCCTTTGAAAGTCGACACTGGGACAACCCTCACGCCCTTGTGAATTTGGCGAGAACGCACACCAAAGTCCGTGAGTCTTTGGGATCGGGCCTGTGTATCTAGCTGTCCTTGGTGATGACTGTAAAGCACAGGCCATAAGCTCTACTGTACAGTACACATGTGTACACCCACTGCCGCTGTCACACACACACACACACACACTCACACCTTCCCCTTACACGATATAGTTCGAAAATATATGCACACCAATTCGTATGATATCCTACCAAATAGGCGACTGCCGGCTGGTCAAGTGACGCCAGCTACAGAGCGCTGTCCTATTTGCGGCAGTTGGTACCAGAGTATCTGCCAATAATTTACTGAAAGCCAGCTACAGAGCTCCGAGAACGATCGGCCTTATCAGCGGTGAGTTTAGCCGACTATAGGTGACTGTGAGCCGAGTACAGGCACCCCTAGATGATGGTCCTTTCTGGGAATGTAACATTAGAGTTTGCAGAGAAACAGTGAGGGGCAGGCGGCGATAACAGTTTTGGAAAAACATTGTGTTTTGGATTGAAACACTCCCGGGCAACTAACACGCATCCTGGATAAAAAAGTCTTTTGTTTTCATCAGGCTTGACAGCCCTGTGATTTATGATGATTTTTTTGCACCTTCATATTTTTTTTTTTTTTTAAAGATTACTTTTTTGGGGCTCTTCCCTTTATTATAGTGGATAGACATGAAAGGGGGAGAGAGATTGGGGATGACACACAGCAAAGGGCCGCAGGTCTGACTCAAACCCGGGCCATTGGGCTTAGCCAACATGGGGCGCACGTTCTGACTGGGGGGGCTAGAGGCCGCCCCACATCTTCATATTTAACAGATATGACAGCGGTACTCTCCTCTCAGACACAAAGCCATTAAGCATTATCTACCAAAATGTCAAACTATTCCTTAAAAGTTCAGGAACGTTTTTTAGAAACACTTAAAATGTTGCAAATAAGGTCACAAGATGGCAGAGGGTACTTTATTAGAGATGTGAGCTGTAATTAAAGAAACACGGCCAGGATGGATTACATCTTTTTAATTACAGAGAAACCAAGACGCAATGTGGCCTACTGAGTTATGGAGAGAGAGAGAGAGAGAAAGAGATGGAAAGGTTGCATAGTGACTAGATATACAGAAAAAGAGAGTCTCAGGAGACGTGAACGGCTATTCTCTGAGGTGCATTGATCATGTGAAGAGGTCATTACAGCCAAAGGAGACAGACAGATAGAGGAGCAGACAGGCAGACAAACCGGCTCTCTTCGTATTTTCTGTGTTCCCCTTATCTCTCTCTCTTTGTGTCTTCATCTGCACTCCGCTCTGAACAAGGTTTTCAGGGACACTTGGCAGGTGGCAAGGCATGGGCCTGAATTTCAATCAGCGCTGTCTTAGTTAACACACAAGACCCGAAGGTAAAGATGGAGTAAATCATTCAACCAGAATTCAATTTCTACCGCTTGTGCCGTGTTTGTACATAATCACAGCTTTGAAGCTGAAGACATGAAGCCAAAATGAAATAAAGCAGGCGAGAGAGCGCTGCGAGTGAAGGCCGTCACGGCCGAGACCGAAAATGGAATGAGACGGGGGGAGTGAGATAGAGAGAAGAAAGTGATGGAAGGAGATAGAGTAAGGATTTGTCAAAGTGGTAGGTTTGAGAAGATGAAAGAGTGGAAAGAGAAGAATAGGGGGAGCCATGGAGGAATGAGGCAGGGGGGGTGAAATACAGAGAGAGGCGTGTGAGCGGCCAACCTCGGCTTTAAAACGACCACCATCACTTTTTGGATTCTGAGGGATGCTTTCTACTCTTTCCCACTCTTCACCATTTCTCCATCCCTGTGGCTCAGTGGTAGAGTGGTTGCCTGCCAATCGGAAGGTTGGTGGTTCAATCCCTGGCCCTGCAGTCCCATGTCGAAGTGTCCTTGGGCAAGACACTGAACCCCGAGTTGCCCCTGATGCTGCACATCGGCATTGTGGCGGCGCTTTAAATAGCTGCGGCTCGGAGACTCTCTAAACTGTATTTTGTTGCATTGTACCTGTACATGTGTAATGACAATAAAGTTGAATCTTATCTTCTCTTTCTTCATCACCACCATCACACCATCTTCATGGCTGTTTATTTCTCAGCCCATCTCGGGTTCAGTCTGTCTCTTTATCTTTCTCTTCTTCCCGTCATTCCCTCTGTCTCCCCCGCCGGAGCATTTGTTTGTTTGCATCCCAAATATTCTAAAGGAAAGGGTGTTGTTTCATTTGACAGGTTGAGATTGCTTGCAGGCATGCTATGTTGTGTGTATGTGTGTGTGTGTGTGTGTGTGTGTGTGTGTGTGTGTGTGTGTGTGTGTGTGTGTGTGTGTGTGTGTGTGTGTGTGTGTGTGTGTGTGTGTGTGTGTGTGTGTGTGTGTGTGCCAGCACGTGGTACAGAGGTAATGAATTCCTCAGCGAAGCAGCGACACAACAGCTTGCAGATCAATTTTTAATAAGAACTCTGCAGTTCACAAGCAGCAGGACAACTGTGTGTGTGTGTGATAAGAGCTCTGCAGTTGGTCTGCAGAGTAATAAACATATTGTAATCAGTGGCTTCTGACCGAAAAACATAATCCGTGTGTGTGTGTGTGTGTGTGTGTGTGTGTGTACTTCAGGGTTCATTATTTTGGTTTTGTTTGTTGCATTTATTCAAAAGTAGACATTCGAGATGTCAGAGGAAATGTGGAGAGAGAGGAATGCAACATTGAGATCGCAGCATATCAAACATGACATAACCACCAGGATACCATGGTTCCCATTTAAAACATGGCTTTCACCTAGGGCTGCAATATTGCTGTTTTCACTGATTCATCTGTTGATTATTTTGTCGATTGATTAATTCCTTTTTTAAGTCTATGAAAAAAAAGAAAAGGCCGCAAATCAGCACGTTTTGGAAGCTGGCTTAAAACATGACTGAAATGATTTCTGTAAGAACTTTTTTGTCTAATTAAATAACCGACTACTCATTTCTCCTCTACTTTTACTAATAATATGTTGGATTCGTGTTGATGAATACTTTCAGACCTCTTTGTTTTGTTTAAACCATCAAACAATAAATTGGAGCATGGGACATGTGATATATTTCCATCATCCAACAATTGTATTCATTTGTTAAAGATCATAGAGATATTGTGTAAAAATTCTGTTGGAAGTGTCCATTGAAGTGAGTGAAAAAGAATTAATTCCTTTATGAATTGCCTTTGTGTTTTTGGAATGTAATAATTGAACAACCCAGTCTAGACTTCTATCAGAAAAGCTAGCTAAAAATATTTAATATCCCTTTTTTAGAGCCAGTCTCCTCTGACCTCTTTTATGAACAAGATGATTTTACCAACAAAGCAGCTATCAAGTTATGTTTATTTTTTTATTTTTTTTAACATATTCTTTATGCTAAGCACTGCATTGTGTATAGAAATGGAGGACACCGTCGTCTACACATCTACCAGCAACAATCTACTGTATCACTTTCAAAGATTCAACCTTTATTTGAGGTGACGGTCCCTTTTGAAAGCTGTCTGCATCTTCTTTATACAGTGACTCAGCTATGCAGCTGTCTGGAGCAGAGAGCTATTTAAATGTGGGCTAGGCTAATATCGAGGCTACATCTGGACATAATGCACTGTTAGGTTTATTAGAATGGGATTCAGTGAACACTGGAGGGGGTAAAACTATCCCTCCAGCAACCCATCAGTGGTGGAAAAAATGTATGCACAATGACTTAAATTGTACTTCAGTGCAATTTTGAGGTACTTGTGTTGTTTATATTGTAATACGTGTTAATACATTTTACCACATTAAGTTTCAAAGGGAAATATTTACCATTTTACTACACTGCTTGTTTATTAAATTAAGATTAAGTAATTCCACTGGTTATATTTGCACTTTAAACTTTTCAGATGGTTTAATTAAATATGTATTTACAGTTAGCATCCTTATTAATCCTTAATAAAAACACATTTTTGATACTATTTATGGTCAGCATTTTTTTCTGCAATAGCCAATCTAAGGGCTCTATTTTAACAATCTAGCGCATGGCGCAGGTGTTTTTAGGGCGTGTCCAAATCCACTTTTTCTATTGTGACGATGGAAAAAAGGGTCTGTGTGCCCAGCGCATGGTTCAAATGGGTTGTACTTAGTGTCTTCATTAATCAGAAGTGTGTTCTGGGCGTGACATGCAATCAACCAATCAGAGGTCATCTCCCATTCTCTTTAAAAGCCAGGCACGTTTGGACCTTGGCGCATTGATATTATGATGGCAGATCTGCACTGAAATATGTTTATGTGTAATCTTTTGCATGTGTGTGTGCTGCTGTGCGTCCCTGTGTGTGTAACAAGCATAGTGTGTGCGTGTTGTGCTTAAACCGAAGTGCATTTTACTAATGTGCTGTTAAAATAACAATGAAATGCTGCGCTATTGACTTTAGACCAGGGCTGTGTCTCAAATTGCACAATTCTGTACTTATACTAACTTTTTGAGTACATAGTGCGTTCACATTGTCAAAGTGCGGTCAAACGCAGTGCACTTAGAGTACCTGGATGGTGCACTCAAAACAGCCAGAAAGTTGAGTGTAGATCGATGGACACTTTCCACACTCAACGGTCGCCATCTTGGCTACGTAGCAGAAGGGGCGGGGCTAACAACAGACACGATAGCGAGACCGATGGAGCAATACTAATGAAAGTTGAACGTGAGTCTTTTTGCTATACTTATAACATATAAGCCACCTGTATATGTATATTTGGTTAATTTTACAGTTGGTAATGATTTTTGTACCACGAATTATAACCTTTATTGGTACCATAATTTGACGTGCTAGCAAGCTAACCTTAGCTAGCTAACAGCGGCAGTTTAACCAGATTGGCAAATAAGTTCTAAGATAACGTTCCATGTGTTGTAGTATATTGTTGTTTGTGTTAAACTATCTTCCCACTGTAGAAGATTTTAGTGTTAAGTGTGTGATCTTAACAAGTTGTACATATTCCGATCAATCAGCTGATTGCCGGTAACGTTAACAGTAGCGTAATGTTAAAACGTATGTTTATGTTGTTACTGCCTCCACTTGATACTGTATAATCCCTCTCTTCGGGGTCAAACGAGGAATAGAGGGCCGTCATTTAGGGGCGACGATGGCCATCAGACCGTAGAAGGATCCCCTGGAGAGTCTGAAGTCCCCCTCATGTCCCTGTCCCCATCAGACTAGCTACGGCCTGGGGGAGGGGAGCCTGCAGAACTACAAGCACATTTTTAAATAAAATTATATTAAAAGTATTTAACTTTGTTACCTCTTGTGTTACACGTTGCATGACTGTTGCAAGCATATAATGTTAGAGCATACAGAATAGAGGAATGGGCTCTATTACATGTCAGGGCTGTTCCCTCTGCTTTCACTAGTGTATTGGCATGTATGAAGACCATTTAGAACAAAAATACAACTTAGAATAAAAGATGTTATGATATTTTGTCTATCAGGTAAGTTGTGAGGGAAATGCTTCACAACAACAGTCTTATCTATGGGCCACAAGGATTTCCTCATGAAACCGCTCAGCATTAAAATGAACAGTAATACATTAACGTTACTTATTTTTAGAGCAGAAACATAAGTGTATATACATAAAATAGTGGTCTGCAAAGAATAGGTATAATTATTGGATTGAAAAGAGTGCAGTAACAAGAACGAATATTACGATACTGTTGTGTGAACTTTTTTCAGCTAATGGGGCGGGGGGGGGGGGGACATGACGACGGCGTCGCAATCATCTTGGCGTGACACGAAGAAAATTAAAACAAAACCAACACATTTACATTCTGTAAACTTCTTTCTATATAGTAGTTTTTTTATTGTTAGTGGCAGAGTCGGCCATTCATACTTATAATGTGAGATTGTTCAGTTGCACTCTAAACAGATACAAAACTTGCTCTCCAGTTCTGACAAAATAGCTGCCTAAGGATTGTGTTAGGGGTGAGGGAGAAAATGATTAACTAACAACGTTAGTTGTCTGGTTTTTTGTTGTGTCAATTTTTAAAATTGATTGTTGCATACTGGCTATGCATCAAAATGCTTGCAATAGGTTCTCCAGTCAGTGCCCTTGATCAAGGCACTGGCTCAGATCTGGAGTTGGTCCTTTGAGGGATGGGTTAAATGCAGGGAATGAATTTCGCTACATGTATGTGTATGTGACACTAAAGTACCTTTTTTACCGCTTTTCTGCAGAACTTAGAACTCAGCGAGTGACCAAAAATAAGTTATCAAAGTCAGTTTGATTTGCTTCCAACTAGAAAGAGGGAGTTAACATTCAGAGCACATCTCTGAGGTGTAAGTATGAGCCCCGATCAAGCCAGGTGACTGCAGGGGAGGCCATTCATATTCCAGCCTAACACGAACCCTCTGTTCCCTCCATTATTCATGAGCGCCGTTCTCTGCCTGCCTCCTGGTCTCCGCCTCCCACACTGCATCATACCTGAACTAGCTGTAAAAACGGCTATTCACTGCACATTAGAGGGATTGGTTGTGGGCTAACGCGGTAGGGGAGGAACGTGTTCAAGGATATCAAATATGGGGCCCCGATTTGAGGTGTTTGGCTCATGAATCACCCGACCAAAGGGAGCAAAAGAGGGATGACCCTGATTTATTGGTCTGTTTGTCTCCTATTTTTCCTTTCTTTTCTCTTTTACCCGTTAAGTAACAGCTGCAAAATAACAATTCTTGCTGCTTGCACATACTTCCACTCTCACTTTTAAACATCTCCCTCCCCTCAGCATTAAAAAACTTCGACTTTCATTCTTGCAAACAATGAGCACTGTTGAACTCCCCTTCCACTTGGGTATTCTAACAGCCAGGTTCATTGCCGCGAGTTCTCTGATATTATCATCGGCTCCGCTGTGAGAGTACAACACAAGTGCAAATGGATTGTTGCCCTCGAAAAAGCAGCATGACAAACGCATTTTCCACAAGGTGTTCATGCCTTGAAGAAGCTCCTGTAACACAGCATTAGCACTTAGCCCTGATACGTCCACGTCAGAGGACTCAGTACTCTGATTGCTTGTCAGCATATAGACGTTAACACCCCAACCACAGACACTTCATCAAGCAGGCAGGAAAACACACTGAGGCTTTTTCTTTAGGTCCCAGTGGAGCGTGAGGAACACTGATGGTCACTTTATGCAGACACAGTTCTGCATAAAGCTATCAAAAAAGCCAGTGCACAGAGAGGGGCACGCAGATGCACAGCTAATCACTTAGAGCAGCAAGAATAATTGGCCGACATTGATTGTGCTTATCTGGCCCTCCATAAACTCAGCTACAAAGTGTGTGTGTGTGTGTGTGTGTGTGTGTGTGTGTGTGTGTCTGTCTGTGTGTTCCCCTGAGCTTTTGGCCTATTTGCATGATTAACCTGTTTGCCATTCTATTGTGAGGTCAGAACAATGAGAATGTATTTCAGTCCCGCACTTAAAGCGAAACTTGAGTTTTTTTTCAATCTGGAACCATATTTTTCCATGTTTTTCTATCTAAGTGACTAATGGGACAATCATTTCTTTATTTAGTCCGGTATTGAGCGAGAGTGCTGCTGAAACAAGCTGCATTGTAATCTGGTCTGTTAGTTATTATGTCTACCCAAGTCTTGAAGAACAATATATATAACAATATATATCCAGTTTATTACATCCTGAGTCTTGTTTTCATGGTTTTCCCATGAGTAATGATAGCACTGTACCCACCTGCCGAGAGCTGAGAATGCAACACACCAAACACATGAAATATGAGCAGTCAAATCAAAGTTACAAACCGTAATTATTCTTTGAATACCTAAAGGGACACTTTGCCTGATTTCAAACCCGCTCTGTGTCATCGTTGTGTGGGCAATGTGTTTACATAATTAAATCAGTGTTTGGTTTCCTTTTTTCAGGGTCTGCTGATATTTTGCTTCACCCGTCGGATTGGCCGATCTCCGCTGCTCCACTCGGCGCTTTAGCGCCACAGCGAGAAGTCAAACACCGCTCATCGGAACAAACTGCCATGGCGCTAAGGCTGGGCGATATGGAGAAAATCAAATATTTTTGACCAAATACCTCAATATCAATGATGCAACGATATTGTAGATTTGACTATAGTTGCTTTCACAAAATATTGACACAATGAGATTTTTGATAAATAATCATCAGTAATATGGATATAATGACTAAGTGGGTAAATGTAAATAATAGAACAGTTACAACAGTCTGGTAAGTTAAGAAAGTGACATCACTTTACTGTAATGCAGCCTTTAAAATCAGGAAATGACTAAACTTAATCTATATTACCATATCCAAAATCTAAGACGATATCTTGTCTCATATCACGACATTGATATAATATAGATATATTGCCCAGCTTTACATGGCACAGAGCTGAATTTAAATCAGCAAATCAAAAGCTTACAAGTATACCTGTGTCAATCGCAATGGCGCAACGTAATAAAAAAAAACAATTTCATGCTGGGCTGTATTTCTATTGCCCTGGAACCAGGCAGGGTTTACAGGGCTGGTGGGAAATGCAGGTTAACACAAGCACGTAAACGTCCAGCATGAACAGCAAATAGCTGCAGATGTGTGTACGCGCCTTGCATTTTGATATTATCTGACAGTCTTTATTTGGTCACAAACACTAAACACAAAAAATGGAGTTTTGCGGCTTGTGTCTACTCCCAAAAAAAATATTCAAGGGACATTTTAGATGTGGCGTAGTGGGTTTTGGCTGTTGGCAAAAGAGCAGAGGAGCCTCATGACTTAAAGATGAAGTAAGAG
>CM057248.1:2029709-2167209 GCA_029931835.1 Etheostoma nigrum | reverse complement strand
GGTCCTCTGCCGTGGCTGGAGCATATGGCCCGGTTTAATCAAGCTAAGGATTCCCCCCACCCTTCTCGTTAAACATTACCAAATGGAGTTTTACTTCACATAAACATACCGGCAGATACCACAATATTAATATTCAGCCGATCATTCCGAGCACAAACCAGTGGCTCAGTGGCATTTACTTAACTAACTTGGCTGGTATTCACTCCTATCACATAGGGACCGGTGAAAGACGAGGCAGATGGTGCATCTAATTGTCAGAGCCAGATTCCATCGCTCAGCCGCCTTGGACTTAATTCTTATTTAAGAACCGCACGTGTGACAGTCGTAAGTAGGTTTTCCAGTGGAATAGGCATGTGACAGAAATGAAAAGTTATTCCAAAGACATCCTGAAAACATGTCAATTATAGAAGCTGGAGTCACTATGTAGCCGCCATCCATGTCTTTGTGTGCTGCTTTTTAATGGAAATGATGTGCAAATGGGTTTCTGCAAAGCCAATACCATCCAAATGGTTCCAAAACAATCACAGTTTTCCCTCGCAATCTCTCACTCTATTTCTTTTTTTCCTGTCTGTGGATGAATAGTGAGTCCAGCGGCTACGGTTAGACTCAGCATAGCACCCTCTTAGAAGGTAGAAACGAGACAAAAATGGAGTGAAAAAATGGCTTTTCCTTGAATTGTCAGGCACAGATGAACAAACAAGTAGAAATACCAGAAAAATGGGTTGGTCAGGGTGATGCTGGCAGGAGGGACAGATTTGAAGGAGTGGGGGGGGCGGACACTTGGAGCGAGGGGGAAATTAATTTAGTCGGGAGTGGGTTGTCAGGAGTGCTGATAATAGCAGGAGGTGAGATGATGATAGCCTTGACATGAAAGTGCTTAATGGGGGAGGGGGGGGGGGTGCACACGCATGCACACATGCAAACCTGGACAAGTTGGGTTGGTGAATATAAATATTTTATACTTCTACACACAAAGTACTCCCAAACTAACCCAGACGAGCACACAAACACGCAGTCCCCACAGATAAGTGAGCCTCGCTGTAATGTCTTTTTCAAAGTGTGATTTTCCACCATCTCCGCATCTACTACAGACTAGTACAGACAAATATTTTGCACATCTACATCGTGAGACAGGTGCGTAGGAGGGGGACAAGCAGGTCAAAAGTTGGAAAGAAAACTAAAGAAGGAACTAGCAGATAGCAGGCTTCATACTGAATCAGAATCAGAAGTCTGATGAATTATGATTGAGGAGGAGGGAGGTTAATGTAGCAAAATATGGGCTTAGAGTGAACACACAGCGAGATGAAAAAACACCGAAGACTTAGAGGATTACTTTAATACCAAAGCATGTGCTGATGTTCTGCTTTTCATTCTCTTCTTCTATGTTTTTTAAGCACTTGTTCGCATAACAGGTGTCGAAAACACTTTTCTCACTTCTGTCTTCTCTTTTCTGGCCAGGTTTCTACTTTCTTTTCTCCAAAGGATTCAGTGAGTGAGGGATGGCGAGTGAAGAGATGGTATCTAGTTTTCCGGAACATTAGCTCGCGGCATGGTGTGTGGTGTAATGTTGCGTCTCTAATGCCCACAGCCAGTCATGTTCACTAACGATGTTGAATCACCACCACAGGGTGCCCGCTAGTCACTCTGGTGATGGTGGTGTCAGTGGTGATGATGTTTGTCATGGGCACATTTAAGGAGAAACACTTAAAGGGTAATTACTGTGCTGGCACGCCGACACCATTGAGGGGTTACAGCAGCCAAGGAGACCAGAGTGTCACCGAGCACTCGATAAGCTCCGCCTCTCGTCTCTCAAGCCCCTGACACACCGACCAGACAGCAGACCCCCGGCCGAAAAGACAGTTGGACTGATCAATAAAGTGCCTTCGAACACACCAAACCGGCGAGACGTAACACGTCTCCGTAACAGCAGGCGGCGCTAATCTGTATTGTTGCTCAAAAATGAAAACAAGCAGCTGATTGGACAAACGCGTCACGTGGGTTTGGTTTCTCCGGAAATTCATAGCCAGATCGTCATGGCGGCTTGTTCAGAATACAATCTCATATTTTACAAAAACAGTTCATCGAAACATGTTCCTGAAAACATTTTAAAAATGTCACTTTATGACGGCGACGGCATCGAACACACCGAACAGACTCGAGTCACCGACCTAGCCAGACTGCCCGACGGCCGATTATCGGGTTGATGTGTCACCTTCAGACTCTGAGGTCTCGTTTAAGAAGGTATACAGGTATACAGTGTTTTTTTTTTTTTTTTAGCTGTAGATGTTTTAAACTCAGCCTTTAACCCGCTCGCCTTTCTTTTTATCTGCATCTGTCCTGACTCACTGAAGCTTAACATGTTTACGGTCACCTTGTCTGTTCCTCTCGGTGGATCTTTTCACCTGTCTCCATCTTCTTAGCTTTTTTTTTAATGCTTTCAGCTTGTCCTCTGTTTTGTCTATTTCCTCTTAGACTCTGTGGTGTTCAGCCGTTCAGGTGCCCTCAAGTCTTCGGACTTATACGATTCATTTCTCTGTCTATCCTCTCCCCCTCTATCTCTTTCGACTTTCTCCTCTTGTCTTCTGGTTTCTGGCCATTATCCTCCCCGGTTCCACTCTCATATCGTTCCATTTTCTATTCCTCTTTCACGAGGAGTCATTTCTAAAGCTGGAGAGCCAGAGAGGAACTCAGGCTGCTTTGAAGCGACTATGGTCCGGGTGCTGAAAGCAATCTATATTCCAACAAAAAATGATGCTGTTCACAATCAGACTTTCATGTTAGCTGAATAGAGGGCACCTTTTACCTCAGAGCCAGTAAAACTGTCATAAACTTAAATCTCCCATTCTTTTTTTTAAGCAGACCAAAAAATTGGATATGAGGATCTGAAGAAGTCTTTTTAACCGACGGAAGGCATTACAAGGGTTAATTTTTACCAAATGCAGCAACCTCTGCTATTAATAAGAACAGTGCACATTACAACATACATACAACAGAATTTATATGATTGAAATATTTAAGGGCTACATGTAAGGGTTGTTTTCACTCTGATTCCTTTTAAGAGCCATTTCCCAATAACTCGCTCCATGTTGTTTTATGGAGAAACATACCTTTATTGTTCGAGGTTATTGTTTCCAGTAAAATGGGTTTGGCTTCCTTTCAGTTTCTCAGAGTCTTTATTAGTTTTTAAAAGTGGCAATTACCCTTTAAAAGGTCAAACAGCCAATCAGGCCAGTTCCCTTTGCGGGCACTTTTTAATGACCTGGGTATGTGAAATCCCTGTAAGAGATACTTAATGCAACATTTGCAATTCAACCTTTATATTATCATTTACATTTCTCTGTTTCCATTTCTTTAATAAGTCACTTCTACACAGATAGTTTCCCTATACATGTTAGAAGACTATTTCCTTATGTCTACTCTATGTTGCACTGCTTTTCTGCCCAAGTTTTAAGTGAAACAATTATGACAATTAGTTGGTGGTAATCTGTCAAAATCAGCATGCTACATGCTGCACAAACATGTGTACAGTAATTAAACAGCAAAGCAGTCCATCTTTAATTCATGATGCGATGCTGATGTGAAAGACTTGCATAAATAGAAAAACTAGACATCAAAGTGCAAGTGTTCCGTCGCACTACTATTCCCAAAGGTCGCTCTCCTAAGAACAAAAGCTTCACATCGCACGTCTTTCCCATCCTCTAGCACAGGAAAGTTGCACACATACACTGGTGTCTCTGCAGATGGGTGAACACGTATGCATTAGATTCAAGACAGCCAGCACGAGCACACACACTCACCCACACTTATCCCAATCAGGTAGCTTGTCAGATGTAAGGGACAACAGCTCTGTAATCAGCAGGTAATGATGGGAGGGAACAGGAAAGGAGAGGAGAGAAGAGTCCCTTAATTGGAGCATTTTCAGAAAAGAATCACAATCACAAATGTCAAAAACAAGTCATAACATAAAATAAAAAAGACATCACAAACCATCATACATCATCCTTTTAACTGGAAGGTTACTCCCTCAATCGAGTCTTGACCACTCCTTCCAGAATCAGCACCTTGAGCCCACTTTGTGCATGCAGACGCAGACAAAAAAATTCAACACATTTTTTTTTAACTGTATTTCAGACTAAAAAGTAGGAGAGGAGAGGAGCTGTCACAAGGCCCTTCAAAGCAGCATGGGTGTGGGGGGGGGCTGAATCTGAATAGGATCGCAGAGCGTTTCAATGAGCGCCTATTAGTACCAGGTGCGGGCTGAATGCACACACACACACACACACACACACACACACTCTTGACTCATCTCACTTTGCACTCACTCACACCACCTGGCCCATGACATCTCAGCACAGTGGGGTCTCTCCTTCTCTTTCTTTCTTAAGATAGATTTACAGTTCATCAGGCTCGTTTTCACTTACATGGGCTAAAGATCGGTCTACACTGAAATGACTCATATATGGCTGATTGGAGCGAGGACCCACGCTGAGCGCCCTCACAGACCAATATAGATATGCAAAGATATAGTCCACAATTATGGGCAGGAAACATGAAATGTGGTAATCATAAAATCAGAGGCGAGAGGCTGCAGCTGCCTCCCCGCATTCACTCACACACTCACATGAACAAACGGTGAGATGAAATGTGAACTGCGGATTCTTTTAGTGCATGCTGGATCTTAATTGTGTATCTAACCTCACTTACAACTCATAACACTGACTTTTAATGTGCACGTTTAAAGATAAACTAGGTCAGAAGGTGTCACAGAAGGTGTCACAAGATGAAATCAAATGTATTAGTTGTGTTAGAGCCTTATTAAAACGACACTAATACAATATATCTTATATCAATCTGCTACATGCATATGTTCACGATTTGCGTACTCTTTGCATTGTATCTGGATAATCTTATCACAAGGGTGATCTCTCTGAAAATGACCACACTGACTGAAAAGACAAGAGTCTCTTTTATATCTACATATCACATGTTCATATTCAATTAAACTTTTAATGGTGATAGTTGTCTGTGAGATTTGTACAGTGCTAGCGTCCTGCTGGTGCAACAGTAGGTAGTAAATGATAAAGTCCCAATGCTTGACCCACATCTGTATCGTCAGGCCAGAATGGTGAGGAAATCTGAAAAATATACAGTATATATATTGTTTTCTGATGCTTTAAAAGGTTTGTTTACATCAGTAATATGACTGTTTTTGAATAGTGATCAGCTGCAAGTGTAAAACCTCTCTCTCTCAAAATATCGTTTCTATGATATTGTCTCTGTAAAGTTATTCTGAATCCGTGCATTTAAATGTGTGCAGTTGATGCTTATGCAATAGTTCATTTGAAATATATTAATATCACCAGCAACTAGGGTGTAACAATTCTCCATCAAATAAATAATTTAAATAACAAACCTTCTGCAATTTTAGTCCTTTTTCATTTTATAGCTCATAATCATTAAAATCGTATGATTTTGTGTTTTCTGTCTGTCTGTCTGTGTAGGTGCTATCCATACAAGTCAATGTGTGTGTGTGTGTGTGTGTGTGTGTGTGTGTGTGTGTGTGTGTGTGTGTGTGTGTGTGTGTGGGATTGTGAAATTGATTGTGGCTGGACAGGAGGCAGGCAGGCAGGCGTGTGGTGGTGCCCAAGGGGCAGGACAGTGCTGAGTGAGCAATACTTCACCTGCACTGGAGACACACACACACTCACAGACACACACACACACACACACACACTCTCTCTTTCTCTAAACTTTGTCACACAAACCCCAGCCATAAAGACTTTCTCTAGTCATCCAGTTCATTGATCTGAGGCAGAAACAGAGACAACGGGGGAAGAGAGAGAGTGAGAGAGAGAGAGAGAGAGAGAAATAGAAAAGCAGCAACAGGCAGAGAGGTCTTGTCATAAAGATTAATCTTGATGCAACAGTGTAAACGTGAGATGGACTACACTGGGACAAGACTCAACCCCCAGCCTAGATGCTGGATCCATTCTAAAGTAAAACCACTCGCAGGCCACAACGATGTGGACTATGAACCATAATAGATTATGGCACATAATCTAAGAGTGCCTTTAATGTGTTTCATATGGACTAATGGAGAAATTACAAAAAGACAATTCAAAAGGGGCTACTACCGATAAGCACCTTTATGAACAACAGAAAAAATAATGAATAACTCACCTTCAGCACGACACCTTAAGGCGAGACAAAGACTCCGCAGGAGTACTTTATCATTTCATATTTCTCTACATTAGAAATGCAGAAAACGTCTCATATATATTACATTTTAGACAAAGTATGACTGTTTTTGTGTGTGTGTCTGGGAAGGCTGATTCTTTTAACTAACTTAACTATGTCATGGTGTCCAGCCATATTGAATCAATTCAGCTTCTTTTGATTCACCTTTCCAAAAATGTCAATTTTGTAGCTATTGTAATAGCAACTTATAATAGCCATTGACAAAATTAAAAAAAAAACAAGATGCAATATCACAAATACAACAGAAATACTGTCAAGGGTTTTATTTGAAAGAGGGAACAGGCCCAGCAGCTATCATAAGGGAAGCTAGGTTAACTTTGCTCCTGCTTTCAACAACAGGGTCACCTGTTTAAATACTCACTGACTGCAAAAAAAAACTGCAAAACAATCTAAGAAATGTTACTTTCTTGTTTGAGTTCCGACAAAAGATCTCGTAACTATGAGATCAGGATGTCAGAATTATGAGAAAAGTTCAGGTATAGTTAACAATCGTTGCTAACCTAGGCTACAGGATGAGACAGGGGGCAATCATGTGGCATCACATTTAGTCTGCTTCATGGGAAATATGAATGTTACTTAATGTGGATGGCATAACTATTAGTACTGTATGTCAACACTGTACTGTGTTGATTTTGTAATGGCGGCCCGCCATTGCAAAATTTCTGCCGCCATGGTATCAGAAATAGGGTCGCGGTTGCCCCCACCACCCCCCACCCCGTTGGCTGCTGCTTACATTGCAATTTGACAACAAGATTGGGCTAGTCCATTTTAACTCCTCATACTGTTGTGTTGATGGAGTTTATTGTCAAAACGTCGCTTTCTTCCGAGTCGAATATTAAACCAACAGCTCCACCAGAAACGTCACCGCGGTGGGTCCGCTCTGATTGGACGACGTTCAACTTGTCAGTTCTGTCAGCTTATTGTCCTGATATCAAACATCTGGAAACATTACAACGGTAAGTTAGTCAGTATAATATAACATAACTTGGAAATAGTCTATATGTGTAGTTATTTGGGTTTTACCTATGAAGAATTTCTTGTAAAATTCATTTTGTAGATGTTAAGTTCCCTTTAGTTCCTCAAGAAATACAGTTCAATCACAACTGAAAATATGCCTCATTGTGTGTGAATGAAGGCGAATGAATATGTTTTGTTTGTGTCAGTTCTGTTTCATACGTAAAACATTTGGCGGCATCGCTTCTGTACTAAGGAAAATAAAAGCAGATTAAATGCATCATTGCAAAAATTGATAACTATACTTAAACTTTTCCTGATCTCGTATTTATGAAATGAGGCGTCTAACATTGTTTTTCTTTTGTGAATGCAATGAGCTTCCGTAGGAAACTTCTTGGCTTGAGCTCAAAATAAAAGTCAAGTAGCCAAAAGTTGGAGGAACACAATTCACTATTTCAAATGTCAAACTCTAACCTGTTTGTAGATAGGTCTCCTTCATGTATGACTTCCAATGAGGGCACAATAATTTCCTCGCTCTTATTTATTATAAGTACATGTATTTGCATTTTAGGACATTGTGCTCATTTCACAAAATCTCAGGAGACCGGGCTGTAAAGCAGAGTGACAGATTGTCCTTTTCTGCTTGGTGGATTGCTTTGGCAAAGGTAGCTTGCTGACAAGAAACACTCAGTGCAATAATAATTACAATGAACGGAAGTATTGATAGTTATTTATGAGACAGGTCTCACATTAAACAGTCTCATAGATTAGGCGTGAATGTATCCAGTAAATGGTGTAATATAACGTTTCTGCAATATTGCTTTTCCAAAGACTTACTCCAACCCATAAGTGATAATTCATGGCGAGGGAGAGAGAGATCCAGAGCGAAAGTATGAGAGAGAGAGAGAGAGAGGGAGAGAGAGAGAGAGAGTGTCTGAGTGCAGCTGCCTGTTAAGTAGTTGAGCTCTTTATAAATGTCACATGCATCCTCTTTTAATGAACAACAGGGGTTAAATCCACAGCAACTGCACATGCACAAAAACCACAGGCACACAGAAATGCTGTCACAATTAGGGCTGCACAATTAATCGCAATCTTCTCAAAATCACAATATGGACTAGTGCAATATCCAAATTGCGGGGGGGGGCAATATTTGTTACAGGCAAAATATGTGTCAAACCATTCTGGAATAGTTTGACACATATTGAAAATTAGCATAATATGGGAGCTTTAAACCAATCACAATCGTCTTGGGCAGGGCTAAGTGCCGTACAGAGCCACGGTGCCTCTGCAAAATAGCCTTGTTTTAGCAGATTCTCATGAAAATGGCGTATGTATGACACGCCAATTTTTGGCGTGTTATCAAGATGCATACTCGTTTTTTAGCATGTATATCAACGCTGTTTGGCCTCCATTGCCTAACTTGCGTGTTAGTTAACGCCATAGCGAGTAGTATGAAAGGGCAAAAAATCCACATAGGGAGGGTGCTGGGGGTGGGGGATGGGTAAGACTCAACTATAGCTTTCATCACACGATTACATCCATGCCCTCCATGTGTACGAATGGTCTATACAGCATAGACATATGCGCCGACAGCTCAAAATGCAGATAACACGCCACTTGGCTTAAGAAAGTTGGCGTGTATATTTACACTAAGCCTTGATGCCTTGTTGTGTTTTAGTGGATGCCTTGTAGTTTTAGTCGTGCAAACAGAAAACTGATTGGACAGATAGTCTAGCTAGCTGTGTGGATTTAACCTGCAGAGATGAGAGCAGTTAACCATAGTCCTCAAAAAATCAGCCGCCAGTTAGAGCACCAACACAAAGAAAGAGGAATGTAACTGACACCTGACCAAAAAGAGGGACATTCAGCAGAATTTAAGACGGCACCGGAGCAATCCCGGAAGTGGAACATTGTGGATATAGACTACAATACACAAACACAGTCCATCACCAATATCCTACACGTCACTTGGAACAGAATGCACCATAGAGGAAAATGTGCAGAAAGACAGTAGAGCAGTGTGTAATTTCATGTAACTCTGTGATGGAGCTTTGAGGAAGGAAAGGACCTAACAAGTGCTGTATTGTTGCTTTTGTTTGTTCCCAGGAAGGCTTTACAAGAGAGTTTAATACTCTCTTATTGTAAAACGCCACACAGCATGATGAACTTCAAAGCACTTAGCTGCTGACAGTTAAGCACACAGTGAGACTTCAGCATGCATGCCCACACACAGACCCTGCGACGGTGCACGACAGCCACAAATACACTGTTAACTGAGCAGCAGTCTCGGTGCGTAAAGATCCAACTAATGAGTCAATAGATGAAGTGCAACAGTAGCTACGTTTCCATCCACTTGTCAAATTATCTGAAATTTGGTAAAAAAAAACTCATGCGAATACAGCTGGTGAAAGTGTGTTTCCATCCAACGGCTTTAAAGCCAATAAAAAGCTGTGGTGATGACATCACATGCTGTTTTGCGGTCATATTGGTCTACTGAATAGATTTGAGACATTTTAAGGTGGTGCCATTTATTTTTGATGGGTCGCTTCATCTACCAACAAATGATCAATATTGCACAAGTTGTAATAGTGCTTATGTGCCGCTGCGAGACAACTCTCTTTTTTTGAGACATGTCTCGCTGTTTAAGTGCCTTCCACTGACTCCGGAGGACGTCCCGCGGCTTGTCGGAACCTTTGTAGCCCATTTCCTTCGCGAGTTCCTGATAAATTATGGCATTTCTTAGATTTTTGCTATCTAAAATAGCCGTTATATTTTGCTCGTAAATTAAATTCAAAAAGTCTCTTGTCTCCTCGTTCGTCCACTTCCATCTATATTTGTTGAGACCAGCCTTGTGTGCAGACAGAGTGGAAATACTGGGTGGAAATTAACTAAAACTTCTTCTTCTTTGTTTTGTGACGGGTTGCGACCATGAAATGACCTAAAACTTAATCGTAATTCATTATTTATTCTGCAAATAACGTTTTCATCAGCGTTTATCACATAAGCCGTATATCGATCAAGATTAAATCCGATGAGACCAAACGTATTTCCTTTGAGTCGATATTCATGAAATTCAATTAAATTGTACTGTTTCCATACGGCATTTTTCATTCAATATCACTTAAGTGGCTTCCAAATAAAAGCCTGGGAAAGCGCTTTAATGTGACACTGCTGACACATATCCAAAATCCCAAAAAGAAAAAAAAACATGTTTCTCTCACAAACACACGTTGCTGGAGATAATGAAGCAGCGAGTTTGTTGGGGAGATTAAAGCTCTCGAGGCCTTGGCCGCACATAGTGAATATTGACTGAATCTGCAATAACAATCTCACAAAGAAGAGAAAACACACGAGGCAGAGGGAGGAAGAGCTAGAGGAGAGAAAATATGATGAAATGAGGTAATAAAGGAGAAAAAATCCAAGGACACCCGGCGCCTGCGAACCTGAGAGCGGAGTCAAAAGAGACAAATGGGACATGAATGGATGCAGATGGAATGCAAAGAGGCATGACATCAGAGAAAGGCAATGCAACCGAGAGATGGAGCGACGACGGCATCAAAGGATGAGTAATGCTAAATTTATTCCCGTTCTTCATCTACTCCATCTAACTTGCCTTCATTCTTCCAGAGTGCAAACAGCTCTCCATCAACATGAGATGAGATTTTTGCATTTCCCCCGGTCACTTAAAACATATAAGGATATACTGTTATGGCTTTGTCAATAGCAAATGGAATTTAGATCAAACAATACCACAGCTCGGTTCATATTGCTCTACTAGTCCAGTCATTTTATGAAAAAAGTAAACTCAACTGATTTTGTATCCTCAGTATGTAGAAAAAAAGCCCCAAAGAATCCAAGTAGAGGAACATTTTGAAAAAGACCCAAATATAGCCAAGTCATACGCATATTCATCATTTTTCTCATGTGACTAGGGTTAACATTTTGACCTTTAGATATCAACATGAAAATTACTGAGTTGATTATCTACATTAAGACAAACAAAAATGTATTACAAGTTTTTGGAAATTGTTTTTTTTGTAGTTAACCTGGACAAACGGTGGATAATCTAATTCCCCAGAGTCAGAACTAAACAAGTGGAAGCAGCGTTCAGATGCTATGCTCCACATATCTGGAAGAAACTCCCAGAAAACTGCAGGTCTGTCGCTACTTTAATATGAGTTCCCCCAGCCTGCCTATGGCCCCCCAGTGGCTAGAAATGGTGATAGGTGTAAACCGAGCCCTGGGTATCCTGCTCTGCCTTTGAGAAAATGAAAGCACAGATGGGCCGATCTGGAATCTTGCTCCATATGAAGTCATAAGGGGGAAGGTTATCTCCGCTTTCTCTACTTTACCAGGGGACCACTAAGGTCTATATAAAAGAGACTTCAGATACAGTATTAGGGGACCACTAAGGTCTATATAAAAGAGACTTCAGATACAGAATTAGGGACCACTAAGGTCTATATAAAAGAGACTTCAGATACAGTATTAGGGGACCACTAAGGTCTATATAAAAGAGACTTCAGATACAGTATTAGGGACCACTAAGGTCTATATAAAAGAGACTTCAGATACAGTATTAGGGACCACTAAGGTCTATATAAAAGAGACTTCAGATACAGTATTAGGGGACCACTAAGGTCTATATAAAAGAGACTTCAGATACAGTATTAGGGACCACTAAGGTCTATATAAAAGAGACTTCAGATACAGTATTAGGGACCACTAAGGTCTATATAAAAGAGACTTCAGATACAGTATTAGGGGACCACTAAGGTCTATATAAAAGAGACTTCAGATACAGTATTAGGGGACCACTAAGGTCTATATAAGGAGACTTCAGATACAGTATTAGGGACCACTAAGGTCTATATAAAAGAGACTTCAGATACAGTATTAGGGGACCACTAAGGTCTATATAAAAGAGACTTTAGATACAGTATTAGGGACCACTAAGGTCTATATAAAAGAGACTTCAGATACAGTATTAGGGGACCACTAAGGTCTATATAAAAGAGACTTCAGATACAGTATTAGGGGACCACTAAGGTCTATATAAAAGAGACTTCAGATACAGTATTAGGGGACCACTAAGGTCTATATAAAAGAGACTTCAGATCCAGTATAAGAGGACCACTAAGGTCTATGAAAAAGCATCCAAAGAGCAGCATGTCATGGGACCTTTAATTGTTTTTATGTAAAGCACTTTGAATTGCCCTGTTGCTGAAATGGGCTATACAAATAAAGCTGTCTTGCCAGATCTAAACACTGATATGAATGCTTTATTTTACAGTATTGCTGCCCTCCATTCAGTCTAACCAGGATGACAGTGATGCCAATGTCCATTGCCCAGCACTCCTAACCAGAGGATACAACTCACACACCTATGGAGAAGAAAAGAAGACACAACTCCCATTCCATTTCTTTCTCATCCAGAAACAATGTCTTTACATAGTCATTCTGTCTCCATCCAATCTGCTGCCCATCTTTCTTCCTTCACATCCAGACATGTGTGACAGAAATCTTTGTAAAGCGTTGTGCACGAATGAGCTTTGCACTTTGAGCTCAAGTGGTATTCCCCTCATTAACGACACAATGACATGTCAATTGTGTTTTTGTGTCGTCAAACCAGCTCACACTTCAAACTCAACTATTACAATGATAAAAAGCCTAGGTCTGAAATCCAGCTTCCTTCTGCCTCAGCTGTTTCTCCTCTGCTCTTCATAGTGTGCATCACCATACCCATTATTCTTCCAGTCAAATAAATCTTCCAAAACCAAGCTATGCACGTCAAGTCAATATATATATATATATATATATATATATATATATATATATATATATATATATATATATATATATATATATATATATTTATTTTTGTGTGTTGAGGAGTTAGCCTCTATATTATGGGCTACCAACTGAGGTATCTGGGCACCCAGATAGCTCAGTTGGCAGAGCGGGCGCCCATAATATAGAGACTCCTCGACGCACCAAGCCCAGCTTTTGACTCCGACCTGCAGCCCTTTGCTGAATGTCATTCCCCTTCTCTCTCCCTTGTCAAAAATAAAGGCTGTAAATGCCATATATATACACTACCGGTCAAAAGTTTGGGGTCACTTCTACATTTCCATACCACTCCATTATAGACAGAATACCTGCTAATTTGGGTGGGGGGGCTGATCTTTAATGCAATATCTACATTGCCCATTATCAGCAACCATTCATCCAATGTTCCAAAGGCACATTCTGTGTACTAATCTATCATTTAAAAATAAAACACTAGAAAAACATTGGAGAACCATTTTACTATTATGTAAGCACATAATGTAATCTGATTACTGCCCTGGTTAAAACAACAATGCAACTGATCTCAGCTGGCATTCTGTCTACAATGGAGTGCAATGGGAATTTCTATGTGACCCCAAACTTTTGACCGGTAGTGTATACAGTATATATATATAATTATAAATTTGTCTCAAGGGGCTTTACAGCAGTCCAGCTTATGACCCTTATGATTGTTTGACCCTTGCTGTGGTTAAGGAAATCATGGCAATTCATCCATTTAAATAGTTGTTAAGATATTTCAATTGGGGACAAATTGGTTGACCGACTGACAGAAGCAACAGACTGACATAGAGCCACGCTGCTTGTGTGGCTGAAAACCTCACACAGCCTTTGATACGTACATTGTAATTGTGGGCAACGTGACCTCTTCACTCTCACTTGAACTGTGTAGAAAATGTTAGAGAAATGTTAACAGCTCCTAAGTAGGCAGACTGCCAGAGAGACCTTCGCAGAAAAATGACTCAAGGTCCTTTTCAAACTTGACACCAGCATATTAAATTGACAGAGCATTTATGAATTACATACAGTGTAAGAGGCTTAAGATACAGAGATCGACTTATATGAAGTGGATGGGGGGGGGTCACAGAGAGACAGAGAGCGAACAAGCTCCTACAGTAAATCAGGTCTGACGAGTGACCTTTGTAGCCTCAGACAGAAAAGGTTGCATGAATGGTGAAGAAAATGGGTCTATCTGTCACTTACTAGCTGGCTATAAATGATGATGTGTGTTGTGTGTGTGTGTGTGTGTGTGTGTGTGTGTGTGTGTTCCCCTGAGCTTTTGGCCTAGAAAAGTTGGTGTATCTTTCTTTTCATCCACAGAAAATAAACAATACATTGTTCTCTGTAAATATTTTCTCCTTCATGCTTACTAAAGGATGTTCTGTGGTGTTGCACATCAGCTCTATATATCAGGTATTTCTGATCTGTAGACTATGGCTCATCAAATATAAAAGCATTTTCCCTAACAAGGGACTGTGAAATAAACCTACAGTATACAAGTAGGTTATATGCTATAAATGAATAAATAAATATCCACTTGGCTTTTGTGCTTCTCGTAACAATGCAAGTGTCAGGTAGGTCTTTTGAACTCTGAGAAAGTGAATCATTGTACACAGTTTGCAACAGCAGCACAGGATAAAGAGTCGCTACGGTAACCACCTACACAAAGTATGCACCTGCTCCATTAACGGAATCTGCAGGAAAGAAATGCATCTCTGTGTTGGTGACCCTGTTGGATGCAAAGTGATCTCTGGAAAATGCAGCACCATCGCAATGACCACAGCAAAGTATAAAAAAATTAAATAAAAAAAAGAAGCAGATTACCGCCTTTAAAGCAGTGACATACAATTAAGTAGCATTTGTCGGGTGGTTCAAATCCCAGTTACCCATAATTATATTCACAGTCATCAGCACCTCTAAGGCAGTTTAATAAGGAAATGCTTTGTCAGAGGGCATGATGGCCGTGCTGAACAGCTCACCTATTATTGCTGGAAACACTAATTTACATCCCAAGCTACACCAGTTGCCCTTGATACTCCCTTAAGTCCCTTATGCCCCTGTAGCGTCAAATGTGCTAAATTAAGCTTACTGTATTTTACAAACCTCAGCGACCCATGATATCTAATAAACTACTAATGGAGGGAAACACAGGCATCTCATTAGGAGGTTGCCAAAAGCAAGAGACACACACACACACACACACACACACACCTCTCAAGCTGGACATTAATGATGTTCCAGCTGGTTTTAACTACTATTTATTTATTGAGGGAGTACTTGTGCAGTGGAACCTGATGAAGATGTTTGGGGAATTCTTATGTATTAATTAACCTGCAGTGTTTGTCTTTTCCTGGAGGAGGATGCGGAGCAAGGGTAGGACGCTTACATTTTTCACTCATGTGCACACACATGCACGCACGTACCCATTTCTTGAGTCAACAGAGGAAAAAGGGCTATTTAAATGGCAACTTGGTGACAATGTGCTGTGATTGACAGTAGAAGGAGGGGGGTGATGGGAGGATTCTGTCAGCGACTGATAACAGCTGTCTGCTTCACTCACAAGAGAGAGACAGTAAGAGACACACACACACACACATAAACAGATGCACAGTAATGTGTGCATATATCACATATACCCTTGCATATATTTCAAATTAAAGTTGCTTCTTGCGTCATCCATAAGTTACGTAATGCATGCGGCAGGAGGTAGATTACATAGTCCATGGTGTTAATTTCCATCAGCACAAATCCATCGTAGCCTGACACTGCTCTGTACCCCAGATGATAAGCAGAGATGCAGAGATGCAGACACACACACACACACACACACACACACGCTTACTTAACATTCATCGGACTGAGTTTGGGGTAATGAACAGGAGTCAACAATGAATTATGGATCATATTCTAATGGTTGACTTACCCCTCTCATTACTGGCATGCTAATGTGATTGGGAAACAAATGATTACCAGCTTTATTAGAAAGGGGGAAAGAGCAGCAGAGAGCAGGGGCTCATGATCCCCAAGACACTCCTTAAATGTTTCACTTGGACAATGTGGAATACGGAGTAAGATTGAGATATAGATGTAGAATATATACGTACACAGTACATGTAGGGAGAGAAAGTCCATATGAAGACTTTGGACACCACCCAAGGTCTTAAAACAATTCCTTTCAGCATTTTCTGTATTACCAACGTTACACCAAAGGCATGTGTCCTATCCACTGCGCCCCTCACCACCACAATATGGAGAAAATTAAATATTGCTTTTTTTTCATATATCTTCCTGCAAAAGTGTTAAAAATGGCAAGTTTCCCATAATGAATTCCTCTGCAACACAAAATACATATAATAACAGTAGTTCTGCACCAATCTGCCCAGAACTACAGCTCCCATCTGATGTAATACATTGGAGTGCATGCATTCACACCCTCAGGCACTTATCACAGCACTGGTCAAGGTAGAGACATCTCTGGCAATCCATCTCTCAGCTTATTGGCACCAAAAGACTTGCTTTTATGTTTTTCCCAGAGATTTATGAACGACTAAAGGCGTGCATGAGAGCGTGTGTGTGTGCGCGTGCATGAATAAATACATTAGCAGCACATGCACACCTTGCAGTCTGAAAGGGATCAGGTTGATGTGCTTATTGACACCTCGACTCCCTCTCACTTCTCCCCCTCACCATGTCCCTTCTCCCCTCCCACTATGCATCTATCCCTCAATCCATCACCTTCCTTTAAAAGCCTGTTAGGAAACCCAATACCTTTCATTAGCACAAAAAGATTAGCTTTTCAGCAGGAGGGGTGTGTGCGTGTGTTTGTGTGTGCGTGTGCGTGTGTGTGTGTGTGTGTGTGTGTGTGGACAAACAATGGGTGGGAGGGATAAATAAAGATAATCAGAGAGGCCTGTGCCAGACAGCCACTTAGCTTAACCTACAGTGAGCTGAGCACGTTCAAACATGAGCGCACAGTTACACACATGGTTACACACCTCACAAAACAAAGGGCTTTGGAACAATTTGAAGAGTTTCATTCCAAAATAAGATATCCGCCATTAGGGAGAACTGACATTGGCTTTTACAAAATCATTGCTGGCATGAAAGCAAAGCTGGTTATAGATTAGAATTAAAAGTTATGAGTCATCTTTAATCACTTTGTTGGCAAAATACTCTTGGTTTTGATGATACAATCATTCAGGTGGTTGGAATGTTCACTGATGAATATTAGATAGCGTTAAATTGGGGTGAAATAACATGAAAGATAAAGTCACTGATTGAGAAGGAAATCATACTCGTAATACTTTATATACTCATAGAAATATTTTTGGAGAATCACATACATAATTGGAAATGACAGATGATCTTCGATATTCCAACATAAACATGTGCTCTTATGTTTGAGGTTCATTACAGACCCTCAGCTAAGAAATTTGTCTGAATGTCAGTTAACACGTAGGAAGAGCCTTTCCATATTCTTTCAATAAAAGCAGACGTATATTGCTGCACAAATTCCAACGTGTCTGATTGAGGTCTGTATTTATTGTAATGTGTGTGATTGATGGTCCCTGAGGAAGACAGGCATGTATACAGTAGTTACTGAGCTTGTTGGCCACTTGGGGCAGCACAAAAAGCTGTAAACATAACATTGGCATAAAATAACTCATTCAATTAAATATTGTCAATGTGTTAGCAAGTTGCTCTCTGACCGGTATTTTCAGTCAAGCCATTCAAGTCAGTGCTTGATATTCCACCCTCCACGCCACGGCCCGTCCCAGAAGCGTGCGTGTATGAGGGTCGTACCCTGCTAAAGACACACAACAGTTCTATTTTCATGCAAGCCGCGGGCCATTCTGACAGCCAGGCAGGAAGTGAAAAAGCAAGAGAATCCTGTCAGTTTACCAAAACACCCCCCCATATTGTATATGTCTCTTCTACAACACCGCGGACGATGAGAGATTCATCCTGGAGGCGGAAATATTTTATCAGGACAACGCCAGGAAAGAGAAGACATGGAGTTTAGTTACAGGAGTGCTTGGAGTGAAAGTTAGACACTAGTGCACTAGTTTATTAAAACACATGGTTGTTCTGTTCTACATACAGAGGTCAGGCAGCAAGACGCTCCGCTTCTGAAAGGCTCCCTGTCTGGAAAATGGCTGTAATGCATGTGCCAATGTCCAACAATTATTTTCCTTTTAGTTCTTTGTCCTTCAAGTCCTGATAAGATGTCTTGCTCTTTAGCTGCTAAATGCTGCACTATAGCTTTATTTCCACTGCATGGTACGGCATGCCTTGAAAACCCTTTGAAAATCTTTTTTAGTTTTCCACTGGCAAAAGTCGCTGATAGTACCTGGTACTTACTGTGGTCCCAACTCCTCCGGCGAGCTGAGACGTTACTAGAAGGTGGAGTAAAAACACTGCAGACCACTGATTGGCCAGAGAGAATTGTGACTAGCATTTTTAAATAGCCAAGCTAACGTCAATAGCAATCAAAATTCTACTATTTACCTGACCCAGATTTTTTTTAAACGGCAATCCGGTGCATCAAAGTCCATTCCGATGTTCGGTTTCAGGTGAAAGGACCCAGTGAGAGCTGAATGGAGACAACGTTGATGTTATGGTGGTGTCACGCGGTGATCACATGAAAAATCTTTTAAATATAAAGTGCTCTTGCCATCTTATCTCGCTCTGATGTGCACTTTTTTTTTTATTTATCTATTTCAATTCTGAGCCCTTAATGTACGTGATGTCTTGTTTTTATTGTTTTATTGTCTTTACTGAACAAAGAGCTCCCCAATTCATTGTATGTTACCATGTACAATGACAATAAAAGGCTGTATATCTATTTATCTAATCATCGCCTATATATTGACAGGGTACTGTCTGCAGAGGAAAAGGACATTGAGAAAAGCACCTGGCCGGGTCGATGTGAACCATACCGTGGACATGAGCCATATGCTCTTTAGCTAGTCGCCAGCTTTGTCTGTCTGCCATTTGGTGCTGGACAGGAAGTGTGCACTGTGTTAATCAGAGCTTTTGTGCTGTTAATAGCTGCCTGCTGCAGTGTGCTGGCTTCATCACATGAGCGACCCCTTTCACATTACACATTGACTCACTGTCAATATTAAAGTACAGATTAGTTCAGCTTGAACTTTTTCATAATGTACTGAAGCAGCGTGCTTTGAATTTTTGTTAGCTTTATATAGCAATACATCCTGTAGTTAACCAAGTACCCTAAATGCTTTTGACTATCAGCATTATCACTTCATGTGACATTAGAAAATGTATTTTAGCTATAAGATGCATTTAATGTGTTTTAATTGTAATTAAACCTGATTTTTTAAAGAAATAGATATAATATAACAAAAATATGTCTGCTATATGCACAATGTTTAAGGGTTTCTAGAGCAAATTCTTCTAGGAGCAATGTCGTTTTTCATTTATTCACAACAGAGTGTGAGGTAGCACGAGCACACACACACACACACACACACACACACACACACACACGGCACATTAAGTAATCTTGAAGGACTTGTCTTCAGCAAAAACAATACCAATGCATTTCCCTTGGGATAGGACAGCAGTCCTATTAATCTATCAGACCAACACACCTTACAGCGCACCCACACACACCTACACATACACACACACACACACACACACACACACACACACACACACACACACACACACTAGAAAATGCATAGTTATTTAACCCACTATTTCCCTTGAGAGAGGGTCTTTAACAGTAACAAAGCAGCATCTAGTCACTTACATCCTTTCCCACTCATGCCTCCTCTTTCCATAAAAAACAATCTGGAGAAAAAGATTACGCGCACACACACACACACACACACAAGCACATGCACACACTCACTACAGTATACACTCATGCCTTCACCTAATACCCATCAGCTTTTGGGATAGAGGAAAATCTATATTTCATCTAAGAAGCTGAGGTGTTTGTGCACATGCTGAGTTTGTTTGTCATTAGGCCTAACCCCTGTGGCTCGCCTAATCAGGTTGCTGCGTATGTGTGTGTGTTTAATTCTGTCTGTGAAGGTTTGAGAAAAGGGACTCTGTGTGTGCGTGTTGTTGTGCAAGTGTAGAAGAGTGAGAGATGTGGGCGACGGAATCGTGCAAACACACACTTGAGGCCGAATTAAAGTTATCGATCGGCCATGGCATGCTCTCACACAGAGATCAAAGCTTAACCCTGATCAATGATCAAATCAAATGTTTGTTGCTATGTGCTGTATTTTATACTCAATATCTCAATTTCCATCTTTCTAGACAGCTACATTAATATTCTTAGACTTAGCAGCTCGATCTTAACCATTTGGCTTTGATGCAAAAAGCCTGCCATGCTAGAGGCTTTATGAGGCTGTACTGGGCTGGGCAATATGGAGAAAATCTAATATCACAATATTCTCCACCAAATACCTCAATGCCGATATTGTGACAATATTGAAAGAAATATTCTCACAATAAGATTTTAGAGAAATAATCGTCAATAATATATAATGACAAAGTGGTTAAAGACAAATAACAGAAAAGCTAGAACAGTCAGGTATGTTCAGAAAATGGCATCACTTCACTGTAACTTTAAAACCAGGACACGACAACATTATATTACCATATTCAAAATCTTAGACGATATTTATTGAATCACAATATCAATGTAATATTAATATATTGCCTACATATTGTCTATCAGCAAATATACTCATAATAACATGATGTTTTGCAGAGTTCCTGTTTATCATGTTCAACTTCTTATTTTAGCATGTCTGGATGCTATCGTTTGCCAATTGGCACTACTACACACAAAAGTAACGCTGGGGTTTGGCAGTCATTTGGTCATAAACTAAAAGCATTACACAAATTATGAATTTGACTTGATGAAGGTAGATGAAACATTCTGGGATCAACAATCCATCCTCTGGGCACCATGGATATCTGTACCAAATGGCATGGCAAGCCATCAGATAGTTGTCATTTCTCTAAAAAACTAAAATGTCAACCTCATGGTGGCGCTAGGGGAAAGGTCAAGGGATCGCCGAAGTCAGTAAGAGACATCCTCCAGACACCGTAAAAGTCTGCACAACCGATGGCGCCTCCAGGGACATTAAAGTTGTACTTGGCTACTTCATGTCTGTACAAAATGGCATGGCAATCCAACCAACGTGGCTTAATAATAATAATAATAATAATGTATCCTTTAGTAGTCCCACAAGGGGAAATTACAATTTACACTCTGTTGTTATTACACACATTACACACAGGCCTGAATTACACACCCATGCTCAGTACCTATACATGCACCAAATGGAGAGATGTCAGAGTGGGGGGGCAGCCCAAGCAGTTGGGGGTTCGGTGCCTTGTTCAAGAGCGCCTTGGCAATGCCCAGGAGGTTAACTGGCACCTCTCCAGCTACCAGTCCACCACCATACTTTGGTCCGTATGTGGACTTGAACCAGAGACCCTCCAGTTCCCAACCCAACTCCCTACAGACAGAAACTTCCACCCCGTAAAAAATGTGTGATTAGCAGGTTGGTTGGAGCAAGCAGGGAGAGCAACCTTCACCCAAAAGGGATTCAAGTCTGTGTTACTGCTGAAGTGTCCTTGACACAACATTGAATCCTCACCAAAAATGGTGCTCTGTGGCGGAAAAATGTCCTCTTTGGAAGTGAAGCATCACAAAAATCTAACAACATCCAAAAGAACCCTGCAGTGGGCTACAAACACCACATGATAACTGTGTGGAGGGCAGCTTGAAGCCTTGTTCTCATCACCACCGGCCAACCCTGCCTGCGGACTAAACTCTGCACTCAACTAACAATTCCTCAGTTTCCCAAAGATTTTTCAGTGCAAAGCTGTCGACTCCCCATTCAATAACAACGGAAGAACAAGTGTGTTTTTGCTAGAAAGGACATGGGGCAGCACCACAGTTAACCTATTTGGAACATTAAACTAATTGCCGGCCACTGCAATAATTGCAAATGAATGCCAGCAAAATGACAGACTATCAGACTCTGTGCCCTAGGATTTTATTCATCAGAGTGAAACCTCTGTCTATCATTTCCCCTCTGTCTACCTTCATTAGCACATCTTCCCATGTAATGGCCGAGCACTGTGGCAGCCAATCAGTAAAAGTAAAGTAATGCAGTCATTTGAAAGGAGGGTGGTGGTACAGTTGGTGTGTCAGTGTGTCTAATTCCCTGCTTTATTCTCCGACATATTTTAATGGAAACCACGGAAACGTACGGCTCCTTTCACCTCATTTGGCTAAATCAGTCAACGTGAAAAATATATAGGCTACAGAATGGTATTACTCTTTATCTAATCACATCATGGGGGAAGGTCTTTGAGGTGAGACAGCTCTGCTCATGAGCTTTACTTATCTCCCTTCTCTTAAAACTTAAAGAAACAAAGGGATCACCTCTCCAGCCCTCTCTTAAAATGCTATCCACCGCTGGAGACGACCTATGTGTTATATGTTGAGAGGTTACCCAGGTGTATTTCATTCGTCCTTTATTGCTTTATGGTCTTAATATCTCTGAGGTGAGAAGATGATGATAAATCAATAGAAACAATACTCAAAGACCAAGGGAGCACTGCATCTGTACAAACGCGCTTCTACTGGCTTGTGTGTTCTAGTATCTGTGTGAACACCAAGCATAGCAATATGCTTACTATATGCCCACAGTGGAGTTATGCCAAATTCAATTCAGCTATTGACAAGGAGCACACATAATACATGTCTCCCCAGAGCGTATATGGGTATTCATAAGCAACAAGGATGTGGGATGGGAATTTGTTTTGAATTAGACCATCTCGGGGCCATTCTCTGGAGCTAGCTTGATAGAGAAACAGCCCCATCTGCAGGGCATAAGTGTGCTGAAGGCCAACACAAAACCTCCCCCCTCCCACCCCCTCGTACAGGGGAGGGTTTGTACCTAACTTTAAATTCCAGCGCTTCTCTTTGTCTCAGCAAAGCTTAATGAGCCTCCTGAGAGTCCGCCCAAGTGAACTTGCTGTAAGGGGAAACTACCTGGGTCTACCACAGCACAGAACAATGCTGTCCTTTTTTTAAACAGAAGTCCTGTATCTGCAGATTTTGGAGGGGATGCTGCAGTACTTTGCCAGTGAAATAAGGGTGTTCTCTTACACAGAGTGTTGCCTTGGTGAACAATATCCTGGAAGTGGTCAGCATGGACTCAGCGTTTCTGAATACAAGTTGCTGGGGTCCCCTTAACTAGAAAGCACAAACAAGCACACACTTGATATACTCAGAGGAGAGCAAGCTCAGGACTTAAATTCACAAACACACATCCTGGTAGATAGGCCATGCTCTCTAACCCCTTCCTGCTTCTCAAATATCACTGAGTCCAGACAGAGGGGAAAGACCTTTGCAGAACAAAGGAGAGGTTTGATAAGGAAGAGCTTGTGGCTGACACTCATTCTCCCCAACTACAGAGAGTCCACCTGCCCCTGGTGGCTCGTCCGACCTGCCCCCCTCTCTTGACTCATTTCTGTTTGGAGAAAAACACCAAAGATGTAGAAACAGAGGAAATGGATGGACAGGAGAGGGGGCAATTTTGAAGTAGGTCAGATTGGAGTGATGAAAGGGATGAGAGGAAAGTTGCAGAGTGGATTGGGGGTGAAGAGATTGAACGAGGAAAAGCAAGAGGGGATTTTAGAGCAAGAAACAGGAATTAAACCGAGTCACCTTGAGCGGTCCCATTTTGTCCAAACTGTAAAGTACCTGAGGTGCCAACTAGCTGCTTACATGTTCACATTTTTAGTCCCCACTTTAAACCAGCAAAGTGCAAAATTGTACAATACATGAGATAAAATGCAATATAATGGGGTTTGCTTCCTCTAGCTTTACAGATCTCAGCCAATAGTGCTTTTGTGTGCGTGCGTGCATGTGCATGTGCAATGTGTGTGTGTGTGTGTGTGTGTGTGTGTGTGTGTGTCTGTGTGTGTGTGTCTGTGTGTGCGTGCGTGTTTCTAAAAGAGCTGGCAGGCATGGAGAGGTATGAGACAGATGTGTGTGTCGGTCATTAATGTAATCGCTCCATTTACTTCATCTACCCTGGGAGGGACGGCTGGTCAGCACCATCTGGACACACACAAGCACATACATGGCAACCAACAGCCATGCTAGGGTTTCATGGGTAGTCAGCCAGCAACAGGAGGCAAGCTTTGAAATGATCATTACGTGCGTATGCATGTGTGCGTGTGTGTGTGTGTGTGTTTGCGTTTGCCATTTTTGTCACTGTCTCAATTTCTTTCTCTGCCGTCTCTATCCTCTGTTTTCATCCATTTCTGCCTCCCATGACTCCAACTGCTTCAGTTATACATGAGTATGTCCTGTTCCCCAGAGACTACAAGACAAAATGAAAAAGGCCGTGGTGGGTAGTACCAAAGTGCAGACTTGTTCGAGACTCCCAGTGCCTGAGGAGACGATGGCCGTGTGCTTGAAAGATACAGAGACCTCAAGCTCATCTACATGTAATTCCCTCCCCTGACTGAGGACAGGGAAAGGGTGATGAGAGGAGTAGAGGAGTGGTTGAGGGCAGAGACAGAGAGTGAGCCAGGCTGAAGCTCCGGACCCAAGAGTGGCACGCTGATCGTCAAGCAACATGTAGCCATGGCAACGGCAAATGGAGAGAGCGAGGAGGAGAGGTGGAGGAACATGAGGAGGAGAAAAGAAATGCGAGAGACGCTTCAGGTTAAAACTACTGTACATTGCTGACAGATTAAAAGAATAGTTTAGCCGGTGCTCTGCTATGCTACAGTGGAGCAGAATATTACATTCACTTACAGGTGATATTTCACTTACAGTCAAGAGCTGGGACTTTATAGATTGCTTGAGGATACAATTTTCCATTTGCCTTCTTACTCCTCCTATTTACATTACTCAGGTGATGACTCTGTTCGAAACTTCACCTGAATATGTATCACCAGTCTACCATATATACAGTGAGTTATTTTGCAAGTTCTCCCACTTAGAAATCATGGTGTCTGAAATTGTCCTTGTAGGTGCATGTCCACTGTGAGAGACATAATAAAAAAAAAAATCCAGAAATCACAATGTATTCTTTTTTAACTATTTATTTGTATGATACAGCTGCAAATAAGTATTTGAACACCTGTCTATCAGCTAGAATTCTGACCCTCAAAGACCTGTTAGTCTGCCTTCAAAATGTCCACCTCCACTCCATGTATTATCCTAAATTAGATGCACCTGTTTGAGGTTGTTAGCTGCATTAAGACACCTGTCCACCCCATACAATCAGTAATAATCCAACTACTAACATGGCCAAGACCAAAGAGCTGTTCAAAGACACTAGAGACAAAATTGTACACCTCTACAAGGCTGGAAAGGGCTACGGGGAAATTGCCAAGCAGCTTGGTGAAAAAAGGTTTACTGTTGGAGCAATCATTAGAAAATGGAAGAAGCTAAACATGACTGTCAATCTACCTCGGACTGGGGCTCCATGCAAGATCTCACCTCGTGGGGTCTCAATGATCCTAAGAAAGGTGAGAAATCAGCCCAGAACTACACGGGAGGAGCTGGTCAATCCCCTGAAAAGAGCTGGGACCACCGTTTCCAAGGTTACTGTTGGTAATACACTAAGACGTCATGGTTTGAAATCATGCATGGCACGGAAGGTTCCCTTGCTTAAACCAGCACATGTCAAGACTCGTCTTAAGTTTGCCAATGACCATTTGGATGATCCAGAGGAGTCATGGGAGAAAGTCATGTGGTCAGATGAGACCAAAATAGAACTTTTTGGTCATAATTCCACTAACCGTGGTTGGAGGAAGAAGAATGATGAGTACCATCCCAAGATGCTTTGGGGGTGTTTTTCTGCACATGGAACAGGGCGACTGTACTGTATTAAGGAGAGGAGGACCGGGGCCATGTATTGCGAGATTTTGGGGAACAACCTCCTTCCCTCAGTTAGAGCATTGAAGATGGGTCGAGGCTGGGTCTTCCAACATGACAATGACCCGAAGCACACAGCCAGGAGAACCAAGGAGTGGCTCTGTAAGAAGCAGATCAAGGTTCTGGCGTGGCCTAGCCAGTCTCCAGACCTAAACCCAATAGAGAATCTTTGGAGGGAGCTCAAACTCCGTGTTTCTCAACAACAGCCCAGAAACTTGACTGATCTAGAGAAGATCTGTGTGGAGGAGTGGGCCAAAATCCCTTCTGCAGTGTGTCAAACCTGGTGAAAAACTACAGGAAACGTTTGACCTCTGGAACTGCAAACAAAGGCTACTGTACCAAATATTAACATTGATTTTCTCAGGTGTTCAAATACTTATTTGCAGCTGTATCATACAAATAAATAGTTAAAAAATCATACATTGTGATTTCTGGATATTTTGTTTTTAGATCATGTCTCTCACAGTGGACATGCACCTACGATGACAATTTCAGACCCCTCCATGATTTCTAAGTGGGAGAACTTGCAAAATAGCAGGGTGTTCAAATACTTATTTTCCTCACTGTACACACACACACACACAGAGGTGGGTAGAGTAGCCAAATATTGTAATTGTGTTACAATTATTACAATTGTAATTGTGTTGAGTACAATATTTGTACTCAAGTAAAAATACTGTTGCTTCAGAATAATATGACTCAAGTAAAAGTAAAAATTACTTGAGTAAGAGTAAAAAAAGTGCTTGGTGAAATAACTACTCAAGTACTGAGTAACTGTTGAGTAACGTCTGATTTATTATTTAACACAAGCATTCAATCAGACATAATGTAGACTGTTTAGCCCTTTTACTACAATATGAGGCTGGGGGGGTTCCTCCTCGTCTGTGTCTGCATTGCCAACGGTTGATTCTGACATCTTTGTTTTGCTACGACTCTAAAGCTAACCTGTACAGCCACTGAGATCGAGTATGGTCATGTGACTGCACGACGACGGTTGATTGGTGAAACACAGTCACATGGTAGAGCCTTCAGCGGAAGACTCTCTCCCTCTGTCAAAATAAAACATTAAAATGAGACGTACGCTGGGGTAAAAACAATGACGTGTAGAATACCAAAGAGGTAAAAAGAAAAGTAACAAGGTCATTGTAGCCTGATGTAGCGGAGGAAGACAGTTTCTTCTTCACTAATCTACTCAAGTAAAAGTAAAAAGTATAGTGATTTAAAACTACTCCTAGAAGTATCATTTTTTCAAAAACTTACTCAAGTAAATGTAACGGAGTAAATGTAACTCGTTACGACCCAGCTCTGTATATATTCTGCTTTTGCTCTTTTTCTGCTCCTCCATCACTCTCTATTATCCGTCTCATTTGTATTCTGTACACTTGCTGCCCCTCCTCATTCTCTAACATGTGTACACCCTCTCTTTTTTCCCCTTTGTCTGTCCATTGGCTCCCTCTCTCTCTTGCTCCTCTTGTCCCCCCATTGTCCTAAGATCTCTTTTTCTGGCCTCCACCCTTCCATCCCTACAGAGCAGAGCTGACATTGGGCATGAGGTCAGAGAGATGGGCAGTCATGCTCCTGCTGTCAGCAGGCTCAAATGGGCTTAGATACAGTGTGTGTGTGTGTGTGTGTGTGTGTGTGTGTGTGTGTGTGTGTGTGTGCGTGCGTGCGTGCGTGCGTGTGGTGTGTGTGTGCGTGTGTGTGCGTGCGTGCGTGTGTGTGTGTGTGCGTGCGTGCGTGTGTGTGTGTGTATGTGTGTAGAAGGGACACCCTCACTAGCTTTGGGCTCTGGACAGCCATGCACATACACAACATATCATAGTAGAAACACACATGCATAAATTAATGCTAACAAAAACTGCACCCTTCCTTACCATATAGAGGACTTTTTGTTTTACACACACACACACACACGCACGCACGCACGCACACACACACACACACACACACACGCACACACACACACACACACACACACACACACACACACACACTGAGGCATGGAATTACAGATTTTAGAAAGGACAAATTCCCTTGGAGAACTTCCATGGATTATTGGTTGGTATGACCATTGTTGTGAACAATGGAAATATTCCCTGCTGATGAATGCTGAACACTTACGTTAAAAATAAAGACATAAAACACCAAAGGTCATATACGTACATCTATTAAGCATTTATACATCATGTCAAGTAAAAAACTGCTTCCATGGATTGTAGCTAATGTTTTAAGCAGACATTAAGCCAAAGTGGAGTAATTACAGGAAATGAAGTAGCTGTATGAACACGGAAATCTAATGGGGCATGGAGAAACTGCATTTAGACACTGCGCAGGAATACTAGACATGAGGACATTTTACGGCTGTGAAGGCATGTGGTTTTGACAAGCCTGTAGGCATTGTATAACTTTATATATGGATAAAATACAACCACCAATAGGCCAAGATGGCCAATAATAAGTAAATAAGTAAACAGTAGAGTATGAGTGAATTTCTAACTCCATTAGGTATGGACAGTAGATGTATGATCATAAGGTTAGCAATACACTCAAACGTCAAGCATCCCAAAAAAAACTTCTACTTCTACAGTACAGCCAGCCCATTTTAAATTGGGATATGATTACACCCACGTTTTAAGGTTCAACTCAGAAAGTGAAGGATCGTGAAAAGGGTAATCATTGCTGTGGTATTTTAAGTAATACAGTTATAGAAAAGTCCCATTTTTCCATGTTTTTGTATAAATGGCATAACATGTGTAATAGGATGTCATGGCTAGGGTCACTTTGGATTACAGTTGCAAGATGCAGTCAGAAATATTGTACCACACTGCCCTCATGTGGAGATGAGACACACTGCATAGGTTAGTACGACAGGGTGTACAAAAGACCTCTACTGTATTTGGATGTAATTGGGACTAGAACATCTTTTTTTTCAGCAGCAGTTACCACATTTTCTTCCACATACTACAATAAGAAACCTCAAACATTCCAAAAATTCTGAATCCAACTGTTCTGCGCTCAAACACACATACAATAAGACATTTCCCAAATTATACTATTTGATACCAATAGAAGAAAATGTACTGCATTTAATTATATATTGCTGAAAACATTATAAGTGCATCATTAGTGTAGTGTCATTACCTGTCCTGGAGTTAGGTCTCCTCTGAAGGCTCAGGTTACAGGATAGGGTTGCAGGCCATACAGGCTACACAAATGGTCTCCACCATGCAGGATAATGAAGACAGCCCGTACTGCGTTGTCACAGTGACAAGTTAACCTATCCATCAAGCCGTGTATCACTTTTCCAGCTGATAGCGCTCAGAGCTGGAGAAGAGAGAAGAAACACACAGTTAGGACGGTAGAAAAGAGTGCATTATAGTTAATATTGGAGAAACATCCGTGTATAGTTGCTGATCTTGAAAAGAAGGATTGAGGTGAGTTTGTATCTTTCATGCCACTGTGATTACCGGTTCCGGTTTGACAACCCGCACATCCCAAGTAGTAGTAGCCCTAGACTTATTTCTTCTTACCACCAGCTGAGTCTCCATGGCTGAGGCCACGGGTACGAGCGGTAACAGCGGAGGTGTAGGCAGTGGAGGGGCTGGAGGAGTGCGTGTCCCCCAGGAGCCCTCTCTCAAAGCCGGGATGGTGCTGACAGACGAGAGGGTGGACTTCCTTCGGGAGCAGGCCTTCTGTGTGCTGCGAGTGAAGACGGATAAGTGGAACCGCTTCATCGGAGCAGAGGAGAACCAGAAGATTATACTGGATTTCCTGGACCACATCTGGACCAACAGACTTCTGTTCTTCGCTGGACCTGGAGGGACATTGCATGCAGGGAGTGCTCAGGTAAGAAATACACACAAGCACAAGGAAAATAAACAAAGCCATGAACTCATTCCACTCATCGTTTAAAAAAAAAGTAAAAAAGTACCTGCTTTCATAAATGTCTCAATTTCTTTTTCATCTCCCCATCAATTCTGTAGGAAATTCAACTGTGGTTATAGCCTTGAGTAAATATTTAATGGCATAGTTCATTTATTGTTTTCTGTATGCACTGTAGAAACTGGGTATACTAATGTCCCTGAGGTAAAAGGTACTGTCTGTGCAGACGTGCAGAGAGGCTGATGATGAAGAAGAGCATTTCCCCATCTGTTTGCCTCGGTGGCTTGATTGACAGAATTTATTTTAAAAAGATAGCAGCAAACTCCTCACAACCTAAGACTTTTATATTAAACACCGTCATGCACATACACAATTACTCTGTATTTACCTCTTAAGCAATATCTCCTGGGCTTGCTATCTACACTCTGTCTAACATACAAATCTTCTGAAATAAGTCACTACTTATTTCTAGTGCTTTCAATGCTGTTGAAAGCATTCCTACTGTTTTTGCATCTGTGAAGACGTCCCCGCCATGGAAGACCAAGCTACTGTGTGTGCTAAAGAAGGGCGTGAAGAGAATCACCCGCCAAGAATTCAGAAACCAACTCTGGCTGGGGGAAGTGTCTGGGTACCCTATGGAGCACCTACCTGTTGTCATCTCTGAGGTGGGCTAGTGTGTGTGTTTGTGTGTGTGTGTGTGTGTGTGTGTGTGTGTGTGTGTGTGTGTGTGTGTGTGTGTGATAAAGTGTCCAACTCGTACACTAATGCAGGCATTATGAAGATTTCCGTGCAATTTTTAACTCAAGAAGTATATGCTGGCAGCACAAACACAGAACTGTACAGTAGATTTCAAGCATACGCGTAGATATCTGTGGAGGATGCAGAGGATATAAAAAAGCTGTTCAGGGGGCTCAACTCATGTACGCAAAACAAGAACTGTGTCTACATTGCAACAGGTGGGTAAAAGAAACGAGAGACATTTATGTGGATTTAAACTTTGGAGCTTCTAGCTTTAACATATGGGTTGTTGAGATGAACATGATTCCTAAAAAAGAAAAACATCCTGAAACAAGTGATGAATGTTTTGAAAATGCAGACATTTTTGAAAAATACAGGAGATAACCTTTACACAATTTAAGATTCAAGATTAACATTTGCAGCATAAATTGTTGCATAAAAATTTACAAGAATGCAGGAAGTTTTTGACACTAATATTATTTGGGTGGAAGGACCCCCTCCCCAAGCTATAATGTGGGTCCCCCAATGTGGGCCCCCCAGCTATAATGTGGGATTTCCCAAATGTTGAAACTAAACCTACCATGCTGGTTTCAACCATGATACATTTAGCTGTTGTGGTTTTCCATGTTGAATCTCTCGTTTTAGCGTCGTTTTCTTTCTATAGCCCACTTAAAAACAGCGTGTGTGTGTGTGTGTGTGTGTGTGTGTACTACATAGGTGCTAGTGTGTGTGCTGTCCAGCGGTCTGAACCACGACGACTGGCCGCCGGTGGTGTCGGACGACATCCACAGGCACCTGGAGAAGCTGAGGAACAGGGTGGTGACTATGAGAGGCCACGCCGAGGGGCGAACGCTGCTGCCCCTCCCGCTGTGTGTGGAGCGGGCACGGCCCCAGGACATTGGACTCAGGTAAGTGAGTGGCTAATAGCCCAGCTAGCTAAACGTGTATTTTCTATTGGATATTTCTAAACTCTACGTTGATTCATTTAGGCACGGTGTGTCGTTATATCGCTGAAATAAAAAAAATTCCTAGTTATATGGGTCATTCTACGAAAATGGTGGCTTTCCTGTCCCGGCCTTAACCACAAGGAAAAACACTTAAAAGTGTCAGATAATGACACAAAATATATGTTTTTTGTTTTAATTGAAGTGTTTTGTTGTTAATAAAACATATGTAAAACCATTATATTGAAAACCATTATTTTTTAAATATTGTAGAACACGGTCAGTACCATGAAATTGGCTTGTCCCTCGGGTCAGGAGTCACAGTTTAGTGACATATTTTGAGTTAAAAAATATATTTTTCTCCCCCTTTAAATGTCATAATATAAAGGAAGGTAGTGTAGTTATTTTGTAAACTACTTTCTAAACTAAAATATCAACTAAATATTAGAAATATTTTACAGGAAATAGCTGTCCCTCAATTTCATGTCACTGGCGAAGACGAGAAGGACTCTACAACACTGTCCTACCTCTTCATCAATTAAAAAAACTCTAAACTTCCAGTATGCTCTCTTGGGGGATCTAAGAGCCAAGTACAAAGCAGCCAAAGCAGATAAAGCCAAACAGGGGGTTGTAGAAATACTGACAGGAAAGCTGATAAAGAAATACAAATTCAAAAAGTTGTGTGAGCAGATGATTGGTTTTTCATACAAAGCCTGGAAGCCACAAAACAGAGCTCGAAAAACAAGCTTGGCCGAAATAAACAAGAGAGCTGTAAGACAGTTCTACCAAAGAGATGATGTCAGCAGGCAAACCACTGGCAAGAAAAACACTATCACACTAAGAAAGATTAAGAAACAGAGGAGGCTCCTTTGTAATTCCCAGAAAAACCTCCACAGGAAATTTGTTGCTGAGCATGGGCAAAACATTTCATATGCCTTCTTCTGCAGGGAAAGACCCTTTTGGGTAGTGACACCGAAGGAGAGCGACCGAGAAACTTGTCAGTGCAAGACCCATGAGAACTTACAGTTTCTGGTGAATAAGATGCACAAACTTGGTCTTTCACAGTCCACCAATCTGGAGGAGATGGCAGATAGCACAGTCTGTAACAATTCAAAGACATGCGCCTATGGCGAATGCCAAGAATGTGAACACTCCACTGTACCACCGACCAGGCACCAATCCAACAAAGAGGTGTCGTTCACCCAGTGGTGTCTGGAGAAGATAGACACCTTCACTTCTTTAGTGATGGTCCAGCCACACAATATAAACAGAAGGGCAACTTTTACATGATTTGCACGGAACCTTACAAAAAGGGCTTCCAGGGGACTGCGTGGAACTTTTTCGAGGCCAGTCCCGGAAAGGGTGCTCCCGATGGAGTGGGGGGTTCATTAAAGAGGTCAGCCGACCTCTTAGTCCGCCGTGGGAGAGACATTATTGATGCAATGTCTTTCTATCAGGAGTTGAGGAACAGTCAAATACAGTTGTATTATGTTAGCGAGGAAGAGGTGGAAAGAAAGGCACAGATGATGTCTGGGGTACCTCTGGTAACCATAAAAGGAACCATGCGAATGCACCAGGTGATAAGTATCACACCTGGCATCCTAAAATATAGAGACATAAGTTGTCTCTGCCGAGCAGCGGAAGGCTTGTGGGATTGTCCATTTTATGGACTCCAAGAAGTCAGCCTCCCGACAATGTCGGCTAATGGCCGTGATTTTTCATCTCCACATCAACCAGGTACCTCAGCTCCACTTCGTCCAGATGTCATTGAGTCTCACCACAATGGACAGTGGTGCATCGTTAACTATGACGAACAACCATACCCTGGCATTATACTGGAGGTCGAAGAACATAATGTGAGAGTTAAGTGCATGCACAGGAATGGAGTCAACAAGTTCTACTGGCCAAGCCCAAGAGATGATATCAACACTTATGGAGATGACCAGATTGTTTGTCTGATGCCAGAGCCGCTGCCAGTGAACAAAAGATCAGTCCAGATTGACAATATCTGGAAGTACTTGGAGGAGCACCTGAATGTGTAAAAAGTGGCAGATGTGAACTGGCTACTAGGGAAGAAGCCATCAGTGGCTAGAAAGCAATGGAGATTGGCTAGGAGATGATAACAGATAAACGCGACACAATAACATGGCAAAGACATCTCAAGAAGAACAGTTAGTATAGGAAATGTTCCATGAACATATGTTCTACTGCATACAAAATGTTCATATCAGTGCTGTTGGGAAAACAGTTTTAGTTTGCGTTCAATGTTAGTGTTTCTAATGTTCTAGTGGACATGACAATGTTGTTTTAAAAGTCAATAGGCTTCATCTTTCGGTTTTAATCTGCCTTCATTTTATTGTTCATATTAAATGAACACATGTTATGAAACCTGAAATTATTTGTAATGTTAAATATTACTAATAAATTGATAAAACATTGTTTGAAATAATCTTATGTTATGTCCTTGGTTTCCCATTGCGTCACTGGTGTTACTTTGTGTCACTGGTGTTACTGCATGGCAAATTGGTGTTCTGGCATCAGAGTTGCCCAGTTTCATAAAATATGTGTTTGGTATTGTATCTACCTAAATGTTGCTGCATTCATTAGTAGGCATCTTAAGGATATGATCATTTAATTTTGATCACTCAAGCTCAATTATTTCTAATTTTACAACAAAAAACACAATGGTGGAAATAGAAAAATGTCACACAATAGAACTGTAAACATACATGTTTAAAGTAAATTATTACTAATCAAGACAATTTCTTAATATAACATTAACTTTTTCTATCTTTGATTATGTATGCAAATTAAATAGTCAAATTACATTCTGGAAAGCCTGAATTGTCATCTAAAATATAGGTAACACCAGTGACAAAAAGGCAGCACAAGCATTTTTTTATGTAATGAAGTAAAAAAATTAAAATACTTTAAGCTGTCATTTAAGTTGATTTATAAAGTTAAGAGGTTAACTTTTATCTGACTTTAAATTTTGGTATAAAAAAAAGACTTACATTTTTAAAAAGTTGTCTGTTCCAAAAGCCACCATCTTCATAGAATGACCCATATATTGGTCACATTTGACGAAACTTAGCATATTTCCAGATTCCTTAAATGCGTTCTGCGTTCAACTAGCAAGTAGCCGGGAGTGACATACCTGCTGGTCTTAATACATTAGTCTTGCGACCAGACCTTCCTGTACAGTGCTGCGGAGGAGGGTCTGGCTAGTCCCATAGACAGTTAAAGAAAGGCTGGTCTAGGGTGACCAAACGGCCTCTCCACGTAGCGTCCCGGTTGGGACAAGTGGGTGGCGGAGTGCACCATTTGCAAAGCTAGCTAGCACAAATGTTTCAGTGTCTAGCTAATGAAGGTGCTGGAGACCTCAAAGCTCACATAGACACCGAAAAACCTTATCGCATTACACGGAAAAGGTTTTAAGAGATATTTAGTTGAAGCTGAATTTTGAAGCTGACTCAGAAAAGGTCACATTTAGAACATTATTTCTTATTTATTTATTTGATTTGAAGAGCTATTATTTTGTTACAGGTTGTTACATATTTTATTTTATTACATAAGTTATTTTTGTAGCATTGAGGCATAATAAAGCATGTTCATTAACCTCTGAGAAACCTGTCTGAATTTGTGTCTCGAGGCCGGGCCGAGTATCCTCTTTTCAACATATGGTCCCCCTAGGTCTAGTCTAGTCCGTTGTCACCTGCGTCACTTCTTCAACTGTCTATGGTTGTCACAATAGACATATAACATTACAATGAGTGGAGCGGGTGACCGGTCCAAGATGGCGGCCCCACGGCTCGTCAGCGCCAGTAGGCAGTAGCGGTCGATGCGGCGTCTACTCTTTATATGTCTATGGTTGTCACTGCCCAAGTCGCGCATGCGTCACTTTGCGACGAGTGAAGCTGTGAGTTGCGCATGCGTCACTTTGCAAAAAGTAGCATATAAGATGCCAACGAGGGACTTCTGTAATGTCAATATAGTAAAACTGGACCTACATAGTAGTAGCTTCACTGCTGGCTACAAGTTAGCATCAAACACAACGGTGCCGCTGCAAAATAGCCTCGGGAGGGAACTTGTTTTGGTGGAACATGTGTACGTGTCACTACCTGATGTGATTCAAGTGCAGGGCTATTGCGTAATATAGAGAGCTAGATTTAATGTAACGTAAGAGCTATTTTCAAGTCATAAATGTGTAAGTTACTAATGCACAGACGTTTTGTTAAAGTAAATCTTGCGACAGAGATTTAAATTGACTAGACTGATTTACAACTAGAATAATATTATAGTCATCATTCAAAGACAATATTGCCATTTTTACCCACACCGATCGCCCCACTCTCTGTCTCCCTCAGCGCCTCTGGTTGGCCACTGGACCGTGGCTTGTTATACTCCATAGAAACTCTTATAGTTCAGTGGTCTGGACAGATATGGAATGTCTTGAAGAAAGACTCTGGTATGGTGCTGCTCCAGGGAGACCACCCAGGGCCCAACGTGGAGCTCCAGTTTTGGACCACTCAGAGGGAGAACCTGCTGGGCATCCAGTCACAAGTATGACACTGGTTCTGTAGAAGTTAGCGGGGGTGTAGTCAATTCAAATTGTAAACTGAAACTGCAGTTCTCAAAGTATCAGCAATAGATGTGTTGAATTGGTAGACTGGATATGAGACTCTTGGTAGATGTGGCTCAGTGGTAAAGTGGTTGCCTGCCAATCGGACGGTTGGTAGTTCGATCCATGGCCCTGCAGTCCCATGTCGAAGTGTCCTTGGGCAAGGTGGCCCCTTGTACGGCAGCCTCGGCCACAGTGTGTGAATGTGTGTGAATGGTGAATGGTTACACTACTATGTAAAAGTGCTTTGAGTTGCTAATAAGACTAGAAAAGCGCTATATAAAAGCAGTCCATTTACATTACTCTTGTTATTCCACAGCTTAAAAGGCCAGAATTATTAAATGTCAACAGACCTCAAATGTGATTGCATGACATAACATACACTCCGCTAATGACCCCAGTAATACACATATCATTTAATTTACACATTTCCCAAGAATGTAAACAAAAAGTGATCATTATACATTTTGTAAAGGTAGAATTTATGGCAGAGGTGTTGTATTGAATTGCAATAGATTGGACAGGTGTATCTGACAGATGTATAAGAGGCCACTGAGTGGCAACTGAGTGGCCACTTGTTGCAATGTACCAATTTCCTTGGTTTCAGATCCAGAGCCCCAAAGTGGAGCACATCATGGAGATCCTGAGAAGAGTCAAGAGCAGTTACTACTCTTCCTTCAAAGACATCTGCCTCAAAGTCAATGAGGGTAGATTGGCGTCACTCATCATTTATCAGTGCTAATTCATTAATGAATTTATTAGTCTCTCACAGCCCAACCTCTCATTAAGTTGCACTTACAACCAGAGACACAGATCCACATACAGCTGTTATTATGTCTTCCTTCTTCAAATGCACAAATAATGTCTGTGTTTTTTTCTACGTGCCCGGTCTCAAACCACATATCTATTTGTAATTTCTGACAATCACTATGCAATCACGTTGCCACTGTTGCTAGGAATGGTCAATCCAACAACACAACTGTATGATTCTAATTCTGTTAAATGACCCCCCTATTAGGATCATGTTATCGATTACTACTTCTGTATGTGATTACCATAGCGGTGCTGGAAGCAGAGGACATAGATCTGTATCTACGCCCTCTGAGGAGAGTGATCAGCAGCTTAGAAGAGAAGAGTTTCCCCCAGGTAGACACTCTACTGCCTCCTCTTTTCCACACACTCTGCCTCATCTGGAGCTGTTCCAAATACTACTGCACTCCACAACGCATCGTGGTCCTCCTGCAGGAGTTCTGCAACCTGATCATTGAAAAGGTAAAGTGATTTATTTCTGTGTATGTGTGATAAAGAAGGAGACTATCTATCTATGGTATTCTTAATATGATTGTGGTCTGTTTCCAGGCCTCTGCCTACCTCTTCCCTGAGGAGTTGTTTAAGATGGAGCTTGAGGAGGGGGTGGAGAGAGTCCAGATAACCGTCTCAGTTTTGCGCACCTTCAAGCAATTGTTTCACACTCACCGACAGCAGATCCCCAAGTACTACAGACACAGCCAGGACATCAAGCTGTGGGACTTTCCGGCTACGCTTGTGTTCCAGCGGTCAGACCGCATCATGGAAAGGCTGCTTATGATCGAGGTGCATGGGTAGACAAGCATAGCTCTGTTTGTGTTGGTTTTATAGAAAGATTACAAATGTGACTATATGGCTGTGATTCCGAAAATAAGATGCTAGAAAAATTAGCCTCAAAAAGAAATGATTCCCAGCATCTTCATATCAAGTAAACTGCTGTATATTCATTTTGCATGTATGTTTGTGTGATATTGTACCAAAATCGTCACCCCCACAGGAAGTGTTTTCTCTAACAATGACAACCTCCATCCTATCACATGGACCCATCAGTGACTTTTCTCCTCTCATCTGTAGGAACTTTTTGCAACAGCGCTGGACTTTCTGAAACTGGAGAAGGTCGAACTGGGTGGATCCCGAGGGAAAGTCCTCAGTGAGATGGTCTTCAGCATGAGCGAGGAGTTTCATGACCGCTGGAGGGCCCTCAGAGAGAGCAAATATGACCCCCTGGACTATACAAACGATGTGAGTCCTAGTGAAATTGCTTGTTACAGATTTCTTTAATATCCCACTGCTATGTAATTATTAAGCCTCAAAGGGCTGTGATTCACAGCAGTTTGTAAGTGGCATTGACAGGCACAGCCAAATAATAAAAAATAACAATTAGATGTTATTTTTCTGCACAGCAGTACAGTAATTGAAAACTAGCAAAGCGAAGTAGTTGCCAAGCAACACGCAAGAGTCGTTATTAGTCAGTGCATCAATTGTATTTCATTTGCAGGATATTTTACAGCTATTTTAGCACAGCTTCCAGTGTGACTCATCTTATGGCAGCCAATGCAGACCAACTCAGCCACAGAGAACTACTTGTAGTACTCTGCTGGAAGTGTCATTGAATAAAAATTGCAAAAATGAAACCCACAAAACTTTTTCATCGGGAAAGGGATTGATATCCATGTATTTCCTGTCTACTGCCATCTTGTGCCCAGGGTTTTGTGCGTCACTACAGGCGTTTCATGGAGCAGAACCGAGATTTTGACCAGAGGCTGGGAACTGTCCTCAATCTGGCCTTCCAGCACTCCAAAAACCTTAAGTCAACCTTCAAGGTATGTCTGTTACACCTTGACCCCTTCAGAAATCCCATTTTATGTTTTTGGTGACATACTTCCAGGTCATTTGGGGACAAGGTGTTGATCAGTTACACTTTTTCAGTGCCTGTGTGAAAAAAAAGAGAAATTTCCGAATCAGAATCAGCTTTATTTGCCAGGTATGAGGACACATACGAGGAATTTTGCTTTGGATCATCATTGCTCACAATGCGCTTACACATACAAAACAAACAATATAACACACACTAATATATACACACTATAGACAGAAACAATATAGACAGGTTGAGGCAGTAGTGCAATGAAGAGTGCAAAGTATGCAGGAATAAATTATAATTATGATAGTTATTATTTTAATTATGCAGCATAGTGCAAAGCGTTTTAGCATGTTAGCACAGTATAATCACATTGATGAGCAGCCTAGTAGTATGTGGTTGTTGGTGGCTTAGACCAAAAGCCAGTGAATCTCCACAGTTATTCAGAACTACATTTTTTGACGTCATACCTCAATTTCTAAATTGAACACTGTTCTAAAACTGAGTTGTTTTTGTATCCTATCTAGCTGTTGAAGATTTTCAGCACCCTGCTGGAGAGACCCAGGATCCACCAGCTGTTCTCCCCTAACTACAAAGTGTTGTTGGACATGTTCAACCAGGAAGTCGGCCACTGTCAGTTTATACTTGATCAACACAGAAACGGGGTAAGAGACATTGAACAGAAATACATGTTGTCAACTGACTTAGACATTTGAATATTGGCACATTTCAGAGTATACCAAAAGGCCAGCCATATGATCCTACTACAGCCAGTAACATCACTAAATTATGCCATAACAGGGATGTCTTAGTTTAATAGAACACATACAATATGGTATTATAATTCACAAGTGGAGCTAAATGTCTGCATCTTTATAAAGTGTATTAAAGAATGACTCAGACATCAGCCAAAATTATTCAGCCTTTGTGTTTCAGCTGCGGTCAGGTTCTACTGTCCTGGGGAAGAATATGCCGTCAGTGGCAGGAAACCTCAAATGGACACAGGAGCTTCGAAATCGCATCCTCACTAACAGGAGCAACCTCTGCCAGCTCGCCCATATGTACGGACCAACCCTACTTATCACACACAGACACAATTGTATCAAATTCTTTCATTTTTAAACTTCAGTCCCAAATGATGCTGACGTTACGGACATCATATGAGGAAAATCTATCAGATGTCACACTGCTCCCTCTGGAGCCACAAAAGGCTTTGTACAACTTTTTTTCAGATATGATATGCATTAGTACTCCACAAGATCCGTACATACACTATGATGTGTTTATCGGTGGAGTTGCCCTTTCAGTTAAATAGGCATTAGGTTTTGGAAATGTTATAAATCTTTTTTTTGGAATAGAATTCTAGCATACACACTGCAAGACTACAGTTTACTTGTCAAACATGTACAAGATACCAATTATATTTTACTTCATATTTCTTTGGCTTTTTTCCTCCCTTCCTCCCTCTCTCCCTTCCAGGCCTCTGGGGTGCGCCGAAGCAGACGATGTCCTTCAAAAGTGTGAGCGTGTCCTGGAGGTTCTGGACCAGCATGATGAGGAGCAGTTCTCTGAGTGGACTGAGGGCCTGGAGGAAATCTGTCAAACCCACCTGAAGGAACCACTGCTCACCCTGGACACTGACACGGGCCTCTTCCAGGTCAACTTCAGTCCTGCAGTAAGCACAAAGAAGATGCAGTAGATGTATTAGACTGGGTAAACCAGGCTGGCAACCTGTACATTTTTATATCCACCTGACGCGCTATTGGCGGGTTTAACACGATGACGAGAAGCAAAGGCCAATGAGCGACTGCAAGCAGCTTTTTGTTTACAGTTAACATGGCGCCCATCAAAGCGCAGTGACCCGTTGATGCCGCTTTCTGCAAAGTACGTCATCGGGATCATTGGTCTGATTGGTGGAAGAACTATCCAATTGCGTACAGAGTCATTTGAACTATGCCCGTTGATCATGCCTCTTGTGCAGTAGAAAATACAGAGCAGACTCCCCAGAGTCATGTTCAATCTTAAAAGCCTGAGCTAGCCAGACTAGTATTACATACTAATCAGAGTTCAAATCATTTTTAATCTAATTGTGTTAAGGAATTGGGGCAGAAGTGTGCCTACCTACCAACACATAATATAATAATAATAAAATGAAGTACTTACATGCTCTAAGCACACATGCTCAGTACTTATACATGCACTAAATGGAGAGATGTCAGAGTGTGGGGTTTGGGGGGGGGGGCTGCCCATAGAAAAGGCGCCCCAAGCAGTTGGGGGTTCAGTGCCTTGCTCAAGAGCACATTGGCAGTGCCCCCAGGAGGTGAACTCCAGCTCTCCTGCTAGTCCACCACCATACTTTTGTCCGTATGTGGACTTGAACCAGCGACCCTCTGGTTCCCAACCCCTGCAGACTGAGCTACTGCCACCCCACAATAATTTACACAAAAACAATATGGATGTTACAGTACATACAGTGAACTAATTTATAGTAGGTTGATGTATCTATCTATACAAGTCATTCCACTATTTTTCAGTGGCTCTATGTGGAGTTTAGCACCGCCCATGACGATTCTGATTGGTTTAAAGAACCTGAGCATGTTTTCCACCCATCCCCGAATGCTGTGTGGAGTAGCCACACCCTCCTTCAGCGTGCTTTGGAGGAGGGTTTGCCAAAGTGAGACTACATTTACACCACAAATGAAAGGATAAATCATTTAAATATATACAGTAAATATAATGTTCTTCTGCAATATGATATTCATAAAGCCTGCACTAAATTCATGAAAGCTTTCTCATTTGCTACATTCTTTTTTTTACGGTTTGATTACAATAAACAGAGGGACTATTTTGCATAAACAGCAATAACCACAGAATGGGAACAGATGAAGAAAAACACAAAATGCACTCAACATCACATCCAATAAACAAGACAAACTCGAAATGGCAACCAGCAATGAATATGAACAACATTTATTTTGATGTGTGGGTACTTTGTTTCAATGTTAATGAGATCTCCACTTTAAGATGCTGATCCAACAAGCATTGAAAGGCAACAAAACAATGAACTGCAACGTTGGATTCATCCAATTGTTTCTTCTCTCCCTGTGCCTGTCTCCAGTTGGCATCAGTGCTAAGGGAGGTGAAGTATCTGGGCGTTCTGAAGAACCAAAACATCCCTAAAGCAGCTCTCCATCTTTACTCCAAACGGGAGAGACTCTACACGGTGGGTAGCTAAGATTCTAGTTTGTTATTTTCTGCTTCCTTCACTCCTCTGTGACCGTGAACTAAATATCTTTGAGTTGTGGACAAAACAAGACATTTAGAACGTCTTCTTGGGCTTTGGGAAACTCTAATTGTCATTGTTCATTTTATAGACCCGACAACTATCAATAAATAATAAAAGAAAATAATCAACAGATTAATCGACAATGAAAATAATCTGTATTTGCAGCCCTGCTTGTAGCATTGCATTGGATGTATTGTTAGACAGATATGACTGGGAGCTATGTGGCTGTGAATGTTTTTTTGACCTGTGAAATATGTTGAAAATGATCAGAGTCAAAGTGTTAACGGTAAGGCTACACGATATGAGGAACATATGCAATAGTGTTGTCGAATATCACAATAAAAAATATTACTTGCGATAAATAAACAGAAATTAAAGTGTTTGCAGTTCTGCATGTCGGCTGCTTTAGTATGTCAATAGTCTGCTAAAACACTACAAATTCCTTGACAAATTTAAAACAAATGAAAGGAAATGAACAAATTTAACATTGAATTGAATATAAAAGGCACCACTGAAAAAATGACAGCTACATTTTTAAAGTGCAGGTTTCTGTATATTTTTAACTTACACAACAAAATCTCTGAGCGTCTTTCGCGATATGTCACAGCCTTCTGCGATGTGTTTATTGCACCAGTTGATATTGCGATGACGATTAAAGAATGATAAATTGGGTCTAGACTAGATTCCTGATAGCTAGACAGATTATTTTAAGAGGATGGAAGAATGAAGGGGTGCTGACAATCCAGGAGTGCGCTTGTGAGATGGCTAGGTTGGCAAATGTCCTATAAACGGTTTGCCAGGATTGGATGTACATTTTAAAATGGCTTCTTCCCAAATGCAGTAGTTTCCCTAAACAAATGTAGTTAGACAAACCCAGTCATTTTGATACTTGCCTGATCATTAGTTTTTTTCCTGTTTTATGTCCTGTAAAGATCATTTATTCTATTTATTGTATCCACCCAGTGGAGTAGCACTCCTAATTTCTCTGTTTTGTAAAGTACAATGGTAATAGGCATTCAATTCAATTCAATTCAATTAAAAAAGACTAAAAATTGGGAAAGTACCTGAGCTTTCTGGAGGGCTTCTAAGCAGCTTTGTGCTGGGGAAAGACTATATGATGGGTTTATGGAGTTGTCATTTATACATATTTTGATTTGGTGTATAGTTAATTGTCTATTATTTTTTATTAATAGATTATATTTTATTCTATATTATATTTTTGTTACTGGTCTTGAATATTGTAGTTACTGTGTCATCTTTTCTTGATTTTTGTCTGGGTGGGTGATGATGAATAAGGAATGTGTTCATGTTGCAAGTTGTATGTTTTATGTTGTTAAAAAATAAAAATTGTTAATCACAACAACAAAAAAAGAAGGCCATTTTGCGCAGCCCTAGTTAACACTGCATTGTATCCTGTAGTACACACAGACACTGACCTTGGTGACCCAATGGTACAACCAGCTCCACAGCACCATCCTGGCTGTAGAGCTGGGACTGGTGAAAGAGGAGATGGATGGGACGAGGCAGCAGCTGGACCCGGCCCTCCGGGAGCTGAGCTGGGCTCAGGACAACCTATGGGACTACATCCAGAGCACACGAGACCTGGTCAAGGTACTCAAGACTTCATGTGTTTCTTGTTTGACTGCGTCATCAGCATACGAAAGGTGCAAAGTCTAATGCCAGTGAGTTTTTTTTCCAGTACAGTATGTTGACACTATTATGCAGCATATTCACATTATCAACATCCATGCAAAGGGAATTTGGCAAGTACCATGACATAACAGAAATATCCTCTTCTTTTCCCATGGGTGATACATTGACACTATTTTGCAGCATATTCATACTATTCTGCTATAATTAGAGAAAAGATCCTGTGTCTGCTGCATTTCTTTTTTCTAATATCATTTTAATTTTTTTAGAGTTTGTTCAATAGCATAGTCATATCAATCCTGGGAATCTTATGTGGTCCAAGCCAGTTTTTCTCAATTACAGCAAACACTCCTAAAACAAAAGGCAACATGTAGCCAAAGGGAATATAATTACTGGCTGTAATAGTTCCTCTCTTTTGTTATCTCCAGAGCATTTCTAGTCGTGTCCAGAAGAGTAAAGCTAATGTGGACACCATCCAGGCCCTTATGGGGAAATTCAGCCATCGTGCCTTCATCACCAGAAAGAGTCGTGGTTCGACTCTCCTCATCTTCTCTGACATTAATGAGAGTGTTTCCAAACAGCACACTCTCATCACCAGTACAGGGGAGGAAATACACAAACTGCTGCAGGTATATTCTCTCACCTTACTGTTGTTGCTGGAAAAAAGGAACACTACAGAGCTCTCTCTTATTCATATCTAGATTATCATTACTAAGGCTGGCATCATTAAAATAAATGTTGATACCCATAAAGATACCAATACCGTGACTTTGATACTTGTTCCTCAACAATACCCATTGGCATGGGAACTTTCCATAAGATCATCTCTCAATGCAAATCACAACAGCTATTAGGCTAACTGAATTAAAACCATGCCAAATTCTCGGTATGGTGAAGGGTATGTGATGAAGGGGGGTGGCAAAGGAACTTTATCAGGATTCATAGTATCCTGATCCATGAAATAACTGCCTGCTTCTATGGGAATTTAACATAGGGGGGTGTATACTTATGCCCCCTGTATTTTAACATAGGGGGGTGTATACTTATGCCCCTTGTATTTTAACATAGGGGGGTGTATACTTATGCCCCTTGTATTTTAACATAGGGGGGTGTATACTTATGCCCCCTGTATTTTAACATAGGGGGGTGTATACTTATGCCCCCTGTATTTTAACATAGGGGGGTGTATACTTATGCCCCCTGTATTTTAACATAGGGGGGTGTATACTTATGCCCCTGTATTTTAACATAGGGGGGTGTATACTTATGCCCCTGTATTTTAACATAGGGGGGTGTATACTTATGCCCCCTGTATTTTAACATAGGGGGGTGTATACTTATGCCCCTGTATTTTAACATAGGGGGGTGTATACTTATGCCCCCTGTATTTTAACATAGGGGGGTGTATACTTATGCCCCTGTATTTTAACATAGGGGGGTGTATACTTATGCCCCTGTATTTTAACATAGGGGGGTGTATACTTATGCCCCTGTATTTTAACATAGGGGGGTGTATACTTATGCCCCCTGTATTTTAACATAGGGGGGTGTATACTTATGCCCCTGTATTTTAACATTGGGGGGGTGTATACTTATGCCTCCTGTATTTTAACATAGGGGGGTGTATACTTATGCCCCTGTATTTTAACATAGGGGGGTGTATACTTATGCCCCCTGTATTTTAACATAGGGGGGTGTATACTTATGCCCCCTGTATTTTAACATAGGGGGGTGTATACTTATGCCCCTGTATTTTAACATAGGGGGGTGTATACTTATGCCCCTGTATTTTAACATAGGGGGGTGTATACTTATGCCCCCTGTATTTTAACATAGGGGGGTATATACTTATGCCCCCTGTATTTTAACATTGGGGGGGTGTATACTTATGCCCCTGTATTTTAACATAGGGGGGTGTATACTTATGCCCCCTGTATTTTAACATAGGGGGGTGTATACTTATGTCCCCTGTATTTTAACACAGGGGGGTGTATACTTATGCCCCTGTATTTTAACATAGGGGGGTGTATACTTATGCCCCCTGTATTTTAACATGGGGGGTGTATACTTATGCCCCCTGTATTTTAACATAGGGGGCTGTATACTTATGCCCCTGTATTTTAACATAGGGGGGTGTATACTTATGCCCCCTGTATTTTAACATGGGGGGGTGTATACTTATGCCCCCTGTGTTTTAAGGAAGAACATTTATTTATTCAGGATACATTATTCATTTACAAAGAAAATTGGTGTCCTTAAAGGTCGGAGTTTTCCTATTTGTTTAATTGATATATTTCCAAAATATGATTTATTTATTTATTCCTCTTTTTAGTCAACTTTAGCATGAGTGTATTCACTTATGCTTTATTCCCTTTATCCCCCCTTCATGCCCATGTGGTGGTTTACAAGGATACCAGAACCTGTCCTGCCACTTGTTTTTGTTGAATTGGGTATTGAATGATGAGACTTTTTTCTATACTTGATACTAAGTAGGCAATTCGGTCAGTGCCTAAAAAGTATAGAATTCGGTACCCAGCCCTAATCCTTACAGTTTGTTTCCCTTTTTACTCCCACTCACTTTTCCACCATGCTCCAGGAGAACCAGTCTCTGCTCGGTGTCACAGACCTGGACAGCAGTGAGTGGCAGGCCTACACAGACTGCGTGGACCGTATGATCCTGACGGGCTTCTCCAGTGCAGTCCGCTGCTCCCTGCAATACCTCATGGACAACACAGATGCAGCCCAGCGCATAACACCACTGTTTGAGGTCCGGCTGGTACTCAACAACAATGAGATGACCTTTGACCCCTCGTTGGACTTGAACCATAGTGGTAACTTCTACGATATTGTGGATAAGATGGTGGACAACATCACCAACATGGCCTCCTTCATTCCCAGAGTGGCAAAGCATAAACGGCTAGATAACTATCAGGTGACGTACAAAATTCTAAGTTCATACACCGAAACATATCTGCACGCACAAACACAAACCCTTGTCTTATGCGATCTTGTTTCGTCATCTTGTAGTGCGACATAAATGAAATGGAGGATTTGTCAGAGATGTGCTATGTGATCCGCTCACGGGCACGTGGAGCTATCGCTAAGGTAAGGGTTTGTTTTCTGTATGCACATGGAGGCTCATTTACGATGCTTACGGTTGTAGGTGATTGTGTTGCTTTTTAGGTCAGGGAATATCAGGGATCGTTTGCCAGCTACCGCTACCTCTGGACCGATGACAGGTCAGACGTGTGTGGCTCTCTGTCATTTTTTACTTTTAGCTAATTGCATTACTACTGAAATACACAAATATTGGTTCCCATGCACAATTTTGTTCTCTTAAACAATTATACACATCCCCTTCGTCTTTTTTACCTCAAATTTCACAGGTCTGAATTTATGAGGCAATTCCTGCTGTATGGCCATGTGTTAAGTACAGAGGAAGCCGAGCTGTATGCTGACTATGAGCTGAAAAAGAACCCACCCACCCTAGATAACTTCAAGGAACAGGTGTGCTTCACATTCTCTGGTCCTTTCTTCTCCTAGATCAATGTCTCTGAGTCACTCTATCGTTCTTCACTCCAGATCAACCTGTTTGAGTCTCTGTATATACGGGTGAGCAAGATGGAAGACAGGAGAGTGTTTTGTGGCTGGCTGCAGCTCGATATCAGACCCTTCAAGCACACGCTGATGAATGTCATCAAGAGATGGAGCTGGATGTTCAAGGAGCACCTGCTCAACCACGTCAACCAGAGGTAAGACATGCATGCACAAGCGCAAACACATTCATACATAGGTTAGTCACTCTCAATGGACAACTACAACTACAACTACAGATAAGAACCACCTGAAAATAAAGAATACAGACATATGTTAAATACATGACACTGCTATGGATTATTATGGATGTGATCTAAGGCCCACAATCGCAAAAAAACATTACTAAAAAGCAATCAGTTTTAACAGTCCAAGTAAGGGGACAAAGTGGTGACAAAGAATTTATTTATTATTATTATTTTAAGACTTTTTCCTGTTAATAGGGCTAGGCAATATATGGATGTTATGATATGAGACTGGATATTGTCTTAGATTATGAGTATAGTATTTTGACATTAGTGTTATCTTTTTTCCTGGTTTTAAAGGCTCCATTACAGTTAAATTCTAGACTGGGTAAGCCCCGCCCACTCTGCCGGCGATTAGATTTCTCCCTGCAGCTCGGTCTGGAAACCGGCATGTTTAATTCCCCTGACTCAGATCACAATTTTGCGGGAACCAATCACAAACTGGCTTATCTTCCTGGCGCGCTATTGGTGACACAATTTAGGAAAGGAAATGTACAATTAAAGGTACAATATGTAACTGGTGGTGGTGATGACACATGCCCTTGGTGTGGGAGATCTGGGTTCGATTCCCACTGCGATACATAAACTAATGCGTTCCTGAGCAAGACACTTCTTTAACTGTCTATGGTTGATGCCGCTGTCGCTTCCACGTCACCCGGATCGTTGGTCTAACTGGTTGAAGGACTGTCCAATTGTGTACAGAGTCATGTGCAGAGAAAACACAGAGCAGACTCCCCAGACCAACGCTCAGTCTCAGATCTATTGAGCTTGGCTTGGTCTGCCAGAATAGAAGTGTAAGTAACTTTCCGAACTTAGCAGACTGTTCTAGCTGTTCTATTATTTACCTTTACCCACTTAGTCATTATGTCCACACTACTGATTATAACTTGAAAAAATCTCATTGTTTAAATATTTTGTGAAAGCATCAATAGTTTGTAATAGTAATTGCAATATCAATATTGAGGTATTTGTTAAACAATGTTGATATTTGATTCGCTCCATATTGCTCAGCCTTATCCCTTACATCATCCTCCTTTCTCTCTATCCCACAGTGTGAGAGAATTATCCTCCTTTGTCCAGGACACGGCCCATGGTCTTTCTAAGAAGGTGTCAGATGGCGACTATGCAGGCCTTGTGGACATCATGGGACACCTCATGGCCATACGAGACAGGAAGATCAGCACCGAACAGCACTTCAAACCTCTCAAGTCTACCGCTGAACTCCTCAAGACCTACGGACAGCAGCTGCCAGAGAGTGTCTACACACAGCTAGAAGTGTGTACCAAATACTCAAATACACACATTTCCATGACTTATATGTACTGTATTTTTATTTATCCTTACATTACATGCTTGAATTGAAACACAGGAGCTGCCGGAGAAGTGGACAAGTCTGAGGAAAATTGCATTCACTGTTAAACATGAAGTGGCACCACTACAATCAAATGAAGTTTCAGTTATACGCAGGAAGTGCGTCCGCTTTGAGGTGAGGCTGTATGTGTCTGGGATAGGATGTCAGCGTGGCAACCGCTTATGAAGATCTCAAAATCTTTCCTGCATTATATATGACTGACACCACAACACCCCTAGTGTGCACAGTAATAGACATAAAGATGGAGACATATGCATAGGAACTGCAGCTTCAACGAATCCTGAGTGTGCATTTTTTTTCTCACATTTCAGGTCAAGCAGCATGAGTTCAGAGAAAAGTTTCGTACTGAACCAATCTTTAAGAACAATGTGGAGGAGAAATATAAATTAATTGATAAGGTGAGCATACTATTATATTATATTCATAGCATACTATTACCACCTATTCAAAAAAATGTACATTTAAAAGTCATTCTTTGCTAAGTAGAACCTTACAGTGTATAATTAAATAGACTCAAAACACACATTACAGCTTTAAGCCACAGCGTATCAAAATGTCTCCGTCTCCAGTCTAATCGTGCCGTAGCAGTGATGGAGGCAGAAATGAAGAAGCTGCAGGACACAGCTGATCTTTTTGAGGTCAGTTTCCCAGAATACAAGCAACTGCGCCAGTGTCGCTCTGACATCATCCTGGTCAAAGCAGTCTGGGACATGGTCATCTTTGTGAAGGTAAATCTTCCCTTCATTAACATATCATTAACACAATGCAGCAGGGCCTGTGTGGTTAGGCTCCACACGGCACTTACTGTATGTTCCCACAAGCTACAGTATGAATTCTATACAATACCTAAAGATGACCTCTAAAATAGAAATAGATTTTAGACAATCACAGATGAAATTGTTTTTGTTTATGTACCAATCACCAAGGCAGATTCCACGTAACTGTAATTTACTGTGACAACAAACCCTTTTTTTGATTCTGATTCTAAATGTTTCCCTTCTCCTCACCATGCCAGACCAGTATAGAAGATTGGACTAAGACCCCATGGAAAGAGATCAATGTTGAGCAGATGGACATGGAGCTCAGACGATTTGCTAAGGTATGGCAAGCTTCCATGGACAACATTCAAATCTTTGGTTTTTGAGAAAAAGAGCAATTTTTCTCATAATGTACGACTTTCTGTGTTCAAGGAGATGAAGATGCTGGACAAGGAGGTGCGGGTGTGGGATGTCTACATGGGTCTAGAGTCGACTGTGAAGAACCTGTTGACCTCTCTGAGAGCCGTCAACGAGCTGCAAAACTCCGCCGTCAGAGAAAGACACTGGCAACAGCTCATGAACACCACTGGGGTACCTGAGTCAATAATGTTGCACCGTATACAATACTTGCCACTCTATTGAGTTAAGTACTGTTTACGGCTGCACAATATATAGTTTGTTTTTTTGTTATTGTCAGCGCAATATCAACTGCCGCAATTACCATATTGCCAAAGACATTCAAAGATTTTTTGTTATTTGAAAGAAAATATCAGTCAAAATCTGCACTCTAAAATGCATCTGTCATTTTTTAGTGGTGCCTTTTATATTCAATTCAATGTTCAATGTGTTCAATAAAAAAATGGTAGAAATCATTTCCTTTCATTTGTTTTAAATTCTACAACCACTTTGTTGTATTTTAGCAGAATAATGAAGGAACTGAGTACACTTTATCTGTTTATTTATCGCGAGTACAACCTTGTCGCATATTTTCCTCACATCATGCAGCCCTAGTTCTGGTCTTGCCGTACTCCAGCATAACCCTGCCAACTATTGTCCAGGCCTGTAATGACCAGCACAGCTCAGTGAACCCAATTATCCTGATGTGACATCTGATCACACTCATGGTTACCGTGTTTTCCTTTTGGTCCTCAGGTCAGGTTTGTGATGGGGGGAGGCACCACCCTGGGGGACCTTTTGGAATTACAGCTTCACCGTGTGGAGGATGAGGTCAAAAACATAGTGGACAAGGCTGTGAAAGAAATGGCCATAGAGAAAGTAAGAATCATCGAGACCAACCAGCTGTACAACAGTGTCCTATGGATCATTGCAGTAGTTGTGAAGGGCCAAGACTGTTTAAGACAATTCCTTTTTGAGCCTGTTGCAATCCCTGCATTTATAGTAACAGTTGAGAGTTCAGTTGACAAGGATGTATGTTAAAAAAAAAATACATTTTAAATCTCAAAAAATATTCCTGACAACAATCATTACTTTTTCCATATTCATAAAAATAAGGCCACAAAGATAGTCATAACTCAGACTCACAATGGACAAGAAATAATGGACAAATAATGCAGAAGTAAGATACATAACATACGTAGTAACCTTTATCTTACTGCAATCTTTTATCTTTTTCGAAACATTTCCTACATTTCCTCAGGTTTTGGCCGAGATAACCCAAACGTGGAGTGTTATGTGCTTGTCATATGAGACTCACACCAGCACAGGAACCCCTCTGCTCAAAGCAGATGAGAATCTGATTGAAACACTGGAGGACAACCAGGTGAATGTGATATATCTATTTTATCTTAGTAGGTTCATGCTGAAAACTGTTTGATGAAGAACAACAGGCTGTTTGGGTTATATTTAATATCCCAGTGTTGCTTTATGTCTCTGTGTAGTGCTTTCTGTCAGTCTGACTCCCTGATATTAAAGCTAGGTGTTATCTCAGGACACTTTACAGAGAGAGAAGTTCTAGACCACACTCTATAATTTACAAAGACCCAAAAATTCCCCCCAGGAGCAAGCATTTGTTGCGACAGTGGCGAGGACAAACTTCCTATTTACAGACAGAAACCTCGGACAGACACTGACTGTTGGTGGGCGACACAGAGACACTGAAACAGATACAGATATGGAGAAATATGAGTCATGAAAAGTCCATCATGGTTTTTTTTCCTCCTTGGCTACAACTAACTGCGTGGAGGAGGGGTGGGGGTGATGCGGGATCACTGAAGGCTTGTGTCATTTGCATGCAACGACAGTGTTATCATTACGAGACAGAAGGTATGCATATAGCTTTAAGTAGACAACTGATCAGAACAAAACATGCACAGAAACATAATGGAGGATATTAATAATTTAACTTATCTTACAGCAGATCATGTAAAGCTCCTCCTTTGCTTTCCCTCCAGGTGCAGCTGCAGAACATCCTGATGAGTAAGTACGTGGAGTATTTCCAGGCGGAGGTGAGCGGATGGCAGAGGAAGCTGATGGTGGCCGACCTGGTAATCTCCTCCTGGATGTCTGTCCAAAGGACCTGGGCCCACCTCAACAGCATCTTCACCAACAGCCACGACATCCGCTGCCAGCTGGCCAACGATGCAGAGCGCTTCCAGGGAATTCACACCGACTTCCAGGTAAGACATGCAAAATGAGAGCAGTAGCCTCCATGCGTACGTCTAATTGTATCATTATGTCATGTAAGGCTGGGCAATATGGAGAAAATCAAATATAATGATTTTTTTGACCAAATACATAAATGCTTATATTGCGGCAATATTGTAGGGTTGACTTTTGGTGCTTTCAGAGAATATTTACACAATGAGATTTGTGATAAATAATTTTTAGTAATGTGGATACAATGACTGAGTGGGTAAAGGCAAATAATGAAACAACTAGAACAGTATGGTAAGATCAGAAAATGACATCACTTTTAGACAATATCTAATCTCATATAACGATATGGATATAATATTGATGTATGGGCGGCCAGATAGCTCAGTTGGTAGAATGGCCGTCTGCGTGTGGGGGTTTGTTCTTCGGCGCAGCGGGCCCGGGTTCAGCTCCGACCTGTGGCCCTTTGCTGCATGTCTTTCTCCCCTTTCATGTCTTCAGCTGTCCTGTCAAAAATAAAGGCAGAAAATGCCAATGAAATAACAATATTGATTTATTGCCCTTCCCTGATGTCAAGTACCCGTGTATTTGTTCCTCTGGTTTTACTCCGTCTTCTCTGGCGCAGAGCTTGATGACTGCGGTGGTGCAGAACAGTAATGTGGTAGAGGTGACCAACCAGTCTGGCTTTCTGGAGAACCTGGAGACCTTGCAGCAGAGACTGTCTGTGTGTGAGAAGGCTCTGGCCGAGTACCTGGAGACCAAGAGACTCACATTTCCCAGATTTTACTTTGTCTCGGCCTCAGACCTGCTGGAGATTGTCTCCAAGGGAACACAGCCCAAACAGGTGACAGACTACAACTGCATTATATTTTCCAAGAGATAACATATAAAAGAGATAGACAGCACATTGTAGTTATCAGTAGCGGAGAATGTTAATAAAGATAAGAATGAAAGACCATTTTTATGTGTGCGTGCATGCGTTTAGGTGACCAGACACTTGCTGAAGCTGTTTGACAACATAGCAGATCTTCGCTTCAAGGACTCAGACCGAGGTGGAGGATGGGAAGAGGATGGGGAGGCAGTTGCTATAGGGATGTACAGCCGAGAGGGCGAATATGTTCCATTCTCTGAGCCATGTGTCTGTGAAGGACAGGTATTGAAAAATACAATTCTGTGTGTCCAAATACAAGTTGCGTTACACTCAGTTACTGCTCTATTCGTTAGTCACATCACTGTGTTAAAGCTAGGGCTGTTTAAACCATTTTGAAACATTTACAGATACCAATACTGTGACTTTGATACCTGAACGATACTTTTTTCTATACAGTATTTCTATAAAATCTTATTACAGAATTACACATTACAGCACAAATATGTGTATGTATTTTTCCATTTCCTAAGTAACATAGAGTTTTTCCTGAATGTATTTTTTTATTGTATTTGTATATATTACATTTTTTTCTCCCATGTCTTGGTGTTGAATGACAAGGCATTCATTCTTCATTTCTATACTAAGGAGGCAATTCACTCAGTGCCTGAAAAGTATTGAATTTAGTATAGGTGTAAGTATAGCTATGAATAACTTTCTCTGTATTGTTTATTAAGTGCTCAGCGGGCGGCTGTGGCTCAGTGGTAGAGCGGTTGCCTACCAATCAGAAGGTTGGTGGTTCAATGTCCTTGGGAAAGACACTGAACCCCGACCACGCCATTGGAGTGTGATTGTGTGTGAGCAGGTGGCACCTTGTACGCCATCCTCGGCCTCACTGTATGAATGTGTGTGAATGGTGAATGTACTACATAAAAGCGCTTTCAGTAGTTGTAAGACTAGAAAAAGCGCTATATAAAATACAACGCATTTACAGTATGTATATAACTCCATGTGTAACATGTTTTATGCCTTTTCTAGATTTTACACAACATAGGGTTCCATTTTTGTTTGTATTAATGTTTTAACATTTTGTGTCTTTCTTTCAGGCTGAGTGTTGGCTGAGTGCTTTAGAGAGCACTATGCGCTGCACAGTCCGTAAGGAGATCCAGGAGGCCGTATCTGCCTATGAGGACAAACCACGAGACCAATGGCTGTTTGACTACCCTGCACAGGTCAGATAATGGACACTCTGTTGAATCACCACCTCAACTTTACAGTGCAAACACACACATGCTCTGTATGTCTCTTGTTTTCTTTCCATTCACAGGTAGGGTTGACTGGTAGTCAGGTTTGGTGGGCCACAGATGTGGGCATTGCCTTTGAGAGGGTGGAGGAGGGATTTGAGACCGCTCTCAAAGACTACAACAGGAAACAGGTAGTGCTAGGAATCCAGTGGTGGGATAATGTAAAGTTGGTAGGTGAATATGCTGGTTGTTTTGTTCTGTGATGAATTCTGTTGTCGTGGTTTTTCAGATCACACAGCTGAACTCACTGATCCACATGCTGCTGGGAGATTTAACTCCTGGAGATAGACAGAAAATTATGACTGTCTGCACAATTGATGTCCACGCTCGAGACGTGGTCGCCAGTCTCATAACTCAAAAGGTAATGCTCAAGTAAAACATACATCTAACTTTTAATTGATGACCCTCTGTATGTGTGTTTGTGTGTCCATTGTGAACCGTTCATCCCATCTACTTCACACTTGGCTACCTGGGTACCCAATGAACTTGGCGTTTGGAATTTGGAGCAGTTTGGAAAGTGTTGGGTATTAGATATTAATAAACTGTGGACAATGATCGTAGCTTTGTTGGAGGTGCCTTTGTTCTGTGCATATGATAGGGTCACATAGTTTGCTTTTTGTTTTTTGGCTTTTGTAATACAGCAGATGTTCGCAGAGAGATTTTGTGTGAATAAAGGTTTAGAAAAACCAAAAGAAAAAAAACTGGGACCTGTGTGCTGCTGCGGGGGTTTCACGACTTCACGGCTCTCGGTCAAGCATGTCTTGGATCATGCCAAAAAAGGATGATCCGCCAAAAGCTGAATAATTACGCATATTTTATTTGTGATACTGTGTGAGTAAAATCTGAATCTGACAGTTAAATGTAGTAGTACAGTGTTTTCCTCTGAACTTGAGTTAAGTTGCATATTAAGTACGTTGGGGGCCTTCTGAGAGTTATTTTGGAGATAGAAGAGTCCAAGCAGTCGGCCGTTCAGGAAGGTTTTGCACAGGAACTGCGCTAGTCTGCTAAATGAGGCAACAGTACAAAAATACAAGCAAGGAGACCTTCCTGTTGGTGTTACTGTGCGTGTGCGTGTGTCTCTTAGGTGACAACAGGCCAGGCATTTGCATGGCTGTCCCAGCTACGTCACCGCTGGGATGACGAAACCAGACATTGTTTCGTCAACATCTGTGACGCCCAGTTCCAGTTCAGTTATGAATACCTGGGGAACACTAACAGACTGGTCATCACTCCACTCACTGACAGGTACACATACTGTACATGTACTGATGTATGACACACCAATACACATGCACACAGATTTCACAAATTATTAAAGATGCATACTTTCAAGATTACTGTATGATTTTGTATCCCAACCCTACATTTGTTAGGTGTTACATAACCCTGACCCAGTCCCTCCATCTGACTATGAGTGGTGCCCCCTCAGGCCCAGCCGGTACCGGTAAGACGGAGACTACCAAAGACCTTGGGCGCTCCCTGGGCATCATGGTATATGTGTTCAACTGTTCAGAACAGATGGACTACAAGGTAGGGCGGGCTGTACAGATGTTGTCCATTTACAGCCCATTCACTTTATTTGTCAACTTACTCCATCGGTCTCCATCACATGTCTCCAGTCCATAGGTAACATTTATAAGGGTCTCGCTCAGACAGGGGTGTGGGGATGCTTTGATGAGTTCAACAGGATCTCAGTGGAAGTGCTGTCTGTGGTAGCTGTGCAGGTCAAGACTATACAGGATGCTGTACGTAACAAGAAGCAAAGGTAGATGTGGAAATAAGAACCTGCTTTGTGAAACAATCCATATATTTATTTATTAATTTGTCTGCTCAGCCAGTCTAAGATTCCTGTACAGACCTATTGAGTAATCTATAATTGTTGCTGTGTGTGTATGTAGGTTCCATTTCCTTGGAGAGGAGATAGAGCTGAAGCCAACAGTGGGGATCTTTATCACTCTGAACCCCGGTTATGCTGGCAGGGCGGAGCTCCCAGAAAACCTCAAAGCTCTATTCAGGTCTGATATAAACAGAGAAAAAAGGAGATTTTAAGTGCAAGAGTTGACAAATGTTAAATATGACTAATTATTAGCAGTTTTGCTAACTGTTTAGGCCCTGTGCCATGGTGATCCCAGACTTTGAGCTGATCTGTGAGATCATGTTGGTGGCAGAAGGCTTCATAGACGCTCGTCTGCTGGCGCGCAAGTTCATTAGCCTCTACACTCTTTGTAAGGAGCTACTGTCCAAACAGGTACATGGTACTGTCCACATTAGATACATTCTACTTAATACATAGGCCACTCAATATACTGCATCTATTTTTTGTGCTGTTTTAGGAGGAACACATACTAATAGAAAGCTAATATGAACTTTAAAGGAATGAAAAACAAGTTCTGCTGTGACAGAACAAGCACTCTTGCCAACAGTCATGGGAAATATTGTACACATTTAACAACGCCAACACCTACAGTTCCAAACACTGAAACGACGAGGGCTACTACATTGAAATATGGTTTGCTCATTCATCAGATGCTGGCCTTGGGACTAGGTTACAAAAAGTCTACCACCACACCCCTCTTATTTCGCTTTAGTTAACTCTTTTGTGCATAGCATGTTTCTCTTTGCAGGGATCATTGTGATTGCATTATTAAAGTGCTGTTTTGCTACTTTAAATATGTTTCTAATTTGTAATACTTAATTCTGGACTGTCTAGGATCATTATGATTGGGGTTTGAGGGCTATCAAATCAGTCTTGGTTGTGGCTGGATCTCTGAAGAGAGAGGAGCGGAGCAGACCTGAGGAACAGGTACACACCAATCTGTTTCATTCACCCCGAAGCATCTCACATGTAGTGGGTATGGGGAAGAATTATTGTGTGCAATCATATGGCTTGCATTTTCCACAAATCTTGAGTTCACAAGTGCATTTGCATTACAACCATCAAGCATTTGTCATTTCCTGCCCAGGTGCTGATGCGGGCCCTGAGGGACTTCAACCTGCCTAAGATAGTGACCAGTGATGTGCCCATATTCCTCGGGCTCATCAGTGATCTGTTTCCTCAGCTGGACGTGCCGAGGAAGAGAGACCCTGAGCTGGAGAACGCTGTCCGCCAGTCAGTCAGTGAACTGCGCCTGCAGCCTGAGGAGAACTTCATACTTAAGGTGCCTCAATTTGTAATTAATATTATTTCTATTATCAGAAATTGAGTATGATTCAACATCTGTGTGTCTACAGGTGACCCAGCTGGAGGAGCTGCTGGCTGTCAGGCACTCTGTGTTTGTAGTAGGCGGACCAGGAACTGGAAAGAGCCAGGTCAACTTCTTAAATCACATACAATTTGCTCATTTACTGTATTTTCAAAGCCACCTTTAATAAGAGGTGGCTTATAACGATTGTCCTCCATAACCAGGCACTTAGATTCTCAGGTTGCAAGTATACTGTTATGATTTTTTTTTTGGACCTTTGATTGCATCAAACAAATACCAAAACAGCCCTGTGTAGAGAAGGCAAAGTCTCCTACAGCTAAAGTCAAGGAAGCGTTAAATGTCGTTGTTCTCATAGCTTCAGACTAGAGTGATAATGAGGGATTTGCTTTTGTGAAAAGACATTTTGTCATATGTTTATAACATTTGTTCCTCAGATACTGAAGACCCTCCATAGAACCTATGCAACCATGAAGATGAAGCCCGTATGGAATGATATCAACCCTAAAGCTGTGACTACAGACGAGTTGTTTGGATACCTGCACCCTGCGACCAGAGAGTGGAAAGATGGTGAGGGGTTTAAGAATTTCACAAGGAATTTAATAAGCTGTAAACGATGATCAAGGGAACCTGAGTTTCCTTCAGCTTTTGGGTTGATGTCAAGTAGGAGTTATTTTGGTGCCAAGACGGTAATTTATTCCCAAGCGTCTTCACAGAATTAATTAGAATTTGTTAAATGACTTTCTTCTGGCTGAGAGTACGCTCTCATTTGAATATTTTTTTATTATTGAATAATTTATCATTCCAGTACAGTCTATGAGTCTGCTTTAGTGCAACATTGAAACAATAGTATGACCTTTTTCACATATAACATATTTGATTGAAAACTGAATGAAGTTACATGAAAGTGGGCATTCCTAACAGTTTAGATTTTAAACAGAGAAAAAACACACACAGATGAACAGATCTCAACAAATATACGCAGATGTCAAAGAACACTCAACCCACCGCACCCAACCCTTCCCTGGCTTAGTTGGAATCATACGCATAGGCTACACATAACAGAATTTAGTCCGGTAAGACCTGCAAGTCTGCGAAATATGATAAAAATCTGCCCTTGATTGTCAAGTGAGAATGTGGGTTCCAACATCTATCACACGTACATGCCATTTTCACCCCAGTGATGTTATGTTTCTGGTTTGATATGCCACTGTGTGTCCTTACTTTACTGTAGGTCTGTTCTCCTCTACCATGAGAGAGCTGACCTCAGTGGGCCATGACGGACCCAAATGGATTGTTCTGGATGGGGATATTGACCCTATGTGGATTGAGTCACTTAACACAGTTATGGATGACAATAAGGTCAGAGTGAGTCTTTGTTCTCTGATGTTGTTTCCGTTCTTCTAATGCTTTATTTTAATGCACGTTCATTTTTACATCAACTAAAAACACCCAAAGCCCAAACTAAAAATTGGACATACATTTCAGTGCCAGTCACTTTGCCTTTGTGGCTGCTGTATACAGTATATCTAAGCTAGGGCTGCACGATATATTGTTATTTTACCGTCATTGCGATATCAACTGGCGATATTGCGAAAAGATCATCAGAGATTTTTTTGTGTTAGTTGAAAGAAAATAACAGTAGAAAACTGCATTTTATAATATTATAATAATAGTCATTGTTATAATATTTCCCTCATATCTTGCATCCCTTATTTCAACAAATCCTCTTCTCTGTCCAGGTTCTGACTCTTGCCAGTAATGAGAGGATCAGTTTGTCCTCCTCCATGCGTCTACTCTTTGAGATCTCTCATCTGAAGGCTGCTACTCCAGCTACTGTATCCAGGGCAGGAATCCTCTATGTCAACCCACAGGACCTTGGCTGGAGCTCGTAAGACACACACAAGCACAAACAGACATGTAACACCATGGACTTGTGCTTTGGTTAGCAGTGCCGTCTTCACTGTGTTCCCAGGTATGTGACAAGTTGGATAGACACCCGACAGGCCCAATCTGAGCGAGCCAACCTCACCATTCTGTTTGATAAGTATGTGCCGTACTGCCTGGAACAAGTCCGCTGCAACCTGAAAACCATCACTCCCATACCGGAAAACAGCATGGTGCAGGTGAGCACACACAACACACTCATTATGTGGTTTACCTACAGGCTAAAGAGTCTTAATCAATAAGTCACAAACATCCTTAGCAGTGTAGTTCAGTCATCTGTCACGTCTGAGTCAAGTCTTGAGTCCCCAGTGTTAGAGAGAGTTCGAGTTTGAGTCGAGTCCAGAGAATAGCGACTCAAGTCTGATTCCAGGACTCGAGTTGCTGTTTCTTAGTGTCTCTACGTTGTTTTTTTGCATATTATCAAAGGGAACAATTCATTTCTATGTGCTGTATTGTCCAATCAGATATGTGTGTGTTGTCCAATCAGACACTGTGCTCCTTGTTGGACTGCCTGCTGACAGAGGACAACACTCCTCCTGACTCTCCCCGAGAACTTTATGAGATTTACTTTGTCTTCGCTTGTGTCTGGGCCTTCGGAGGGGCCCTCTTCCAGGATCATGTGTGTGGTGACCAAATGCTTGCTTAAAAAACTCATTTTTATTGCAGTATTTTACTTTGTAGATTATTATGTCTCATTATACTATTGCGTTTTCCCACACCCGCTTCAGCTGAATGACTACCGTGCCGAATTCAGTCGCTGGTGGTCTAAAGAGATGCGAGCGGTGAAGTTTCCTTCGCAGGGCACAGTCTTTGATTATTTCATTGACTCTGAGAGTAAAAAGTTTACTCCTTGGAACGAGAAGATGGAGCCATTTGAGCTAGAGCCCGATGTACCACTACAGGTAATGATGTGCATGCTTGTATACAAAGAACGGACTTACTTGATCATCTTCCCACTCCTTACTGACCACACTGTGAACAAGCCATTTCAGTCAGGTCATGTGGTGTGTGTGTTTCAGACTGTGTTGGTCCACACTCCAGAAACCATTTGTCTGACCTACTTCATGGACCTGCTGCTCCAGAGAGGCAAACCTCTCATGTTGGTCGGCAACGCCGGAGTGGGCAAGACCATCCTGGTGTCGGATAAAGTCGCCAAACTGAAGGAGGACTACATGGTGGCTAAAGTCCCCTTCAACTACTACACCACATCAGCCATGCTACAGCGTAAGAATTACAAGAATTTATCATTTAAAAATAAATAGATTATTCGCACCTTCATGGCAACTTTTTTGCACAATTACAGAACTTCCCTTTATTACTGGTAAGTATTTTGCTTGGTAAATAAGAGACGTGTCACGGCATAACCAACCCTTTGAACTTGACTGCTCTCTCTACGTCTAGGATTATACCAGAGCTTGGTTGTGCTCGCACATTTGATACTAGGAGCAAACTGCTAGGTTGCCAGACTTAAGGTAAAGGATTTTGGCCTACTTGGATTCCATACCCTGCACCGTCCTTTGCTGTTATCCGCCCGGTGCACTGCTCCTTCGGTGGGCCTTCCACTTTTGGCCAGCTCAAACCTTTCTTTTGTCAGCTTATCACGCCGTTGCCAACCGCTTGACAGTTCATTTATTATACATTGAAGACGTGGACAAAAATAACATAAACCTAGGGAAAAGGGAAAACGTAAGTACAAATCCAAAACACAATCCTTTTCGGCGGTCTCTCACTGAGCTGTTCCACCACCAGATGTGGTCTCAGTCTCAGCTCCCCATTGTCTACATTCCAGCCTTTCTTCACCTCGCTGGCCACAGGGAGACCACACCCATCCCAGTCCAGTGGCCAATTAAACGGTTGTATTATGACGTGACATGTAATTTGTATAGAAGTGCTTTTAACTGTCACATGTATAGTGTAATCTATAGAGGTGTTTTCTGATTAATATATTACTGAGTAACACATTGTGTAAATAAGAGGAAATCCCAGCTCCAGATGAGATTCTGAACCTGCATTGTATCACAGTGTATTGAGATGTAGTTTTAATACCACACTGTCTTTTTTTTCCTAGAATTACATACAATACCATTCCTTCCAACCCAAGCTTTTACTCTGACTTGCTGAGCTTTGAAATGGATTTTATTCTTGTATTTTTAATTCTCTTTTCCTGCTACAGACAGATTTTATAACTTGCTCTAGCAATGTCCATGATTTTTTATTTTTATTGTCATTTTTTTCAACTCTCTTCTGCATTCTATGGACCTCAGGTGTCCTGGAGAAACCCCTGGAGAAGAAAGCTGGTCGTAAATTTGCTCCTCCCAACGCCAAGAGACTCATCTACTTCATAGACGACCTCAACATGCCAGAGGTGGATGTTTATGGGACTGTCCAGCCACACACACTCATACGCCAGCACCTCGACTACAACCACTGGTAAATCTGAGACACAATGCACACACAATGATCTGATTTTTCATAAATGTACACAGTTACACACCTCTATGTACCTAAACATATCGTGTAGTGAATACAGGTTATACTGAATTGAATCTAAATAGACAAAACCTTTGTAGGTATGACAGACAACGACTGGTTCTGAAGGAAATACATAACTGCCAGTATATCACCTGTATGAACCCAACAGCTGGAAGCTTCTCTATCAACCCCAGACTACAGGTATGGCTACAGGCAGGCATGCACACACACACACACACACACACACACACACACACACACACACACACACGCATACACACACATACACACACGTGGATATATACACAAAATACCTTTTATCAGCCTTGCTCTTTCTGCTGCAATTACTTTCCTTAATTAGCTTTTTAAACATTTTACAAGGTTATTTATTAAATTGCAAATTAACACATAATGGATTTAAACAGTCATAAAAGCAAGAAGCAATTAAGTTACAAGAAATGATAAACTAAAATACAGAAGTAAATTAAGATTAGAGTGTCCTAGAAAGCTTATAACTAATAACAACATGAAATAATCTAATTCAGAGATACATTCAGAAAGCAGTTTGACAGGGACCTTTTGTCTTTGGAGCCTATGTTCAGGTCCTTCTACAGTAACTTCATGGAAAGTCATTTTCACGTCTCTCTTTTCTCCTTTCAGAGGCATTTCTCTGTGTTTGCGGTACATTTCCCAAGTGCCGATGCATTAGCCACCATCTTCTCCAGCATCCTATCAGCTCACTTCCTTCAGGGAGGATTCAGCTACGGGGTCTCCCGCTCAGCCGGAACGCTCATGCAGGTACACCTACAGAATCATTGCAGCATTTGTCTACATTAAAACCTTATTTCATTGTTCAAGACCAAAACAAATATTGGTCTTTTAATTTATCAGCCACTCTATCCATAATAATGCCCATTGTTCTTTCTGTTCCAATATCTATCAAACCATTTCCACTTTCCATCGTTTGGTTCTTCTTATCCAGGCAGCTATCTGTCTGCACCAAAAAATCAGTCAGAACTTCCTCCCTACAGCGATACGCTTCCACTACATCTTCAACCTGCGAGACCTCTCTAACATTTTCCAGGTAACACACTCGCAGTCATTCACATAAAAAAGACAAAACTACATTGTGTCAAAGGATTGCTTTCCCCACAGCACTTGGATGAATGATGTGTAATTCTTTAAATGAGGTATGTGTCCATTATCTATAGTTTTCAGTGGAATAATAGGTGGTTTCTGAATGGATGGATGGATGGATGGATGTCCCATGAGGGAGATTTGTTTTCACAGTCTGTTTCATGCACATGGCAATACATGGACAAATACATCAACAGATAACCCCCCAACAACCCACATTTACAACAACAACACCAGATCTGTACAAAGTCTGTGAGATAGTTTTTATTCAACAGTGCAATGGCAGAAGGGACCAGGGGTGTTGGACTGGGGGGAAAAAGGGGACTGAGTACCAGGGCCCTCATTTGAGGAGGGCCCAAAAAGACGCTAGAATGAAGAGCTGTGGATGCGGGGAGTCAATAGGCCTTTCTACAGGGCCCAGACTTTGGTGCTACACCCCTGGAAGGGACCAAACTTCTGCCAAAGTGAGTCCTTCAACCCAGAGTCCTGTATCTGCGGCCAGATGGCAGCAATGTAAAGTGTGGCTATAGAAGGTGATTGTTGTCATTGTAAATGGTGAAGGCAAGGCGTATGATGGCTCCATCATTCACCTAAATACCCGCTTCAGTTGTTAAGCTACATATATATGACTCTATCTGTCAGAGATACCTGTCTCATGGGGATGAGATTTAATGTATTTTGAAGTCAAGTGTGTGTAACTGAATCACATGATTATATTCCATGTATGTGTGTAGGGCATCCTGTTTGCCCTGCCGGAGAGTGTCCGCTACCCCATGGACCTTGTTCACCTGTGGCTGCATGAGAGCTCCAGGGTCTACTCCGACAAACTGATGGAAGAGAAAGACGTGGAACTCTTCAACAAAATCCTGCTGGACACTGGCAAGAGATATTTTGAGGTAAATAACAGGGAACATACAGAAATGTCCTCTTTTTAATCAACACCGCAACACCCTATAGCACAACTAAGAATGGAAAAAGCACAGATGATGTTTCTAGGCAATGTGGAGAGCAGCATGTCATACTGTATTGCTGAAAATAATTGGTCTGTTTCTAGCCATTGCAGAGTAGTTTAACTGTAACATGTTCAGTATTTTTTCTTGCCTTCTTCATACTTCTGTTCCTGCAAATTTTCTCCAGGGAATAGATGAGTCCATCTTTATCCACCAGCCTTTGGTGTACTGTCACTTTGCCCAAGGACTGGGAGAGCCTCGCTATCACCAGGTTCGACACATTCATGTATTACAGCCTATGATTCACACACACGCAAGATTTATTTATTATTATCTGCGGTAATATAATAGGTGAGTTTAATTGTTTTTGACTTTAATCAATTTAGTATGTGGATTATCTGTAGCTCACATATTTGAAAAGCTTATTGCACAAATTCTGCTGTCACGTCTAATCTGTCAGAAAATAAATGAGGATGAATGCATGTCATTAGCAAACTAATTACCTTTCTTTTCTGTGTGGGGTTTGACTTGAAAGCTAATCAAGTCAAGTCTTGATAAGAACTTCATTTAATTGCATATCTGGAAGTTACCACATATTTACTTGCTGCCCTTCCTCCAGAGAGTCAGGGTTGTTTGTTTGTTTGCCCGTGTTGTCAGGCTTCAGACTGGGAGAAGCTCCAGAAGACGCTGGCTGATGCTTTGGAGCATTATAATGAGCTGCACGCTGTGATGGACCTGGTGCTGTTCGAAGAAGCTATCCAGCATGTGTAAGACACACACACACACAGACACTTGCTCTCTCTCACACACACTTTTATTCTCCACTTTTTGCATTTTTGCAACATAATCAATGTTTTTAACATTGTTTATTAATGTCACTTGTGCCTTTGTGTCAAAGACGAATTTATGTCACTAATGAGACAGACATTTTTCTTATCTAGGCCGTCTGCTAACATGCACAAGGGAAGTTTTACACAGATTAGCACATATGTAAACCACAGGCAATGTACACACTATTCATCGTGGCGTTTGTGCTCAGGTGTCGTATCAGTCGTATCCTGGAGGCCCCCTATGGTAACGCCCTGCTTGTGGGGGTGGGGGGCAGTGGGAAGCAGAGTCTGTGTCGGCTGGCTGCTTTCCTCAGCCTGCTGGAAGTTTTCCAGATCACTCTGCGTAAAGGCTACGGCATCAATGACCTCAAGGTAAAATGCATTTACACACACGCATGCCGCAATAGATACTAACATGTCTCTCCACTGCCAGACTAACCTGTAGCATGCCATATTTATATGTTCTTTGTGCCTTTTCTGCAACCACCTCATCTCCAGAGTGATATAGCAGCTTTATACATAAAGGTGGGGGTGAAGAACATTGGGACAGTGTTCCTTCATACAGACGCCCAGATCCCAGATGAACGCTTCCTGGTGCTCATCAACGATATGCTGGCCTCAGGTTTGGCTACACTCAGCTAGGACGACCTTTTCTTTTGATGAGCAAATAATTCCCTCTTTAGTATGTAAAAAGCTAGAATGAGCGTACTTTTCGCTAGTTGACGGAAAAGACCTTTTGTGCATGAAATTATAGTGTCTTGTTTTGTTTTATGTAGCTCAAACAATCTTCACACTGTAAAAGACAAAACGGGGAAAAAAATCACATAAAAACACAAACATACAGCAAATAATATACAAATTGATCCGATTCCATCAAAAAAAAGAAAAAAGGATAAGTTCAAGAAGGGCCATAAGCATAAAGCTTATAAAATCCTGCCCTTACTTTCCAATATGATATTTTGACAGAAAAAAACAAATAGATATGCATATACAGCATCATAAAATGGGAAGTCATACAACAATCAAATTACAACATACAACTATACACTGTGTGTACATTCATATATTTAGGCCACTTTTTTATAATGGTCAAGTATTGTATATACTGTATATATGTATGTAATATAATTGTTTTTAATATAATGGCTCTGTTTGATTTCATTCTTTAGACCATTCCACAAGGCCCCCCCTCAAACTGAAACACAGTTTCAGTTCACAGAGTAGTTCTTTTAATCATTTGTATTGTTAAATTCAACAAAAAAGTGCAAATTTCGTCAGTCAAACACATTCATCCAATAGTAAGTGGTAGAGTCACAGATGTAGTGAAAATGTATCAGACCTATATTTTATATTAACCAGGTAGTGCATAGATGATGATAATTCAATTCCATGTCACACCGGCTAGCAGAAGCACTATAGGATGAAAGAAAATCTCATTTTAATGTGCATACTTTGTATGGCCTTTTGAGTATTAGCAGCTGGTATCCAGTACACTACTGAGCATTAGATCTGAGCCCATGTGGCAACCAGAACCTAAAAGGAGAAACTGTGGCAATCAGCAGAAAGCAACTCCACTGAACACTGCTGAATTCTGTACCACACTGAGTAGATAGATAGATCATTTTTATTGATCCCAAAAAACAAGGGAAATTCCAGCGTTGCAGCAGCAACATATCAGACACACAGCACACTTACAGAATATACATGAAATAACAGGACACAATATAAGAACAAATCATTTAAAATATATACAAGTTGGGGAAAAAAATAAAAATATGCTGTTTAAATATAATTTATAAAACTGTAGATAATGTAAATATTGTGTGTAAATATTGTGCAAGGTGCACTTGTGCAGTCATGATGCCTGTGAGTCTCATCTACCACTCAGTGATGAAGTGTTAACAACTTGTATTGCCTGTGGTAGGAAGGATTTCTTGTAGTGTACAGTAAATAGAGACAAATACACATTTTGAGCTTGCATTGTTTGCGTTGTTCAGGGGATATTCCAGACCTGTTTAGCGACGAAGAGGTGGATATGATTGTGATGTCGATCCGGATGGAGCTGAGAGGATTAGGACTCATAGATAGCAGGGACAACTGCTGGAGCTTCTTTATTGAGAGGATACGGAGACAGCTCAAGGTCTGAAACATGTGTTATGTGATAAGGATATGGTATCCAAGTCCAATATCATACCTGCTGTATTAAACCCAGTTTCTCATATCGATGATTATAGAATACCCCCACCCTCTCTGTTCTCCAGGTTGTCTTGTGTTTCTCCCCAGTCGGGTTCACATTGCGGACACGTGCACGGAAGTTTCCAGCTCTGGTGAATTGTACAGCTATAGACTGGTTCCACTCGTGGCCGCAGCTCGCCCTGCAGTCTGTCAGCACTACGTTCATAGAAAAGATACCTGGACTGGAGGTGATAGCCCATTCACATATAAATACATCTCGTGCTAATGCACCTTGGCTAAGAAGCTGATGGTTATAAAAAAAAGACAAAAATGAATAAAAATTGCAATGTTCCCAAATCACATTTTTTTCATGCACTTACAAATACGCAGTTTTGTCATAAATTACTTTCAGTCTTTCCCATGTCTACCATTAGATGGTTGGGTTGGAGAACTTTAATATTACGACCCCCTGAACCAGGTTTGATATCTCAGTTGTACAGCACGATACAAAGGAGGACGTCTCCTACTTTGTGTCTTCTCAAGGAGCAATGGGGTAAAGAATTTGGAGCTGAAATTTCAGAAGATGTTTGCCAGTTGTAATTGAAGGAATCCAATCAATCTATCTGTGTGAGACATGGATTACTACAATTTAAAATAATATACAGACTCCCTCTCACTAAAAGCAGACTTGCTAATATGTGTTCTTCTACGAGATTCTTGCTGTTCTACACCTTCACCTTCGTGGTTGAATGCACTTATTGGAAGTTGCTTTGACTGAAAGCGTCAGCTAAATGAAATGTAATCTAATGTAATGTAAATCATATTCACTTCCCTTTAAATATTGACTATTTTTAATAATAATTTAATAATACCCTAAATCACTGTGTGTGTTTATCCAATGCAGCCAGATGTGCGGGCATCTATTAGTGAGTTCATCTCCTACGCCCACACCAGTGTCAATGAGGTGAGTTGCTGCAAAGCACCATGGGTGATAATAACCACTGACACCTTCTATGACATCATCTCTTGGTTTCTTGTTTTAACCACACTGTACAGGTTAGTGTCAAGTACCAGCAGAATGAGAAACACTTTAACTACACCACCCCAAAGAGTTTCCTGGAGTTCATGAAACTGTATGCCAACCTGCTGGGGAAAAAACGCACGGAGCTGACCCAGAAGATGGAACGGTTGGAGAACGGCCTACAGAAACTGCAGACCACTGCTTCACAGGTCAGATGATATATATATATATACACACACACACACACACACTCACCACCCCTCCTCCTCCTCAGAAGCTATGGCACATACTGAGGAAAGCTCATTGTGGGACTGTTTCTAGTAATTCTACACCAAGGCTGAATTTTGGGAAAGAGACTTCAGATACAGTATTAGGGACCACTAAGGTCTATATAAAAGAGACTTCAGATACAGTATTAGGGGACCACTAAGGTCTATATAAAAGAGACTTCAGATACAGTATTAGGGGACCACTAAGGTCTATATAAAGAGACTTCAGATACAGTATTAGGGGACCACTAAGGTCTATATAAAAGAGACTTCAGATACAGTATTAGGGGACCACTAAGGTCTATATAAAAGAGACTTCAGATACAGTATTAGGGACCACTAAGGTCTATATAAAAGAGACTTCAGATACAGTATTAGGGGACCACTAAGGTCTATATAAAAGAGACTTCAGATACAGTATTAGGGGACCACTAAGGTCTATATAAAAGAGACTTCAGATACAGTATTAGGGACCACTAAGGTCTATATAAAAGAGACTTCAGATACAGTATTAGGGGACCACTAAGGTCTATATAAAAGAGACTTCAGATACAGTATTAGGGGACCACTAAGGTCTATATAAAAGAGACTTCAGATACAGTATTAGGGACCACTAAGGTCTATATAAAAGAGACTTCAGATACAGTATTAGGGGACCACTAAGGTCTATATAAAAGAGACTTCAGATACAGTATTAGGGGACCACTAAGGTCTATATAAAAGAGACTTCAGATACAGTATTAGGGGACCACTAAGGTCTATATAAAGAGACTTCAGATACAGTATTAGGGACCACTAAGGTCTATATAAAAGAGACTTCAGATACAGTATTAGGGGACCACTAAGGTCTATATAAAAGAGACTTCAGATACAGTATTAGGGGACCACTAAGGTCTATATAAAAGAGACTTCAGATACAGTATTAGGGACCACTAAGGTCTATATAAAAGAGACTTCAGATACAGTATTAGGGGACCACTAAGGTCTATATAAAAGAGACTTCAGATACAGTATTAGGGGACCACTAAGGTCTATATAAAAGAGACTTCAGATACAGTATTAGGGGACCACTAAGGTCTATATAAAAGAGACTTCAGATACAGTATTAGGGACCACTAAGGTCTATATAAAGAGACTTCAGATACAGTATTAGGGACCACTAAGGTCTATATAAAAGAGACTTCAGATACAGTATTAGGGACCACTAAGGTCTATATAAAAGAGACTTCAGATACAGTATTAGGGGACCACTAAGGTCTATATAAAAGAGACTTCAGATACAGTATTAGGGACCACTAAGGTCTATATAAAAGAGACTTCAGATACAGTATTAGGGACCACTAAGGTCTATATAAAGAGACTTCAGATACAGTATTAGGGGACCACTAAGGTCTATATAAAAGAGTCTTCAGATACAGTATTAGGGACCACTAAGGTCTATATAAAAGCATCCAAAGAGCACCATTTCATGGGACCTTTAAAGTCTGAAAATTAAGCCTGCCATGACATATTTATGACAGGTTATATTGTCTCGCTTAATGTCAAGTTGTCATAACACAAACATCTTGGACAATGATAACTTTGCTTTAAAGTATCTTAATTTACTGAATGATACTTAATGACAACAGTCATGAACATTTTTCAAGGACCCTTCATGTTCATGACAGGCGTCATGTCATAATTATGACCGTGTCATGTTAGTCTTATGCACGCCACTTCAAATAAAGTCTTACCAAATTGTGTCAGACGGCAAGAAGTCACAGGACATAAAAACAAAAAGGAAATCTGTCTTGCCATTTTTTCTTTTCTATAGTTTTTATACCTCCGTCTCTTCCGGTCTGTCTTGCTCAGGTAGAAGATCTGAAAGCCAAGCTCGCGGTGCAGGAGGTGGAGCTGTGGCAGAGGAACACAGACATAGAGGCTCTCATAGCTAAAATAGGACACCAGACAGACAGACTCAACCAAGAGAGAGCTGTGGCCGATGCAGAGGAGCAAAGAGTAAGTCACAAAGTCCTGGATTATCAGAATGACGGCATATTTCATCGCCACTTCTTCAAGTTGCAGCATATAAAGCCTGAAGGACACAAATCTGCCCAACTTGCAACAAACCATTCGAAGCAAAGTGTAGACGTCACACATTTTTTGTGACTTTGTTTTGTTTTTTTCCAGGTGGCAGCAATCCAAGCTGAAGTGACCAAACAGCAGCAGGAGACTGAGGACGACCTGGCCAAGGCCGAGCCTGCCCTACAGGCAGCCAATACAGCCCTCAACACACTCAACAGGGTGATCACTTACACATAAATACAGAGCCCTGAATCCTGTCAGAACCATTGGTTTCTTTTATTTGGTTTATTTAATTTAATTTAATTTATTTTACATGAACGGTGAAGATAGTAAAAAACAGTGTTGCAAGGTTGGCTCCATCCTAGCCCACCAAATAAAAAATGAAAGTGTGTGTGTGTGTGTGTGTGTGTGTGTGTGTATGTGTGTGTGTGTGTGTGTTTGCTGATCCAGTTGAACCTGACCGAGCTGAGGACGTTCCCCAACCCTCCAGCTATTGTCACCAACGTCTCAGCAGCTGTCCTGGTGCTTATGTCTCCCCAAGGCCGAATCCCTAAAGATCGCAGCTGGAAGGCTTCCAAGATGCTCATGAGCAAGGTGATCTTTTACAGCGACGTCTCGCCGTGTTTCTTAGACTAACGGCTGGCTGCCGTCCATCATCGCAAATAAAATTCCCTAAACTACTGACATAACATTACATCACATTTAAAATGACCTACTGTCGTTTCATTCCTCGTCGCTCATTTATATATACAATCTATTTTCATATTTCTTGTAAAGTTGTTGATCGTTTATCGTCTTTATTTTACTAAAAGTCTGTGTTTGACTGAATGTTTTATAACCTCTATAAGTATTTTATGTTCTGTGTGCTGCTGCTATCCTGGCATCTTGTAAAAAAGTTTTTTAATCCGAGCGAGGCACTTTATACAAAACTGAAAAAAACATTTTAGTAAACACTGTGTTGCATTAGACACTTGCCAAAATAGTGTGTAGCTTTGTGTATTTTTTTTAATTCTGTTCACTTTGCAATTCCCGCTCATGATTTAGAATTCAAAAAGCATGCATGAGTATTACATATGGAGATTGTGAAGTGACACCATTTTATGTAATCCACGCACACACACACCTCTATGCACCTCTGCACATGCAGGTTGATGACTTCCTGCAGGCTCTGGTGAACTTTGACAAAGAGCACATCCCCGAGGCCACCGTGAGGTGTGTGAAAGACGAACACCTCAGCGACCCAGAGTTCAACCCAGAGTTTGTCCGTCAGAAATCCTCGGCTGCTGCGGGGCTCTGCGCCTGGGTGATCAACATCATACGCTTCCACGAGGTACACGCATGAGCACCAGCTGTCATTCTGGATAGATGGTGTCATCCAAGCTAAGCCCGTGTGTGACATTCAGTGTACAGCACTGTGTTCTTGTTCTTTGACTCGTTATTTTCTGTTTCCCCAACTATTGCTGCCCTGGATAGATTTTTGTAAGTACAAATCTGCTTTTTTATGTTCATATTGTAGGATTTTCAATATACCGTGTGTGTATGCTTAAATTTAAATGTTTTTATGATTAATTGTGTTTCATGTCACTGATGTTAATGTCATATATGATAGAAAAGGTTATGGCAAGTTATGGTGTTGTCTGAAAGAACAGCATGGTATTTTACTGATTGAACTACACATGCACTTCTAAATGTAGCTAATTGTATTGCATTCCTATTGGACCCATCAGAATCCTGGCTATTTTTGGGGTCATTTTTGTTTTGTCCACAGGTATTGTGTGAGGTCGAGATGAAGAGGATGTGTCTGTCTCAGGCCAATGCTGATCTGGCTGAGGCTGCGGAGAAACTAGAAGCCATCAGGAAGAAACTCGCTGTATGTCTGCTGAGATTATCGCATGTCCTATATTCTCTATTTCTTTGTCTTTTCTTCCTTGTTTTATTTATTTATTTACATTTGTACATATATTTAGATTACAGACTTCCATATTTACTGTTCATTTCATTTTTAGTTTGCTTCTTGCAAAAATGGCAAGCCCTCACATTTCATCTGATAATCCAATGCCACTTCACTACAACTTCTCCTGCAGCAATTTCTCTTATAATTCTGTTTTATTATCTTGTTGAACTACTTGTTTTTGTTACGTTAATATTCAGGTCATTTACATTTACGTGTTAAAATAGTCAACAGATATTTTATTTAGGAACATCTATGGCAAAGTCATCATATTCTTCTCTCTCTCACTCACTCACTCACTCACACACACACACACACACACACACTATCTCTCTCTCTCTCTCTCTCTCTCTCTCTCTCTCTCTCTCTCTCTCTCTCTCTCAGGAGCTGGACAGTAGCCTGGAAGTTCTGACAACAGCATTTGAGAAAGCTACATCAGAGAAACTGCGCTTTCAGGAAGAGGTCAACTGCACTAACAAGACAATAGAACTAGCCAATCGGCTGGTCAAAGGACTGGAGGTGGGCACAGCACTGACCAATGGGAGATCGGTTTGAGTCATGTTTTTTTCAAGTTGATTTAAGACATTTTGTATTAGTGCACTGTGCATGTTCTAAGTATTTTGGGAATTAGGGGTTGCTTCATGTGTAATCTAACTAATAACCCTCCTGTTGTCTTCGGGGTCAAATTTGACCCATTTAAAAAAAATTCTATATCAAAAATTGTCAAAAATGAACATGGATGGTTCCATTTAATGCTCTTCTCAAGTAAAATGAAGAATCAGTAAATTTGAGGTGTTTTATTCAATTTTATAGCATATTTCTGCTACATATTTCTAAAACTTGTGTGGGGGGGTGCGTCAAATGTAAAAGTGACAAAAATGTCGTAAAAAGGATCAAAAAGGTAGAAAAAAAATAATGCGACAATAAGCTGAAAAACAACTTTACTTTTACTTTTTTGAAAAAAGTCAACAACACAAGGGTTAATCGAAGAACCTGTGTGTGTGTGTGTGTGCGTGTGTGTGTGTGTGTGTGTGTGTGTGTGTGTGTGTGCAGTACTGCAGCGGGGACGGGGAGTTGACCGTTGGCCGTTAACCGGTTCTGCTCTGCTACCAACAGAGACAATTATGTCTTCGCAGTGGGCTACCGGTGTTTCACCAAAAAGGGATTATCTGCCCAAAGCTGTTTACCCTGCATGCAAATAATGAAGTTAATCATACACAAACACATGTTAGACGAACGCCCAGGCTATTGGGCTCTCCAGCCCGTTGTTTGGTTGCCGGCGGTTGTGCACATTTCTTTGGCCGTTCTAAGCGCTTCAGCTGCTTCCCCAGCAGGTTGAGCCGGTCCTTCAATCTCTCATCAGATTGATCCGCGCTTATAGTGAGATAAAGTAGTGAAGAAGATAAAATACTGGAAACCCAAGCAAGGCACAAGCTTCGAAACAGGCACAAGCTATGAAGGGGCACTGGACTAGTACATATACATATGAAGAGTGTTATTTACTGGATGTATACTATGTTTCAGAGTGAGAATGTGCGCTGGGCCCACTCAGTGGCTCAGTACCATGAACAGGAGCAAACTCTCAGTGGGGACCTCCTCCTAACCGCAGCCTTCATCTCCTATGCCGGCTCCTTCTCCAAGAAGTACAGGAGAGAGCTGCAGGAGAACCTCTGGATGCCTTTCCTGCGCAGCCAGAAGGTACCAATCTTACAACGAAGATATCTTATCCTAAATTACAAAGCTATGGGTGCCAGGATAGCTCAGGTAGTAGAGCGGGCGCCCATATACTGTATAGAGGTTTACTCCTTGATGCAACAGGCCCGGGTTCGACTCCGACCTGTGGCTCCTTTGCTGCATGTCATTCCCCCTTTCATGTCTTCAGCTGTCCTGTCAATAAAGGCCTAAAATCCTCCCAAAAAAAGCTATGTTTATATATTATATGAACATGTGTCACTCCTTCATCTCCATATACCTCTTCCTCCATTTATCATTCCCACAGCTGCCTGTCCTTCCAACAGAATGTTATTCTTAGGTTTCTCTTCCTATTTTCTCTTATTTATCATTTCTCCATTAGGTGCCCATCCCCATGACAGAAGACTTAGATCCAGTGTTAATGCTGAGTGATGATGCGATGGTAGCCCAGTGGAACAATGAAGGCTTACCAGGAGACAAAATGTCAACTCAGAATGCAACCATCCTCACAAACTGTCAGTAGTGTGGCAGTACATATACAAATACTATATCACATCTCCATAGGGATGATCATAGTCCCTTTCTCACAGATAAGACAAAATGTTCAGCGCTAGGTTTGCTCAACAATATGTTTAAAATATCCGTGTGTGTGTGTCCTGTGTGTATCGCTTCAGGTGAGCGCTGGCCTCTCCTCATTGACCCTCAGCTTCAAGGCATTAAGTGGATAAAGAGTCGCTATGGTAGCAGCCTCAAGGTTGTCAGTCTAGGGCAGAGAGGGTAAGTGTTTTATCATCCTCGGGTAGAGATGAAGGCTCTGAATACTGACCTGCTCTGGAACGGAAATGCCTTTTTATATCTAATGCTCTCGTTATCAGCAGCACTATTATTTCTCTATCTGGGAGATCTGACAGCATTTGTGTAAATATTTGACATTATTTATTAAAAGAGCCTTTATTTTTATTTTTTGGGTGGGTTGTTCCTGTCTTTTAGAGTGTAATATATTTGTTTGTGTATGTAATAGATGTATAGTACAAATGTATAGTACATTTCACTCCAAATGGAGCTTTCTCTCCTACCGACAGCACTTTTCTCAAATGCCTGAAAACACCTCACTCTGCTCGCCCAGTTTTTCATATGTGCTGCCCAGAAGTGCTGCCTGAGCAAACACAGCCCACCCAGTGCCTTGTTTGAATTTGGTTGACCAATCACAACAGAGTGGGCCAGTTGACCAATCAGAGCAGACTTTTGGGGAAGAGCTGCTTAGAGCTCCGAAAGATCATCAAAGCATGTAAACCTATTCTAGTAGACCCCAAGAGTACAAATATGTATATGACACTTAAAAGGAGTATAATAGGGGCTCTTTGAGTTAATGAACATTTATGTAAATATGCAAGATTATAGCCAGTGGATAAATTACATTTTTAGTCCCTTTGTCAAGTAAAATGTTGTTTTTGTCATGTATTAATGTTAAATATTGTTCCAGCTATGTAGATGTGATAGAACAGGCTGTTGTGGCGGGGGATACTGTCCTCATAGAGAACCTGGAGGAGACCATTGACCCTGTTATTGACCCTCTGTTGGGGAGACACACCATCAAGAAGGGAAGGTAGGACAACATGGCCATTTGTTCCTCTCAGTTTTCCGCCCTCTCCTCAAGCGCTTTACACTTTCTCCCTCTGTACGCTCTCTCGCAGTTGCATCAAGGTTGGGGACAAGGAGTGTTTCTTCCACCCAGGCTTCAGACTGATCCTCCACACCAAGTTGGCCAATCCTCACTACAAGCCAGAGATTCAAGCCCAGACCACTCTCATCAATTTCACTGTGACCAGAGATGGTTTGGAGGACCAGCTGCTGGCCCAGGTGGTGAACCAAGAAAGACCCGACCTCGAGCACCTCAAGGTGGGCTCAGTTAGTTATTAGGATACTCCTTCCCTTTAGGATGTGGAACATGGGTGTTGGATCTTAAATCAGAATGCTGTTGGCAGTGTCGTAGTTGAGTCATCAAGATAACTCTCCAGTCCCCAGTGTTTGAGTCCAAGTCTGAGTCACCCAAGAAGAGTTTATGTCCGAGTCCAGTTACCCTTACCTGAGTTTGAGTCCAAGTCAAGTCTTGAGTCCCCTGTGTTGGAGTCCGAGTCCAAGTCTGAGTCACCAAGGAGAGTTTGAGTCAAGTCACCTCTACCAGCATTCGAGTCTAAGTCAGAGTCCCCCACTCTGCCTCTGCATGAAACAGTTACAGAATAAATGTAGAGTATATCAATATTTTACATCAAATTTTCATAACCTATTACCCATAAAAGTAGTCGGAAACTTCCTGAGTCCGATTTCATAAATCCTCGAGTCGAGTCACATGTTGACAAGTGAGTACAACTGAGTACTCAAGACTCGGACTTGAGACTTGTAAACGCCATAGTTTTTCCCAATACAAGACACTGTAGTAGTAGTAGAGGCGGCAAAAAATATTTTAAGAAAAAAGTATTTTAAGATTCAATAATCGCGTTTACTTATTAACATTTTTCATTTTAATATTCATTAATATCCAGTAGTACTGGTAATGTTTTTTGCTGTTGTTGCAGCCTCTGTTTAGTAGATACAAGGAAAAAAATACTGCTATGTACAGTAAGCAATTCCCCAAAATGATCCAATTGATTTTGGGTAATTGATTTCATTCATTATTTTATTCTAGTTAAGACACTTGTTATTTATTGTGTGTGCTGCTGAGTCTGAGTAACAAATCTGATAATAATAATAATAATGATTATAAATCTGAAACATTTTTGTGTAAACTGCCTGCAGAGTGAACTGACCAAACAGCAGAACATGTTCAAGATTGAGCTGAAGCTCCTGGAGGACGAGCTGCTGACGCGGCTGTCGGCGGCAGAGAGTAACTTCCTGGGAGACAACGAGCTGGTGGAGAAGCTCGAGACCACCAAACACACTGCTGCTGAGATCGAGATGAAGGTAACAGCGTGAATGTGTGTGCTTAGTTGCCTGAATTGAATTGAAATTCCGTGTTTTGCATCTTTTTATACGCCAACATTTACTTTTTTTTCTGTCTTCTCCCTCCATCCCTCATTCCCAGGTCCTGGAAGCTAAAGTCAATGAGGTGAAGATAAACGAAGCCAGAGAGCACTATCGTCCCGTTGCCGTCAGAGCTTCTCTGCTTTATTTCATCATGAACGATCTCAACAAGATCAACCCCATGTACCAGTTCAGCCTCAAGGTAACCAGAAGAGAAAGAGCAGCGCTGTGGAGTAAGGTCTGGCTACATCATACACACATTCTATGATAGGAGGAAAGAAACACTCTGGATTGTTTGCATTTCTTTAAACCAATCACAATCATCTTGGCGGCGCTAAGCTCCGGTTGCAAAGACAGTAGCTCTGCAAAATGGTCTCAGGAAGGAACATGTTTTGGTGGTTTCGGCGGCAAATTTACTCTTACCAGTGTACCACTGTGTATATTTTCCTCCAATCAGTCCCAAAACATCACCAGTTAGAGAGTAAATGCCGTAAACATATACTTCCAAAAATATTTCCAATTATTCCCCGAAAGAATCAAGTAGGCCTGCCTTGTTGCACGATGCAAAGTTTGTTCAAAACTTGCCATTTTCAGTGAATATCTCGTTAGCTCGAAGTTTGTTGTTGTTTCCCGAAGAGAACGGAGTTTGAAAACCGCAAAACACAGACTACAAGCCGACAGCAGATCTAACTATTTGAATTAAAAAGAAGCAGACACTCCTGTTGACCCTGTGTTATACTGTAGCATTGCTAGTTGTTTCTGCTATATGTGCCATCACTGGACAATATTCTGCACTATGCATATTTTTTTTATCAATCTGTCACCTTCTACTGTGCAATATCTCATTTCTTATTCATCTCATCCAAATATGTACAGTATATACATACTGTAGATTACCAGTCTGTGTGTAAAAGAGGTGTTTAATGTGTACATATTACTGAAGTATTAATAAAGTCTATCATATCATATCATCATATCATGTAACTTGTGTGGAACCTGTTGAGAAGGACGTTCTCCCTCTTGTTCTCAGGCCTTTAACGTGGTTTTCCACAAGGCGGTGGAGATGGCGGAGGCCTACGAGGACGTGAAGAGCAGAGTAAACACGCTCATAGACTGTGTTACCTACTCCACCTTCAACTACATCAGCAGGGGGCTGTTTGAGCGAGACAAGCTCACCTTTACTGCACAGCTAGCCTTCCAGGTGTGTATGTGTCTGTGTCAGTGTAAGAGAGTGTGTGTTTCATCTCTGACTGTGCTTTTTCTCCTTTAGTTGCTCCTGATGAGTAAGGAGATAGATGCACGAGAGCTAGACTTCCTGCTACGTTTTAACATTGACCACAGCTACGTCAGCCCCCTCGACTTTCTCTCCAACTCAGCGTGGAGCGCCATCAAGGTGCACACACACACACACACACACACACACATAGACACACACAAAATGCACATACACATGATAACTTACTTGACTAGGTCTGACGTATTCTTGAGCACCGTGGCTGCAAACAGCTGGGACACTCCAACCAAACTCACCCCATCAACTGCCACTATATGGAGTCTTACACACACACACAAACACACACACGCACACACACACACACACACACACACAGATATCAACACAGGTTTTTTATGTTTTATTAATGCATCAATTAGGGTATTTCAATCATATTATAAAGTGTTTTTCCGTATTGTCCAACCCGACCTGCTGCCCCTTGTCTTCCCCCAGGTGATGAGTTTCACTGAGGAGTTTCGAGGTCTGGATCGGGATATCGAAGGCTCTCCTAAGCGCTGGAAGAAGATGGTGGAGTCGGAGTGTCCAGAGAAAGAGAAGTTTCCCCAGGAGTGGAAAGGGAAAAGCTCCCTGCAGAAACTCATCATGATGAGAGCCCTGAGACCGGACCGCATGACCTATGCTCTAAGGTTCGGAGGTGTTTTTTTATCTTTTTTTAATTTTTCTTTTGTTATCCACTTTTCTATCACCTTTTCCATAAAGACTAGTTATGTACCTGTTGGCACACTTTAGGAACTTTGTGGAGGAGAAACTTGGAGTGAAATACACAGAGGGCCGAAAGACTGAATTTGCAAAGTCCTTCAGAGAAAGTGGTCCAGCCTCACCTGTGTTCTTCATCCTCTCCCCTGGAGTGGACCCGCTTAAAGACGTGGAATCGCTGGGTACTGTAAACAGAGTAGCACAGACTGCATGCACTCACACAAATACATACTCACATACTCGTACTGTTCTTGCATGGGCAATAAATGCTGTTTCTTTACTTGTGCAAAGTGATGTTTCTGTGAGAATGAAGTGTCTCTCTTCAAGTGGAGAAACACCCCATGTCCTGTTTGTGCTCTATACTATTTTACTGTTTAAAAGCAGAACTGAAAATATGGATCACTGTGTTGAAAAAAATTATTAAAACAGTCCAAAAAATTATTGTGAAAACTGCTGATGCGTTGTGATTCTCAATAAAAGAAGTGTCCCTGATGGGGGGTGGGGGGTGGGGGGGTTAATTCCACAGGCCAAGGGTAACTTTTTTTAGGATGCATAGTATCCTGATCCATGAAATAACTGGCTTTTAAAAATAAAAATGTGCCTGCCTCTATGGGAATTTACCATAGGGGGGTGTATACTTATGCCCCCTGTATTTTAACATAGGGGGGTGTATACTTATGCCCCCTGTATTTTAACATAGGGGGGTGTATATTATGCCCCCTGTATTTTAACATAGGGGGTGTATACTTATGCCCCCTGTATTTTAACATAGGGGTGTATACTTAGGCCCCCTGTATTTTAACATAGGGCGGTGTGTACTTATGCCCCCTGTATTTTAACATAGGGGGGTGTATATTATGCCCCCTGTATTTTAACATAGGGGGGTGTATATTATGCCCCCTGTATTTTAACATAGGGGGGTGTATACTTATGCCCCCTGTATTTTAACATAGGGGGGTGTATACTTATGCCCCTGTATTTTAACATAGGGGGGTGTATACTTATGCCCCCTGTATTTTAACATAGGGGGTGTCTACTTATGCCCCCTGTATTTTAACATAGGGGGGTGTATACATATGCCCCCTGTATTTTAACATAGGGGGGTGTATACTTATGCCCCTGTATTTTAACATAGGGGGGTGTATACTTATGCCCCCTGTATTTTAACATAGGGGGGTGTATACTTATGCCCCTGTATTTTAACATAGGGGGGTGTATACTTATGCCCCCTGTATTTTAACATAGGGGGGTGTATACTTATGCCCCCTGTATTTTAACATAGGGGGTGTATACTTATGCCCCCTGTATTTTAACATAGGGGGGTGTATACTTATGCCCCCTGTATTTTAACATAGGGGGTGTATACTTATGCCCCCTGTATTTTAACATAGGGGGGGGTATACTTATGCCCCTGTATTTTAACATAGGGGGGTGTATACTTATGCCCCCTGTATTTTAACATAGGGGGGTGTATACTTATGCCCCCTGTATTTTAACATAGGGGGGTGTATACTTATGCCCCCTGTATTTTAACATAGGGGGGTGTATACTTATGCCCCCTGTATTTTAACATAGGGGGGTGTATATTATGCCCCCTGTATTTTAACATAGGGGGTGTATACTTATGCCCCCTGTATTTTAACATAGGGGTGTATACTTAGGCCCCCTGTATTTTAACATAGGGCGGTGTGTACTTATGCCCCCTGTATTTTAACATAGGGGGGTGTATATTATGCCCCCTGTATTTTAACATAGGGGGGTGTATATTATGCCCCCTGTATTTTAACATAGGGGGGTGTATACTTATGCCCCCTGTATTTTAACATAAGGGGGTGTATACTTATGCCCCCTGTATTTTAACATGGGGGGGTGTATATTATTGCCCCCTGTATTTTAACATAGGGGTGTATACTTAGGCCCCCTGTATTTTAACATAGGGCGGTGTGTACTTATGCCCTCTGTATTTTAACATAGGGGGGTGTATATTATGCCCCCTGTATTTTAACAAAGGGGGGTGTATATTATGCCCCCTGTATTTTAGGGGGGTGTATACTTAGGCCCCCTGTATTTTAACATAGGGCGGTGTGTACTTATGCCCTCTGTATTTTAACATAGGGGGGTGTATATTATGCCCCCTGTATTTTAACAAAGGGGGGTGTATATTATGCCCCCTGTATTTTAGGGGGGTGTATACTTATGCCCCCTGTATTTTAACATAGGGGGTGTATACTTATGCCCCTGTATTTTAACATAGGGGGGTGTATACTTATGCCCCCTGTATTTTAACATAGGGGGTGTCTACTTATGCCCCCTGTATTTTAACATAGGGGGGTGTATACATATGCCCCCTGTATTTTAACATAGGGGGGTGTATACTTATGCCCCTGTATTTTAACATAGGGGGGTGTATACTTATGCCCCCTGTATTTTAACATAGGGGGTGTATACTTATGCCCCCTGTATTTTAAGGAAGAACATTTATTTATTTACAATACGTAATTCATTTACAAAAAAAATTGGTGTCCTTAAAGGTTGGATTTTCCTAATTTTCTTTATAATTAAGGCATTAAGATCAATTTCCAAAATATGTTTTTTATTCCTGTTTTCAATCAACTTCAGCATGGGGGGGTAAACTTTTTCAAGCCAATGTATTTTAGTGGGAGTATATCATACTCCCACTAAAATACATGCACATTTTTCCATTAGGGAGGGTTTTAGTTAATATCAACACATTAAAATGCTTCCAATGCAATCTTGTGTGTTCCCAGGAAGGAAGCTGGGCTTCACTATCGACCTGGGAAAGCTTCACAACGTGTCGCTGGGCCAGGGCCAGGAAGATGTGGCTGAGGTTGCCATGGAGAAGGCTGCCAAGGAGGGGCATTGGGTTATACTGCAGGTCTGACTGGAAGAGAGATGAGTTTATTCTGAATATACTTTGAAAGAAAAAACTAATGTTTTATCTTCAGATAGATATATGTGAATAAATGGTAATGACACAAAAACACATAATTGGGAATTATTTAAATGTAGCTATAATTAGATTTTTAACTATAATTAATTACTGAAACTCTAACTGGTCCTTGGATCTCTGCAGGGTAAATCCAGACAGCTAGCTAGACTATCTGTCCAATCTGAGGACTATGGTTACCTGGTCCTCAGATCTCTGCAGGGTAAATCCAGACAACTAGCTAGACTATCTGTCCAATCTGAGGACTATGGTTACCTGGTCCTCAGATCTCTGTAGGGTAAATCCAGACAGCTAGCTAGACTATCTGTCCAATCTGAGGACTATGGTTACCTGGCCCTCAGATCTCTGCAGGGTAAATCCAGACAGCTAGCTAGACTATCTGTCCAATCTGAGGACTATAGTTCCGTCCCGGAATGTTGTGTGGCTTCGCATTGCCAGACCTGGAGGGAGTTTTGGCAATGCGAGGCTACTACTGAAACTCTAAATACTCTCTGCCATGCCTCAAAGTTCCCACTGCCGCCCTTGGTACTGTAGATTTTGACGGTGCGTTTTCATTCGCCTCCCTGTAGAACATCCACCTGGTGGCTCGTTGGCTGGGGTCACTCGAGAAGCTCCTGGAGCGCTGCTGTGAATGCAGTCATCCGGACTACAGAGTGTTTATGAGCGCCGAGCCCACACCAACACCCCAGGAACACATTATCCCACAGGTAGAGATGCTCTAAGGTCATCTGAATACATCGAGCACAAACATGGAATTAATATATAGGCCTGTAACCGTTATTACATAATTGAAAAATCATAATTTTTTTTTACATAATGGCCATTTCTTTGGTTAACTGCAATTAATTGGTAACATTAGTTAAATAGATATGACTGTTAATACTAATTGTCAGTTTTATGTTCATTTAAGAAAAAAAAGCAATGTTTTGTGCTAAAGAGGCATTGTTTCCGTCATAGGCTGTATACTGTATACATGTTTTTACATTATCTCGGTCACACAACAGTGACATAACCAAAGATGTATGGTGGAATCATAGACTGTATATCATAGAGTCTATGGGTGGAATTTATTCAATGCTTGAATTTGGTTGCAAAAGCAATACATAAAGAAATATTTTTAAATTGACACAGAAAGAGACAATTATTATGTTAATCGGAATGATTTCTGAGACAATTACATTGTACAGCAACATTTTAAATTGTCACAGCTGTATGAATGGAGGCTCCCAGGTGTCTTTGCTGTACTCATGTCACTCAGTCATGTTGTGTAATATAGTGTATTTGCTAGACATTTTATAATAATTTTTTCTGGTTGTTTCCTTGTTATTTTCTTCTATACTTGTTAGAGTTTGTTATGTTTCTTTTCTTCTGCTGTATAGGTTATGAAATGTTTTAATATTGTCCGTTGTAATATTGTCTGATAAACTCAATGAAACTCTTCAGTTCGTAACTTTGTTAAGTGGGTAGTTTTTTATCCTTATATGTTTTCCTCAGGGCATTCTGGAAAACGCTATTAAGATCACCAATGAACCACCTACAGGCATGCATGCCAATTTGCATGCTGCTCTGGATAACTTTGACCAGGTGAGTGTCTACGTCTGCTTGGTGCTAGTTGAGCCTATCTGCTCATTCATTGATTCATCTTTCCAGGACATCCTGGACCAGTGCAGCCGTGAGCAGGAGTTTAAGACCATCCTGTTCTCTCTGTGTTACTTCCACGCCTGTGTGGCGGAGAGGAGGAAGTTTGGACCCCAGGGTTGGAACAGGAAGTATCCCTTCAACACTGGAGACCTGACAATATCAGTCAATGTCCTCTACAACTACCTGGAGGCCAATGCACAGGTGGGATGTGTTGTTGGTGCATGTTGGTGGTGGAATTTCCAGAAACACCATGGTCTGGTATGATGAGACTAAAGGGAAAGCTTAGACAACTTCAGGTCATTCATAGGTCACAGGTCAGGGATTCGGGAATATTCAGCCAGTCTCTATTAACCAAACCTGTTCATGCATAATTATGTTGCTCTCTCTACAGATTCAGGGAATCTAGGAGAGAGAGGCTGAACTAGGCTTTAGTATCTGATACTTCCCAGAGAGAGAGAGGCTGAACTAGGCTTTAGTATCTGATACTTCCCAGAGAGAGAGGCTGAACTAGGCTTTAGTATCTGATACTTCCCAGAGAGAGAGGCTGAACTAGGCTTTAGTATCTGATACTTCCCAGAGAGAGTTAGGCTGAACTAGGCTTTAGTATCTGATACTTCCCAGAGAGAGATGCTGAACTAGGCTTTAGTATCTGATACTTCCCAGAGAGAGAGACTGAACTAGGCTTTAGTATCTGATACTTCCCAGAGAGAGAGGCTGAACTAGGCTTTAGTATCTGATACTTCCCAGAGAGAGAGGCTGAACTAGGCTTTAGTATCTGATACTTCCCAGAGAGAGATGCTGAACTAGGCTTTAGTATCTGATACTTCCCAGAGAGAGAGGCTGAACTAGGCTTTAGTATCTGATACTTCCCAGAGAGAGATGCTGAACTAGGCTTTAGTATCTGATACTTCCCAGAGAGAGATGCTGAACTAGGCTTTAGTATCTGATACTTCCCAGAGAGAGATGCTGAACTAGGCTTTAGTATCTGATACTTCCCAGAGAGAGTTAGGCTGAACTAGGCTTTAGTATCTGATACTTCCCAGAGAGAGAGAGGCTGAACTAGGCTTTAGTATCTGATACTTCCCAGAGAGAGTTAGGCTGAACTAGGCTTTAGTATCTGATACTTCCCAGAGAGAGAGAGGCTGAACTAGGCTTTAGTATCTGATACTTCCCAGAGAGAGAGAGGCTGAACTAGGCTTTAGTATCTGATACTTCCCAGAGAGAGAGGCTGAACTAGGCTTTAGTATCTGATACTTCCCAGAGAGAGAGGCTGAACTAGGCTTTAGTATCTGATACTTCCCAGAGAGAGAGGCTGAACTAGGCTTTAGTATCTGATACTTCCCAGAGAGAGAGAGGCTGAACTAGGCTTTAGTATCTGATACTTCCCAGAGAGAGAGGCTGAACTAGGCTTTAGTATCTGATACTTCCCAGAGAGAGAGAGGCTGAACTAGGCTTTAGTATATCATACTTCCCAGAGAGAGAGAGGCTGAACTAGGCTTTAGTATATCATACTTCCCAGAGAGAGAGAAGCTGAACTAGGCTTTAGTATCTGATACTTCCCAGAGAGAGAGGCTGAACTAGGCTTTAGTATATCATACTTCCCAGAGAGAGAGAAGCTGAACTAGGCTTTAGTATCTGATACTTCCCAGAGAGAGAGGCTGAACTAGGCTTTAGTATCTGATACTTCCCAGAGAGAGAGAAGCTGAACTAGGCTTTAGTATCTGATACTTCCCAGAGAGAGAGGCTGAACTAGGCTTTAGTATATCATACTTCCCAGAGAGAGAGGCTGAACTAGGCTTTAGTATCTCATACTTCCCAGAGAGAGATGCTGAACTAGGCTTTAGTATATCATACTTCCCAGAGAGAGAGAGAGGCTGAACTAGGCTTTAGTATCTGATACTTCCCAGAGAGAGAGGCTGAACTAGGCTTTAGTATATCATACTTCCCAGAGAGAGAGAGGCTGAACTAGGCTTTAATATCTGTTTTAGGCAACTGCAATATCTTTGTTTACCTTAAAGGTTCAGCTAAACGTAACGCCTCCATCGTGAGTTTAAATACACCTTCAGGAAGACAGGCACTTCAGAAGCTGGGATGGGACACTGCACTATAACACAACACGGTTAAACTGTACTGGTTGCTTGATTGTCTCTTCAATTGAGTGTTCATTAAATGCTCCTGTGTAATTGATCAACGTCTCCTTCTTCTTCACATGTGAAATGAGTTGTGCTGCTTGTCCTGAGTGTGAGTGTGCCACAGCATGATGATGATGATAAAGTTGAATGGTTGTAGTAGCTGTGATTTTCTCATGATGATTATGATGATGAAGGTGCCATGGGAGGACCTGAGGTATCTGTTTGGAGAGATTATGTACGGAGGACACATCACTGATGACTGGGACAGACGGCTCTGCAGAACATACCTGGAAGAATACATGCAGCCCAACCAGGTGTGTACGTTTTGATCATGAGAGGGAATATCTGGCTGATTGGGGGTGAGTGTTGGCACACTCAGCTGTGTTCTAGCACAAGAGGACTACATGTGAACTGGCTTTGGCACAGACAGTAAATGGCTGCCAGATTTAACAGTGTTTATGGAGTTCCAACTTGGACTTAGTTTTGGGATGAGAGTCGGCTCCACTTAGCAGCAATTGGGCTAGTTTAGAGCCAGACACTGCACGTGCAAGCTGAAGAGTGTCTGGCAAGCAGACGTGCCAGATTTAGGCCTCTGTTGGACCAAGAAACTTTGGCTACCTAGGTTGGGACAATTTTAATGGTTTGTACTCTGTACACTAAACAATCTTCTTTCCATTGTTTAATTTCCCAGTTTGACCGGAAGCTTTCTTTAGGTCCTGGGTTTGTCGTTCCCTCCAACCTGGACTACCAGGTAACTAGTGATGGATGTGAGGCAGGGTGTGAGAAAACATCTTCTAGACAGGGTTTAACTTTCTTTGTCCGCTCTCCCTAATGTTGAGCACCTAACTTGTCTGAACAGGAGTGTAACTGCATCCTGCTGTGTCTTTCTGTGGATGTAAAGCAAGGCATAACTGAAAAATACTAAGTTCAGTCAACTGTCCCTGGATGAATAAAGGTTAAAAGTTCTGTTTCCACACAGGCAATTCATACACTAAACATGTCTGACTGTAAAACACTTCAAATAAAAGTACCAAATGACGCACAGTGTAGTTTGTTAGGAATAAATGACATTATTAGATGGCATTCGCCGTTTCGCTCTTGACATCTCCAGGGCTACCATGATTTCATAGATGAGATGCTGCCCCATGAAAGCCCAGTGCATTATGGGTTGCACCCCAACGCAGAAATTGAGTTCCTGACAGTGACGTCAGATAACCTTTTCCACACTCTGCTGGAGCTGCAGTCTCCTGATGCTGTGATGGGGGAGGGGGTCTCACAGACCCTGGAGGAGAAGGTAGCTACACCTACACATCCACGTCCAATTATTTCTTTATGGCATTAGTTGTAGTTGTTGTTTCTCTGCTTGAATACATTATTGTCCATTAACTGACACCACCTGTCTCAACGCCTAGCAAACACACAAAGATACTGACACATAAATGTATTAATGCAAGCTTCTCTACCTATCATATGTTTGACAATGGAAGCTGTTTCAGATCACTATAATTCTCTAATTCTTAGAGAAACCTTGTGCACAGAACCCGATCACTTCATTTAGTAACCACCCTTCCCTCAGGTGAAAACAATTTTAGATGAGGTGCTGGAGAAGCTCCCAGAGGAGTACAACATGTCCGATATTACGTCTAAGACAGCTGAACGCTCGCCGTACATCCTGGTCTGCTTCCAGGAGTGTGAGCGCATGAACATGCTCATCTCTGAGATGCGGCGCTCACTAAAAGAACTTGACCTGGGACTCAAGGTAGGCCCTCCACATTGATGTGTGTTTGTATGTAGGTTTACAGCACAGTCTTTGCCGTCTGATCCGTCCTACAGATTTCCTTCATATGATCAGGTGCCACTATACTGTAGTGAAAACTGTAACTGGTTGTTACACATTCAGTGATGTTTAATTGCTACATGTAGCACCTTTTGATGTGTGTATTCATAGTGATGTAACAGTTACATATACCTGTCAAAGGGGGAACTGGCCATCTCCTCTGAGATGGAGAAGCTGCAAACAGCCTTGTTCTTTGACAACGTGCCCGATACCTGGACCAAGCTGGCCTACCCCTCCACCTACAGCCTGGCTATATGGTGTGTGTGTGTCTGTGTGTGATCATAAAAAATCATGTAATTAGTTGTTTGAGATACTGTCCTATAATACGTTACAAATACATAATAGATAGAAATTAGATAAATAAATAATAAAAAATGTATAATGGAGGTGCCGGTAGATCAGTTCTTAGGGAGTTAGGTTGGGAACCGGAGGGTTCTGGTTCAAGTCCCCGTACGTAACAAAGTCCAGAGTGTGGACTGGTAGCTGGAGAGATGCCATTTCACGTCCGGGGCACTGCCTCGGCCGCTCAGGGCGCCTGTTCAGAAGTCACAGCCTACTCATTCTGATTAGTACATGGAAAAAGACCTGAGCATGTGTGTGTATTTCAGGCCTGTGTGTAGTGTGTGTAATAACATATAAGTATAATTTGAATATTAAATTAAATACATGAATCCATCTATAGTAGCTGTAAGAAATACAGTACATGTCCATAGGACTGACATCCTAAGTGTGTTTGTGTGTGCCAGGTATAATGATGTGCTGCAGCGTTGTAAAGAGCTTGACAGCTGGACTCAGGACCTGTCCCTCCCGAGTGTCGTCTGGCTGTCTGGACTTTTCAACCCCCAGTCCTTCCTCACTGGTAACACACATTCATGCACACGGATAAGAGTACTACCCAGGCATCAACTTACCTCCCCTCTTCTTTTTTCTCGTTTTTTACTCATTATTAACCCATTGTCTGTTTTAACTTGTTCTGGCCGTCCAGCGGTGATGCAGTCTCTTGCACGTAAGAACGAGTGGCCCCTGGATAAGGTGAACCTGACAGTGGATGTGACCAAGAAGTTTAAGGAAGAGTTCAACCAACCTGCCAGGGAGGGTGCATACGTATATGGACTGTATATGGAAGGTAGACAAACTGTCTTTTATTTCCTCTTAATTGTGGGACAACATGGAGGGCCCCTTTTCTGTTACTGATCCTTGTTTAAATGGCCTAGATTGTAAACATGGGAATCCAGTTTGCCTCTCATCTTCACCTGTGTCCACCCACAGGTGCAAGGTGGGACACTCAGGCTGGGGTGATCACTGAGGCCCGTCTAAAAGAACTGACCCCAGCCATGCCAGTCATCGCAGTCCGAGCTGTGCCCAATGACCGCCAGGAGACCAGAAATATCTATGAATGTCCGCTCTACAAGACCAAGATCAGAGGACCAACATATGTATGGAGTTTCAGCCTAAAAACCAGGGAGAGACCCGCCAAGTGGGTGCTGGCAGGAGTGGCCCTGCTGCTCAGTGTGTGAGAGGAAGTTCAGAGGTTTGGGGTCAGGATTTACAAGGTGTGTACTAGGGTTGGTCGGTAATATGGTAATGCGGTATACCCCAGGGTCTTAAAAATAGCAATGGTATCAGTTTTAATACCGTCATTATAAAAAAATGCAATGCACTTATATAGGAGACAAGGATTATATATTAGATATAATTTATTTAATGTCTAAAAAGGCTTATGTGTGGTTGTCATCACGTGACCGTGTGGAGGAGAAAGAGAGAGAGAGAGACAAAGGAGAAAGATGGAAAGTCGCGCACCGAGTGACCTGGTCTAGAAGAAGAGCAGGACTTCTGCAGTCTGGCAGCATTTGGGGTTCCACCCTAATGAGAAGGGAGACTAGACGGAGGAGACTAAAGCCGAACTAGGGCCCTGTGGTCTTTTAAGTCCCTTGAACTATTTTGCAGGAATTAAAGCTTTCTTCAGCCCATTGTTTTCTGTATTTCCGCCGCAGTATAAAGACCCGTGAAGATTAGGCAAAATAATCTGCTGACGTCTGTAAGCAACATGACGGGATGAGGGCTGCTGGTGGTCAGAAGGGTAACCATACTTTGCACCACCCGTTTTATCTGAAAAACACAAAACAACATAGTTTGTCCCACTGTGCGATGGAATGCAACCGCTGACCATTAGAAAGGAAGGTTTTATTTCTCTCAGTCATAACACCGACATAGGCCTACTCTCTCTCTCTAGCCCGAGAGAGGCGCATTCTCCAGAACCAAACTGTAACCCAAATAACTTACAGAAGGACTCCAAACTACTTAATATGCAACTCCACAGACATTTGCCTCATGGAGTCATGGCAATGTGTACCCACCTGGCCCGTTATGACAGCCAATAAGCAAATATCTGTGTTAAGGCTCTGACACACCAACCCGACGCAGAAAAGGCCGTCGGACTGATCAGTCGGCTCCCCGAGGTCAAAAATAGTGCCTCGGAACACACCGAAGAGACGCTGACCTGAGCGTACGTTCTGCCCATGTGTGACACGTGATAGGTCTCCATAACAGCAGGCGGCGCTAATCTGTGTTGTCGCCCAAGAAAAGAAAACCGGAAATGGCGGAACATCTCTCTAGACTCTAAAAAACACAGAGTAGTCAAGAAGGACCGTTGTTGTCATTACTCGCAAGAAAATACGATGGCTAGTAATAAGAAGATACTGGCATGGTCAGCTCCAGTTTTCTCGTGCACTGATTCGCTAGTCATGGGCTAGCACTCCACCAATCAGATTGGTCCTTGAGTCGACTGGGCAATTCAACAAGTCAAATCGGCCAAAATGAACGGCGACAGCTCCTCCGACTGACGACGGAACACACCGAACAGACTCAGGTCACCGACCTCGCCAGACTGACCGACGGACCATAATCGGGTTGGTGTGTCAGCGCCGAGAGAGAGAGAGAGAGAGAGAGAGAGAGAGAGAGAGAGAGAGAGAGAGAGCAGAAGAGAAGGTGGTAGGCAACGCAAATAAAGAGAGTTTTTGTTCTACTACATTTTAGTGTTGTCTTTTTTAACAACAAAATTGCATGTTTATATCACCACTGTCTGTCGTCTCGTCATTATTATCGTTACCGAATTGAACGCTTCGGCAGGGGTTCATTTCCAGGCAGGCATAGTGGCGACAGTGGACGTTGAAGAATGGATTTAATCGTGGTTGTATTTTGCCAACAGTAATGTTATCAGCAGCATACTTCATTTAACGGACCCAATGTGAGTCTGATGAAAACTGCTGTCTTTGCCCGGTTGGCTCAGAGTCGCGCATTTACAGCTCACAGCAACTTAATATTATTATCTGGCTTTTATTTATTTAGTGTCAGCAAAATGGCTTTTTATTGAGTTTCCTCTTAGAAAAATGCTCTAAGTGAATTTGAGCTGGGCTTTTATTGTAAAGGGTAGACACGGAAGAGCCAGCGTTTTGGTAACGTAAGCTCAACCTTTATTGTTTAGTTTTACTCAGTTTTTTTAATATGCAATACTTCCCAAATTGCTCCAACATCCAAACCCCAAGTTCATTCAGTACCCAGGAAGCCAAGTATGAAGTAGATTGGATGAACGGTTCATGAGATATTTCACAGACAGACAGACAAAATGAAAATGTCCCCATAACTTAATTCCTGCCCTGGTTCCTGCGGTTGAGTTGGGGTTCCTCAGGGCAAAGTTCCTGCGGTGGAAATGCAGCTGAGCAAAATCACAAGAATGGAATCAGAGTTTCTTTTGTTTTTATTGTAAAATGATAAAATATACAGAAAGAAATGCCAAAAAATTCACACACTAAATCACAGTTAGAACTGATGAAGTCAAAGCTTGTTTTGAACAAATCAACTCTATTAACTACAAGCTACTCTACAAGCAGGAGAAGAAGAAGAAAAGAGTCAGACAGTGCTGCCTCATTAGAGCGACGTTCAAGTGTGCTATTTGGTTATCCAGCAGTTTTAATAGCACATTCAATTTCACAGGTGAAGTTATTCTGACAATGGTTGTCTTTTTGCTCCTTCCTACTTTACAGTACACATGGGTATAGTATTCATCCATTTAATTAAAAAAAAAAGATTTAACAAGAGAAATGTGTTATCCAGCTCTTTTTCAACTGGAGATTCTAATTCACACACAGTAGCTCAGGTACTGTGTGTGCTAACAAGTCAAAATCTTTCTAGTTTGGCCTCTGTGTGTATTTCTACGTGTGTTTTCTGTGTGTGTGTGTGTTCATTTTCTAGTCACTGTCAGACCAGTCGAGCTCCATCATGTCCATGGCTGCGGTAGCCATGTTGATCTTGGTTCCGTGCCGCACGCTGCAGCTCTTCACAGAGTTCTGATTGGACGAGGCACGCATGCTCACCTGCACCCCCGAGTGACCGATGACTCCTACCTCCCCTCTAATCTTTTGGCTGATGGCCTCGCTGCAGTCGCCTCTGACTCCCTGGACCACGACTCCCATGTCACTCCTGTGACCCCTGACCCCCAACTCACTCCTCACCTTCATCACTCCCAGGTCCCCCATGTTCATGTTCATGTCCATGTCACCTAGTCTCTCAATGTCCCCAATCTCATCCATGTCTAAGGACAGCATGTCCCCCAAGCCCCCCAAACTCCCGTGGAGACCCTTGAACATGGCCGGGAGCCTCCCCCCTTCTATACCTCCCTCCATCGCTCCCTCATCTAGCCTGTCCCCTAGCTTTTCTATCTCCCATCCTCCCTCCTTCTCCCTCTCCCCTTCTGACTCTCCAAACCCACCCGAATACCCTCGGACTATGGTGGTCACCCTGCTCCTCTGCATCCCTCCCCTCTCCCTGTCCCCCTCCTCCCACGTCCTCTCCTCCCTCTGCACTCTGCCGCCTGGGAAGCTCCTGAGTGTCACCTGCACTCGTCCTCCTCCTCCTTCCATGCTCCCACTGTCATCTCTCTCCCCCCAGCCTTTCTCCTCCAGTGTTCCTTCCTCTTCCCCGTTCTCGTCTCCGAACCTGCCCTGCAACCCTCGGATCACGGCATGCAGTCTCCCGCTGTCGAGCGAGCCCACCCCCCTCTCCAGCACAGCACTGCTCCCCCGTTCCGTGTCTCCGTTGCTGAGGGTGCGGAGTAGGCAGCTGACGCCAGCACTGCTGACCCCGGCACTGTTGGAGTCCTGAGAGTGCGAGCGGAAGAAAGAGCCGGAGGAACCGATAGACATTGGTGTGAAGAACTGGTAAGGTGAGAGAGAAGGAAAGGAGATGAGGGCCAAGAAGGGATTATTTGATTTTGTTTTCAGCTGTCTGAACAGATTTTCTTTTACTCCACTTCCACTTACTGGTGTGATGTTTGAGCGCTCCATGAGTAGGGAGGTCGGACTGGGAGACATGTTGGACCTCTCCATCAGCCTCTCCTCCCACAGTCGGAGCCTCCTCTCCCTCTCCTCCAGCTCCTTCTCTTTGGAGTACAGCTCCCTCTCCAACTTCCGAAGGCGCTCCAGGGTCGCCTCGATTTCACACCTGTAGTATGGGCACACGCAGACAGAATATCCACCTTCCATTGTCACTTTGTACATGGCCTAGTTTTTACAGCAACTTTAACGCAGAGAGAAAAAAAGTTAAATTGCTAAAAATGTTAAAATGTTTCAGTACAGCATGCAAAATAATTTCTGTAGAAAGATATTTTGTTCAGAAACACCACTCTTTTAAAAATTGAGGCTCTCAAGATCTCCCGTGACCAATGCACTCTCCTTTTGCTCTTGTGTGTACTGTAGAATACACTGACAATATTACTGTACACTAATGTTTGCAGTTCATATACAATAAATCAGTATATTTAATTACTTAATTAATGCAGGTCAGTCAATCTGGAATTGTTTAATGCCACCGAAAAATATTATATAAAAATATAATTTTTCTCCAAACACTTTCCTGGAGCTGGCTTCCCACCATACACAGATTTTTACAAAAGTTTTCATTTACGTATGTTATGCATTGCATTTTTGGAAAATATTGTTCAATAAGAGCACACTAATCATGTTTTTGTATACTTTCCTGAGTGTACGTACTAGTTTTCTCTCCTTTTTCAGTTCAAATACATAAAATACTCATGTCAAAAATGATTATATAGTTTAAAAACTGTCAACATTACCAATTATAACTTCTATTATTTGGCTTAAAGCAAAGCTGTAGCTCTGATAAACTGGCAACATGAAAAGGATACACCAATTTTAAAATGAGTATACTCTACTATCCTATAGCAGACCATATGACAAGACAATATTTCTAAAGTCAAATGAGTAAAATATGCAGTTGCAGTACTCTCTGTTACCACAAGAGGTCCCTGTGAGAGTTTGAGTGACCATGAACCTGCATTCTCACACACAACACAATCAACTCTCACAGCAACTAAATATAGAGCGATCTGACAGCCATACCTCCTCCTGTGTTCCTTCCATACCTCCCTCTTCATTCATCCCGCCCCTTCACCTCCCTCACTCTTCCTCCTCTCCGCCCCCCCCTTTCCAACTTTTTCCACCCGTACCCAAAACTTCACTCATAATTGATTGCCTCGCTGTACTTATGTTAAATATTCACAGAATCTCGCACCTCTGCTCCACCCCCTACCTCTCTCTCACCCCTGCCGTTGGTCCTCTCTGGCGTCCCACTATCCTCGCGCAAATGTTTCTGAGAATATTTATTTGGAGCCTTTATTTTCTACAGGACAGCTGAAGATGTGAAAGGGGAGAGAAAGGGGGAATGACATGCAGCAAAGGGCCGCAGGTTGGAGTTGAACCCTGGCCCTCTATATATGGGCGCCCGCTCTAAAAAGTGAGCAATCTGGGCGCCCCAGTCTTGTACAATTCACTTTTCTGTTTGTCTGTGAACTTCTCCTCTTCTTCAGCTTATACTTCATTTCTCCCCCACACACACACACACTCTTCCGAGTGGAGGAGTAGAGGAATCTCTTCCATGAACCCTTTCCAAAGAGCTTATTATAGACTGATGTAGAGCACAGGGTCACACATTTAACTTCTCTCCTGAGATTAAGAGTCCACAGAGCTGTGTGTGTGTGTGTGTGTCTGTCTGTGTGTATGTTGAATTTGTGTGCATGCATTTTGTCATTTTTTGGAGTACAGTAAATCACAGACGGCATTTGTCTTTCTGAACTAAACTTTACTGTAAACACTTGAAAATAACCTGCCTCATGCTCAGATGCAGTGCAGTGTAGTGTACAAGTGTGTGTGTGTGTGTGTGTGTGTGTGTGTGTGCGTGCGCACCTCCACTGGTCCTTGTTATGAAGGAAGGAGTTACACTGGTCCGGTAGCCGGCTGTCATTGGCCATGGTCTCCAGGGTTACCAGCACCTGTTTGAACTGTGGACGCTCCTGTAAGTACATGCATGCACACAAGACAAAACAAATGCACCTAGTTTTAATTATTTTTAAAATCAAAACCTAGTGATGCAGAAGTTTCATTTTTTAGAAGATTAACCACTCGTACATTTAGCTTACCTTTGGGTCTGCTTGCCAACATTTCCTCATGAGCTCTGCAAAACTTGCTGGACAGCTGGTGGGGACAGTCAGCCTCTAGATACCCAGACACGTGCAAAATACAAGAATTAGAAGCTTTTTACTTTCAACAGAAAAGTCATACAGTACAAAATTAAACATACATAACAACCCTGTAAATGTGGCTTCAAATATAATATACTCAAATCTTACACTATCAAAGTTAAAAGGTCCAGTGTGCAACGTGTGTAGTGGTTTATTATCAAAATTGATGTTGCCCATTCACAAACTTGTCCTTTTTTGTGAATATTTACCACCACCATCAATTCCAAGTATTCCTTTTGGCTTGAAGTTTTACATTTCCATTCGCATGAACAGGAGGATACGTTAGCCAGTGTGAGACATACAGGACGTACTGCTCCGCCTTTCACGTTTTTGCTGTTACATGATGAACTCACAGCTGCTGCTAATGGGTAATGGGTATCGTCGCTTCCTGGCCCCGGCAGGTTTGCATAAGGAAACATGGAAGACCGCATGTTCTCTTAATACATCCATGCACATATTCAAAATCCAAATTTCAGGATTTCTTCTTCGTCCAGAAAAAGGAGATTTTAAAGAGCAAGAAACCTGCTTTTTGAAGCGTGAAGGCTAGCTGTGATACTACTTTGAACTGCGTGGTGTGAGAGAGTTGATTGCGATATATGATCTTAAAGGTTAGATGGGAGAAATTCCTACACACTGGACCTTTAAGAGTCTACGGCCACATAATTATTATTATCATACCGAATATTTAAAACTAACATGACTACTGTTAGCAATGTCAATCAGGCTCGTACACGGCAGGGGTAGAGTACACGCAGTGGGCCAAGGAGCCATTTCATTGGTTCTTTCAAAGCGGACCACGAGGCAGTATGGTGGCCATTTTTACAGGGTTACAACAGACACAGATGACAGATCTTCTTCGCATCCCCTTTAAGAGCCCAGAAATGATTAATTGCTGTCGGGGTGTAAAGACCATTTCAAAGGATATATAAAAAAGTGTGTTTTGGAAATAGTTACCAACCCTGCCTTTAACCCTCATGTTGTCCTCATGTTGTCTTCATGTTGTCCTATATCAATGTTTTTTTTAATTCCCCAAAATAACATGATTGATTCCACCCAACGCTCTTTGCCCAGTCCAAATCTCTACTTTCATTAATTTTGGGGCGTCTTATTCAATTTTATAGCATTTGAAAGCAAATTGAAGTGTTTTGAAATAGTATTAAGTAAAAGTTGACATATTCCAGTCTGTGATTAACATCCATTCCTTTAATTTTAGTCTAAATAATTCCTAATTTCTGCTTTTCTAACTCAAACATTAGGTATAATTTTCGATAATATATATGGACCAAAAAAGTACGGAGTGTGGATTGGTGGCTGGAGAGATGCCACTTCACCTCCTGGGCACTGCCAGGTGAGCAAGGCACTGTAACCCCCCCCAACCGCTCAGGGCGCTGGTTCAGCTGGCAGCCCCCTCACTCTGACATCTCTCCATTAGTGCATGTATAGATCCTGAGCATGTGTGTGTATTTCAGGCCTGTGTGTGATGACTAACAAAAGGTGTGTACGCAGAGTGTAAATTGTAATTTCCCCACTGGGGATTAATAAACAAATTATAATGAAATGAGGTTTATTGACCATAAATTCCAAAAATAACTGTAAAACTAAAGTTAATAAGTTAGTGTTACGTAGAGTTAAATGTCAAAAAAAGTGACAAACATTGAAAAAATAGGGACAAAAACGTAAGACAAAAGGACACTGATTAAAACGCATCAACAAAAGTGTTGATTTTCAATTTTGACGGGAAGACAACACGAGGGTTAAGAGGTTAAACTCATAAACTGCTTCCTGAAGGCTGTGTGTGTGTGGTTTGATCACATTTGACTGACAGTGGCCTTGAACCAGCAAACAGCCCTACCACCGTCACCTCATTTTGATTCAAATATTGTTGAATCCTGATTGGTTTTCAAATGTGACATCATCTTTTTCCAGTCCCACCTACCTCACACCAGTAGGAAGATCTCAGAAAAAAAGCAGTACATAGAACTTGAATAGGAAATATCTCTACCATATAAAAAAAGTGTCTGGCTCCAGTTGGATCTTTGTGTAACATGTTGACTGCAGTACCAACACCAAACCACACCATGTCCCTCCATGAAAGATCTCCTGGCATCACAAAAGCTCTAAATGAGCCCAGACAGATCCATAGCTGCAGTAAATGGAAACCCTTTTCTCTGGGGATTAATCCTAAAATATCGCCGACTGAGTGGAGAGAGGGCAAATAAGAGGGTCAGAAGGAGAGGTATAGCAATGGAGGGGAAAATCAGAGGGAGACTGGGAAAGGATAAGAGAGAGAGAGAGAGAGAGAGAGAGTTATTTAGGGAGAGTATTTGGAGATTAGCCAACAGCTATGCAGGAATCATGTTCTCAGAGTTCCTTGTTGGCCCCCAGTGTGTGTGTGTGTGTGTGTGTGTGTGTGTGTGTGTGTGTGTGTGTGTGTGTGTGTGTGTGTGTGTCTGTTGTTGGGGCTACAGGCACGTCAATAACTGAAACACATAGGCTGTATAAGCATCATCCCCCTACTCCCATAAACCTGCAGAATCACTGCAATCTCCCTCGTTTTCTCTTTCTCTCTGTCTCTCTCTCTCGTAAAAGGCTTAAGCCAGGGGTGGGGGGTGTCTGGCTGCGCTCCACTGCTGTGTATCCAAGCCTTACAAGAGCAGAGAACTGACATCAGGCCTAAAAATACCCAGCCTCACCAGCTCGCAGTGGAAACCATGAGAGCATCGCATTGTTCCTCCAGCCTTCTCAAACTCTGGTGGCTTTACATGCTGACAGAGAAAGAAAGAAAGGTGTGTGTGTGGGGGGGTTACCTCTTGCTTTTCCACCACCAGCCATGCAACCTGCAGCCCTTCGAAACCTTTGAAAGGAACCTCCCGAGTCAGCATCTCCCACAGCACCTAGCCACAGAACACACTGTGTTGGTTCATTCAGACATCACCACACAATCTGACCAGCGCATCCAATCCAGAAGGGCAGGGAATCCTTAGAAATGATTGATCTGATTTGATCTTAAACATGCTATGAGGAATATAAAGGGATTTTTCAAAAATATTTTCTTAATTTAACATGAAATCCACAGACATTAAATCTCCCCTAAATACAAAACACTGTTCTTTCCAAGCAGACCACGAGGCAGTGATTGATGGGACAAGATTACAGCAGCTACAGATTGCTCCTCATTTAAAGGACAATTCCAGAGTGCAATGAACCTAAGGGTTAATAACACGTGGTTACCGAGTCAACCGGTACTGAGATATGTTTTCATGCTAATCGAATGTGACCAGTTTTAGCTTGTAACGCTAGTTGTCGGGGCACACAAAAGTATAAATGAATTGCTATTTCTATACCACTAACAAGGCTCAAAATAGTACCACACTTCCACAGTAGCATAATGAGGTCCCTATATGTCAACCGAAGCAGTGAGAACTCTGTAAGCGTACAGACAGTTTATTAAAAAGATAGCTGATAAAGACTGTACCGTACGTATACAGGCAGGCGCCATCTTGGGAGACAGTCATGACCAGTCGGTTACTTTGAGCCTAGTTAGTGGTATAGAAGTAGCGATTTCTTTTACCAGTGCCCCGACTATTAGGGTTAAGAGCTAATTAGTGGTTTGCACTAAAACTGGTCACATTCCTTAAGCGTGAAAACATATCTCAGAGAACGGTTGACTCGGTACACATGTTATTAACCCCTTAGTTCATTTGCGCCGGAATCGTCCTTTAAGAGCCTAGAAGTTATTTATTACTGACGGGGTGGAAAGACCATTCCAAACAATAAATACAAACGTATCATTTGGAAAATGCCGTGAATAAAAGTCTTCTACAATTGACAAAAAAATATTTTGTAAAAACAGAAACTGTCAGATAAAAGAAAATATGACAAAAACAAAACATGTAATTCAAGCAGTCAGTACTTTTTTTCCAACACTGTGTTGGTTGGTACCAAACAAAGTATTTCAGTTTGATTCCCAACTCCATCCATCCATCTTCATCCGCTTATCTGGTATCGGGTCTCGGGGCAGCAGCTCCAGTAGGGGACCCCAAACTTCCCTTTCCCGAGCCATATCAACCAGCTCAGACTGGGGGATCCCGAGGCATTCCCAGGCCAGGTTGGAGATATAATCTCTCCACCTAGTCCTGGGTCTCCCCCGAGGCCTCCTCCCAGCTGGACGTGCCTGGACCACCTCCCTAGGGAGGCGCCCAGGAGGCATCCTTACCAGATGCCCGAACCACCTCAATTGGCTCCTTTTGACGCGAAGGAGCAGCGGCTCTACTCCGAGCTCCTCTCGGATGACTGAGGAGACACCAGCCCCCCTTCCTCCTGAGGAAACCCATTTCTTGTACCCTGGATTAGTGGACTAGTGATTCCTAACTTTACAATAATATTCGTACAGTAGCACCAACTCACCACGCCATAGGAGTAAGTGTCACAGGTCTCTGAGACAGGCAGGCTCTGAATGACTTCAGGAGCCATCCAGGGAAATGTGCCCACCACCGTCATATGGGTGGTATGGGACAGGAACTTAGATGCCCCAAAGTCACAAATCTGAAATCCCAACAGAAAGCACAATGAAGAAAACACAGAATACCTGAATGTGCCTGAATTGAATTTTTAAAAAATGCTAATATTAGTTATCTGTTCATCTCAAGACACTCACCTTCAGCACTTTGTCTGCTGTCATTACCACTGCACAAAGAGAACAGACAACCAGTAATACAGCTAACAGACTAATAGCAAAGAGAACAGAGAACCAGTAATACAGCTAACAGACTAATAGCAAAGAGAACAGAGAACCAGTAATACAGCTAACAGACTAATAGCAAAGAGAACAGAGAACCAGTAATACAGCTAACAGACTAATAGCAAAGAGAACAGAGAACCAGTAATACAGCTACCGGACTAATAGCAAAGAGAACAGAGAACCAGTAATACAGCTAACGGACTAATAGCAAAGAGAACAGAGAACCAGTAATACAGCTAACGGACTAATAGCAAAGAGAACTCCAGTTTGAGGAACACATCTGATTGTGCTTTAGGTTGATGCGTTACCGTTGCGTGACTTGAGGTCTCTGTGAATGACTTTGACTGGAGCTTCTGCGTGGAGGTAATGCAACCCTGTAAGGAAATCAAGCATTAATAAAAATAAAAACTTTTTATTCTTTATTCTGATTGGTTTTGGTGGAATTTCCTACCAGCATTGAAGTTGTGGGTGCAGTTGAATTGTAAAATATTTTGGTTTGAACTTCAGGTTCACACAGAAATCTACTGGCTGAACTGAGGTTAAGAACTATAGGCTAAATACAACATACAGTTATAATAAGGGTATATGTATAACATTTGCACTATAACATATCTTTCTTTATTTATTATTGCCACTGTGCATCACCCCTCCCCCCTCCCCCCCCCCAAGAGCCTGTTTTAGGTTTTAGGTTTCTTCCTAAAAGGAGTTTTTCCTCTCCACTGTCGCACTACTTGCTTGCTCTTGGGGGTTATTACTAGAATTGTTGGGTCTTTGTGAATTATAGAGTGTGGTCTAGACCAGGGGTTCCCAAAACTTTCAGCCCACTACCCCCAAAGTAACGATGCAAGTGACTTGCGACCCCCCCACTATAAACGTATATAAACATTGTGCGCAACAGCTCACGCACTATAGGAGTATCCAAACACGAGCATATTGAAAACACAAAATAACACAACAGCCATAACATTATTCTGCAGTAATTTACTCATTACTTTTATACATACTTATATATGTTGTACTTGTCCTTATTGTACCGTGGGTCGGGGGGAAAGATATTTTCAATTGCTCTGTATGTCTGGCACATATTGCAGGATTGACAATAAAGTTGACTTGATTTGACTCATAAATATATCTGCTTCATCTGAATATAGTGGACAGTGTAAATTGATAATTATGTGCATGTCACCTTTTTACATTTCAATTACCTTAAAATCTATCCCAGAAAACAGCTAAAAATCTAACATCTCCCCCCCACTTCCCACAATCTTATACCTACACATATAACAGTAATATGTTTTACTGATCTGTATATATTTCATGTTTTATTTGATTCTTTTTGCCACCGGCAAATGGAAATAGCTTGTTGGTGTTGAATACACACAGGTTGGAGACCTGGGGGATTAAGAGACAAATAAAAAGATTTGTAAACTATTATTAACTAGTGCATGATGACTGGAGTATTACAGGACTGTGGGGATCACATCGGCGCCCCTGATCTCTGAAAGGGATTCAACCCTCGTACTTTTTATTTGTCATTACCTTTGGCGATCTGTATGGCCCATGTCATGACTTGCTCCATGTCCATTTCCTCACTCTGCTCACTGGAAAGGTACTCATACAGAGACCCTGCACTGGCATACTCTGTAGCAACACACACACACACACACACATCATTAAAGGAGGACAGGTAAGAGGAATTATGTGTGTAATGTGTGTGCAGGGCTACGCATTTAACCAGAATAAAAATTCCTTTTTAGAATGCTGTTAGAGCAGATCTAAAAAGTGATAAAAAAAGTATCTCAAACGCATCAAAAAAGCAAAAAAAAAATGTTGAAAAAGCATCAAAAACACAAGGATTAAACAAGTGACAGAAACTACAACTTTACTGCAAACATGTAGGGTTTTGCGGTGCAGTTGTAGTTTACATGAATGCATTATATAATGTTTGAGAAATATGTGACACAGTCCTACGCATAGAAAAGCTAACTCTGACTGTCTAATCCAGATTAGCTCTGACCTTTAACCTTTCAATGTCTTGACTGTAAAAAAAGATAAGTAGAAGACTGAGGACGATGTCAAAGGAGTCCGAGGACATGGACAAATCTGTCCTTTTAATGTAACACTGATGGCTTAGAGTGGGGAACCTTCAGAAAAAAATGCTCTGAAGGTTCCTCGCTCTAAGCCATCAGTGTTAAAGGACGTCGGTGGGCAAGCCCTCAACCGCATAAGTCTCCCATCGTTGTAAATTACATAACAGCTATATGTTTTCAGTGGAAAACAAATAATGTGGTTGTCTATTATAAAGTTTTGCAAAAGTCAGTGCAACTTATTTTGTGACTATGAATCAGTGTAGAGAGATCATCAGTCTTGAAGTGATTCTGACTTATAAGTGGGATAATTCATTTTTTTAATTAGCCTACATGCCTCTACTGTGTCCTACTGATATTTGGAAAAAAGACCTGGAACCTTCTGAATGTACTTTCCGTCATGGGTTTTGTACCATTATTGAATATTAGCAATCGTATTGAGAGGTCAGAAGTCTTTTAAACAAAATCAGTGTATACAGGGTTCCTGTGAGCGCTTGGAAATTATGGATGAAAGCATACTTTTTTATGTTAAAATGGATGTTAAAATTTAGCAAAAAATGCATTTTACTGCCTCCAAACTCCATCTAAAGTATGTCTTCTTCATCTCCTGAACCAGCTCTTATTTTGCCTACTCTACTCTTTTATTTTTAGTAAGCACGGGACTTTATTAGACCTCGCTGCAGTGAGAATTGTTGCTGGCTTTAGCAGTGTGTCTGTGCTTTATCTTAACCATATGATCCCGTCCAGGATTACAACCACATCCAAACATGCTGGTCTCAGTTACAAATGTCCTGCCAGGAAACACAGCAAGAACCTGTGCTCAGAGTATACACACAAACTTCAAAACCCACACATAAACAAGGCCATCAGAGCATGTCCCAATGTGTCCCTAAGTGGCATGTTAAGGAACAAACACACACAAATACGGCTAATACACAAACACCCTGAGTGTGTAGTTCTGTATGAGAGGACAATCTGCCCTGGCCCTACCCCTCCATGCCTCCCCTTAAACCCTGTCCACGTAATGTTACTTATATCCATTAGGCCATGACCACAAAGATGTGAACAAGTTCTACACGAGTGTAGAACACTTTCTAACAATATCAGTTGGGGATGAAAACACTCCCACAATCACATGTTTAGGGTTTATGTTAGTGTTAGGTTACCCTTCTGACAGATCTTATTCCCCGTTTCCTGCCCAGGGAATACAGATTAAAAACTAGTTTATAGCTAACTTTGGTGCTGCTAGGGAGCTGTGCATATAAAACAATTAATTATGTTCTGAAAGGATCCATAAAACACACACACACACACACACGGGGTCTGACCTGTGACAATGCCATAGTTGGGAGATTCCAGCACGGCTCCATAAAACTGAATGATGTTCTTATGACTCAGGACACTGAGAATCTCAGCCTGGATGAGGAGACAAAAACAATATGAATAACTTCATTAACATCCTCTTCCAGTTTTCCAATATCTGACATTGGCCAGGAAAACTCTTTAAAAAGATCAAATGTAATCCAATTTTAAAGTTGTTATTCAATTCCATGAGTTAGTCCGGATCCTGACCCTCTCTCCTACCACAGGTTGAGTCTCTAAACACTGGCCTTCCACACCGCAGTGACAAACATGCCATTAATCTGACTGACATATAGGCCGTACCCTTCGCATTTGTGGAATATGTAAGTGTTGCCAAGTAACATAATAACTAACCATAAATCATATGAAATCACACAAAAAACTGCTTCAAAAATATGTTCTTGATAAATAGTTTTTCTTTACTTTTCACCGCTTTTCCTCCCACATGGAAGGTTATCAGTGAGTACCGGCATCAGTTAGCGTCCATGCATTAGCACATGCAGTTTTACGTGTGTGATTGTAGTGGTGGACGTGCATTTACCTAGGTCCAATTTGGAGGTTCTTGTACTTTACCCGAGTATTTCCATTTTATGCTACTTTATACTTTATCTCCACTACCTTTATCTATCAGCTATAGTTGATCTAATAACACAACACCAACAGAGGCCATTCTGCACAGAGCATTTTGTTGCTAATATGTCTCAAGTAAAATTTGGATTGCACTTGTAATAGTACTGTCATAAGTATTATTATAGTGTGGTGTTGCTATTTGAGTACTTCTTCCACCACTGTGTGAAGGTACTGTTATCATGCAAGATATAATATATAATGACCTGAAATATGTGTTTAATGTGTTTAACAAGAGTGTTCTCAAGCAGCTCCAGCTTGCCATCAAGTATTGCAGCAAAAAGATCCACTAAACTGCAGTTCTCCCATAATCCATCAGTTTGTATTTACATATTAACCACACACAGTACACACACACCTTAGCCCACCTTGCATGTGTTTTTGTGAGAGAAATACACAACAGGCAACAAATCATATTTCGTTCCCTGTTTAATGCAGTTGGCCCCTGCGTGCATATTCTTAACTTCAGTATCTTGCATTAAACACGTGAGCATACTTTACATGTTGAAATAACACTGTGCCCGATTCACAGGTCACGCTAACTTCTAAAAGTTTCCTGACACTGGGTCACACTCATACAGAACCACCTGGGCTGACTGCAGCGCATAAAGCCCCGAATGACCACACACCTCGCCCTGAAATACAATGGGAGGAACAGGGGAGTGCTGGCATAAATAAAACTGCTCCAACCACCAAGTGGGAGAAGGAGGAGAGGTATGTTTAAGATAAACACATGTTCAACGGCCGACAACAGGGGGAGGAGGGGAGGGAAAGAGGGCTTTGGGTGTCTAAAGAGGATCTGGGAAATTAGTGGATAGAAGAGAAATCTCATGTCCCACAAACAAGTCCAGAACTTCGAAATACTATGGATCTTGAAGTGTGTGTGTGTGTGTGTGTGTGTCTTTCCCTTACCTCTTTGTCAATCTTGAGAAGTTTCTTCACAGCCACTTCCTTGTCCTGGGAAATCCACAGGGCTCTGTAGACGCTCCCAAAGCTGCCTCCTCCACAGTTCTCGTAGAAGAGCAGGTCCTCATGCTTTATCTGCACAAACGACGAGCCAGGGGACGACATGGCATACTGGCTCACGCGCACACAAACACACACATGTACACACACATACACACAAGCAGCCCAAATGCTTGCACGGTCAAACACCCCAACGCTCACCCCAAAAGTATACAAGTCACGGATCAGCACAGAGAGAGCAAAGGACAAGAAATAAAGAGAGGCGGGGTAGTTTCCTCCACAGGGCCGGAGTGGATGTTCACTCACTCAGCAGAAGAGATTAACGGAGAGAAGAAACCAAAACGTTCTGGAAAGAGAGAGAGAGAGAGGGAGACAGAGGGAGTTTGCTCCCTGTGAGTCAGGAAAAGTCAGAGCTATCCCTGTCACTACTAGACAAGGTATCACATTGCCTGATAGTGGTGGTCCAGTGTAACTACAACACAATGGTTACACGCACACACAGTGAAGATGAAGGGGAGGTGAGGGTTTGAGTGTGTGTAAGTTACGGTTTGCAGTCAGTGTGTGCACTGTTCAAATATGGTCACTGGCATCCAGGGCATTCCTTCTTCCTGGATAACTGTGGCTATATAAAGCTCCCCATACACTTCACACACAGACAGAGATATACTGCTCTGGCCTATAGCGTGTCAGAAACAGTAAATCAGTGAGCAACAAGGGTGACTGCCTCTTATATCTATATCCATCTGTCACACACTCTGCATCTAAAAACACACACACTTGCCAGAGAAGCCAAGCAGGGATTGTTTGTTATTTTATTTTTTGGGGACAGCGTGTTACTCACCCTGACAAGAATGACCCAGTGACATCATCAGCCGTGCTGACATCACTGTGCAGGGACAGATGAGATCATTATGAGGAAGTTAGGACATTTCTCAGTTAGTGACAGTAATCAAGTGCAAGAGGAGACGTAGTGATTTACTGGATGAATAAAACATGACTCCTCGAAGCTGCAATGAATCACTTCACTAGTACAAAAGTGTTGAACACTAAAACAAAGACCACCCTATGAATGCATCACCATTCTCAGTTTTTCTACCACTCGGTGGGGCAAAAACACATTTTGAAGAATGTCATCAAAGCATAAGCACTGATAAATTAGCTTTTTTATTTTATTTACAAGACAGACCACACATACAAGTACAGTTACAGGCTGCTCTGGGGGGAAAGACAGTTCTCGACACACACACACACACACACACACACACACACACTGTCACATCAGAAGCTCCTGAGATCAAAGGAAAATGAATGACCTGTCAAGAACACACTCACAATCTACACCCACATATATAAAAATTAAATTACACAGACTGAGATGACAAGATGTCCCCCTCAAAGTACAAGTCGCCTCTGCATCCAGGGTCAGGGATTCCAAATCAAAAGAAGTACAATTTGGTTATACAACTGACCTCAGAACAGATCATAATTCATATCCTACAGGAGTTTTTCTCCAATGAAAAATAAAACGCAATACTGTTGTGTCAAATATGAACACTGTTTGCAACACAATTAGGCCTTTAATCCAACTAATACTCTGTCTAGTAGTTTTCAAGTCACTGCTATTTACCTAAAGGACATCCTAAAGATCTGGATATAATCATGTAGATATGAAGTAAATAAGTACTTTCATATTTATCCGTAAGTCTTGGTTACTACAGTTTATGGGCTTTTCTGTCTATGAGTCGGACCATCAGGAGAGTAAGGTTTGCTTTACAGGCAGGTACAGTAACAGATTGTAAACTAGGGTGTAGCACAACATTACAGGACACTCCGATAGAAATCCACTGTATAGAACACAAAGCCTTTAAAGTTCAGTCATGCAGAATATCAATTCAAGTTCTATACATTACAGTTCTAACTGGTCCCAAACAGTAACAACTAGTACGTTAAAACCGTCAGACAGAGCCATGAAAGAGCAGCCGAAGAGTTTTTGTCAGCCCAGGAACCAGAGGCCTGCAATGGCACAGCAATGAGTCCTTCACCCAGAACAGTTCATGGTAGTGCTAAAGTCATTGATGGTTGTGATTCGCTACTAAACGGCCAGTCGAGTTGAGTTATTTTATCCAGGTAATGTATGTGTGTGTGTGTGTGTGTGTGTGTATTTTTATGCTAACGTTGTAGAAAAGGCGATGGCGGTGGAAGATCTGGAGCTCATGTCCGCCGAGGCTCCATCCTGTAGGAGAGCTGCGTCAGCGCCCTCTGGTTGTCGATCACGCAGAGCTTCCTGACGTAAGCCCGAACATCCGCTTGGTTTTTGTTGGGTTGGCATATCTCGGGATCTAACGCAGTAAGAGAGGACACAGAAGAAGAAAAAAATTGGTCAGATGTGTGTAAAGCCAGCTTGGAAATGTGATAAAAGTCGAGTAACGAGCAGACTTACTGAACGGTTGGCTTCTACAGTGCCTCACTTGCCGAATTGTGTTCGCTATTATACGCTGAAAAGATAGGGATAAGGAGGCTCTTTAGATATTACATCAAACTTGAGTGAAGAACGGTATGATGCATAAAACATACCCTTAAAATGAATCATTTACCCATTCAATGTGCAGAGAAACTCACCATTTTCTCAAAATTGACCATATTGTCAATGAAGGTCTTGTTGCCCTCATGTGTAAATGTCATGTCTGTAGAGAAATGAATGAAATTTAATGGCAGCCATGTTCCTCTCCCATGTGATACAGTGACTGGAGTAGTTCTCTACATCGAGTCGTACCTTTGAGAAGGAGGGGCATGAAGGGGATGATTGGCGGCTCCAGTTTGGTGACAGTGAGCCGGTAGGACCGGTGGTTTCTTGACGGGTCCTGTCACCAAACATATAAACTGTGTTCATTTCTAAGACATTTGGAACTCAGTTCACCCAAACTAGAACAAAAACATATTGTCTTAATTATCTCTAAAGGTACAGATGCCCAGGATGGTAGATATTTATCTGCATACATTTTCTTTATCTACCCATCGGATGGAGCCATTACACAACTTTGTTTTGTTTTGTTTCTATATTCCCACCTCACTGGCCTAATGTAGGAGTTGGTAAAAGACTCCTAAAAGACTTGTGCTGCCAGATTTGTGGTGAATGGAATTTCCAAAACTCACCATCATACTCTCAAACTCAGCATAGAACTTCTTAAACTTGGTGGGGAGTTTCTGCCAGGAAAAAAAAGAGGATCTCAGTGACATGAATGTAATAGCTAAATTTAGCAATAGTGCAATAGAGCTGAGGTTCACTGAAGATATAGACATAGATTAGACAAAGTTTACCTCCCACGTCTGGCTCAATCTGCTGACTGCAGGGTTGCTCATCCCCATAATGATGGCAAAGAATGAATTCAGGTTCTTAAACTCCCGACAGCTATGGACAAATACACATACACGCAGGCAAAGCCGTAAAGTGAGACTCCTCATCTAAGTGTGCAGAGCAGCATACGTATGAAGTGTGTGGCGGTCACCCACAGCTCCCACTCACTGTGCAGCGATCTTGATGAACTTCTTGAGGAGCTGGACTCTCTTGCTGAGCTGTCCGCAGAGGCACACCTCAGTGACCACCCACAGCTGAACCTGGTTGAACCTCCGCAGAAACAGGTCCAGATTAGCCGTGGTTCTTCTAAAGCTCTGGCGGCCAAACGTGTGGTAGAGCAGCTCATGCTGGGGACAAAAGGGAGGAGATATTTAAGGGGAGCAGGTTTGGAGATGATCCAGTGGACAGCCCCTGTCACATGGCATCTATCAAGCTAATTATTCATGCAGGGCTTTTATCATGGACAATGATGCAGCACCAGTGCAGTGAGAAGGCCTATAAAAAGCCAACTTGCTGTAAAGGGTTACACCTGTCCTGGTCACACTCTATACCTGAAACTTCATTTCAGAGTGTAAAATAAGGCTTTATGGAACATTGTACATGCTTGTCTTCTTCTACTGGCTCTATCTGAGCTTATTACACCATATACACCGCTCCCTTGATGCTGGTCTCCTAATCATCTGGGTGTAGAGCGTTCTCCTACCGTGCCCCTCATCTTTGGAAGGCCTCCCACTTCATGTTAAAGAAGCTCAATCAGTTGACATTTTTAAATATCTTATAGCCAATCATATCAGCCATACTTTCGGCGTTACCCTTTTAACTTATTATTTCATGTTGCTGATTTTGTATTATTTTATTATTACTGTTTTAGTGCTGTTCAATTGTTTTGTTACTGTGTGTTATTTATGTGTTCTTTTCTTTTTTATGCCTTTATTAGATAGGACAGCTTTAGACATGAAAGGGGAGAAAAGAGCGCGAACGACATGCAGCAAAGGGCTGCAGGTTGGAATCAAACCCGCAACCGCTGCGTTGAGCACTAAGCCTCTGTATATGGGTGCGTGCTCTACCAGGGGAGCTACCTAGGCGCCCATTTATGTGTTCTTTTAATTGTAAAGTGCACTGAAACCATGTCTTATAGTGATTTTACACTTTAGATACATTTGATTGATTGATTGAAGCGTGTGTGTGTGTGTGTGTGTAGTATTGTTTAAATATATCTGTGGGGTCCAAAAACCTGGAGTCCAGTATATGTGTGGGGTCCCGACAGCTTTGTGGGTCCAAATGCTGGACCCCACACATTTAAAGGGCTGTTTGAGGGTTAAGACTTGGTTTTAGGATTAGGGTTAGAATTAGGTTATGGTGAGGGTGGGGGTAAGGGTTAAGGTTAGGCATTTAGTTGTGATGGTTAAGGTTAGGGTAAGGGTTAGGGTTAGGCATTTAGTTGTGATGGTTAAGGTTAGGGTAAGGGTTAGGGTTAGGCATTTAGTTGTGATGGTTAAGGTTAGGGTAAGGGGCTAGGGAATGCATTAAGTCAATGACGGGTCCCCACAAAGATAGTGCCACAAACCTGTCTGTCTGTGTGTGTGTGTGTGTGTGTGTGTGTGTGTGCATGCTACCTCATGCATACAGCTGAAGAGCTCCCAGTCATACATGGTCATCTGGTAAGCCAGGTCCTTAGAGCTCATCAGCTCAAAGGTTGACATGGAGCCTGCAGTGGGGCCCTCCTGGTCTGGAAGGGGAGTCTGAGACACACATACACACATGCAAAATCATAAGCACATAAAAAAAATAAGAAAGAAGAAATATTCAAAGAATCAATGTATTACAATCAAATTCATTTATACACATGTAGCGTCATTTAAACAATGTCACGTAACAAAGATCCATTGTAATAGTGCATATTATTTGTTGCAACAAATAATCCACAATTTTCATTAAAAAAACTTCACAGATTCAAAGTTAACAGGCGGAACATTAGTCTCTTACCAGACTGTTGAGCTGGTCTCGAGGACAGGCAAATAATCGGCCGTTGATGCTCAGAGTGGAAAACACTGAAACGTCATTTGGCTTTAGGATTTGTTTTTCTGTAAGAAAAATGGGGATAGTTGAGTTTTAATCACCACCCAGATATGTCCCAACAATTAGACCATAAAAGGCAGGGTTGATTTCCTACTTACACTTTTTCTATATTGTTTGAAATGTTCCTTACACCGCAACAGCAATAAGCCCCGAGGAGATGCTAGTTTTTCAACATTACCAACCCTTTGCCTTTAAGTCATTTTTTATTTAGCACACTTTAAATCCTGCTCCTTGCATACAAAGTTCACATGGCATATCCAGTTAGCTAACAGTATTTATTATCATGTCTCCAGGGAGTATTCATTAGCATAAGTGACTGAAATGACTTCTACTGCCATCAGGCTGTAGGTAATAGTGATGTCAACTGCTCTTTCACATCTAAATAAATCGGTTTTCTTACCACTCGCAGAGCTGAGGTGGACCAACACAAGCTCATCAGTGGTGCCAAGTTTGTCAGCCACAGCGTTGATCACTTCTCTTCCCGTTGCTGCCACGGCAACCCGGATAGTAGTGTATGTGTGATCACCGCAGTACACCTTCAATAGGACTAGACACACATAGAAAAATAACACTGAAATACTATACTTCTCATTTGTAATAAATAAAATGTCCAAGATGAAGATGCATTTGTCCATAACAAATAAAAGAAGACTAAAAGTCTGAAGCCCTTATTATCAAAATATTAAATTCATCTGCTGAGGACATAAATATCTTACTCTTCAGGGCTCGCCGCAAGCAGAGTAAAATAATTATACACACACACTAACTTACTGTCATCATGATTCCTAATGGGCTGTTTCTTCTGCAGCCTTTCCTCTCCACTGCTGAACTGTCGTATCAGCGTTTTCTGTTGATTACGCGAGACGACGTAGTCAGCATCCACATCACAATGATAACATTTAAAATAAACTGTTACATTTAGTTGAAAACAGTAGTCTAGACCTACCTTTTTTATGGATTTGGCTTCTTCCGAACTACAAATGTAAGTGCAGAAACAATAAAAAATATATACATATTACAATAAATGTGGGCTGGTACATCAAAAAATAAATCCCAGGTAAACGTACTGTAATTTGACGACTTTCTCCAGGTCAGGAACAAAGTCTTTCAAAGCTCTCAACACCCGAGAGTCATTGGATACGCTCCCATACAACTCCTACAGAGACAGAGAAGAAGAAGAACCACACTCAGACCATGCACAGGATATGTGTAACTTATGTCATTTACTGCATTTAAAAGCTTCTTTTGGTCACCTCAAGGAAAGAGATTACAGCCGGATCCTCCTGAAGCAGGTAGGTATGGGTTTTAGCCCAGCGCAGAGCCAGAATGAGGGCCCTCCTCTTACTGTTGAGCGCATACTCCAACCTCTCCTGCTCAGAGCCGGGCGGAGATGTCGCATGGTAGGTGCACACAAGGTTAAAGATGAATACAAAGACGTAGATCTTACCTTTACGATCCCGTAAGCAAACACACAGACGGTGATATGCAATTTGTCGACTGCTTATCCGATTCACAAAACTTGTACGACCACAACACAAACCTTAGCAAAACATATCGTGGCTAAATCCATCATATCACCAGTTTATGTAATAGGGTTTGATTTACTTTGGAATGTTTGGATGGGTTATTGTTCGATTTGATTTAACTGACATCTATATGTTTGCATACTGTGCGTATGTGCCTCTGTGAACTGTATGTACCAGTCAAAATGTTGTACACGCTTCCTCATTCATTTGAATAGGAAAGTGTGTCCAAACCTTTGAGTGGTACTGTATGCATACATGAATATGTGTATGCATACATATATGCAAATAAGTGAATACATTTTTTTATTGTTATTTTGAAAGATATGTTTGCTGAGGATTTAGTTTGTGTTGGTTTTATTTTGCCTGTACTGAAACATTCTTATTAAAATACAGTGGTTGTCATACGTTTACCCCCCCCCCCCCATGTTAAAGTTGATTAAAAAGAGGAATAAAAAAACATTGTTTGGAAGTTGATCTTAATGTCTTAATTAAAAAAATAGGACAATCCAAACTTTTAAGGACACCAATTTTATTTGTGAATGAATAACTTATTGTAAATAAATAAATGTTCTTCCTTAAAGTACAGGGGCATAAGTATACACCCCCTATGTTAAAATACAGGGGCATAAGTATACACCCCCTATGTTAAAATACAAGGGCATAAGTATACACCCCCTATGTTAAAATACAGGGGGCATAAGTATACACCCCCCTATGTTAAAATACAGGGGGCATAAGTATACACCCCCCTATGTTAAAATACAGGGGGCATAAGTATACACCCCCCTATGTTAAAATACAGGGGCATAGGTATACACCCCCCTATGTTAAAATACAGGGGGCATAAGTATACACCCCCCTATGTTAAAATACAGGGGGCATAAGTATACACCCCCCTATGTTAAAATACAGGGGCATAGGTATACACCCCCCTATGTTAAAATACAGGGGCATAAGTATACACCCCCCTATGTTAAAATACAGGGGCATAAGTATACACCCCCCTATGTTAAAATACAGGGGGCATAAGTATACACCCCCCTATGTTAAAATACAGGGGCATAAGTATACACCCCCTATGTTAAAATACAGGGGCATAAGTATACACCCCCCTATGTTAAAATACAGGGGCATAAGTATACACCCCCCTATGTTAAAATACAGGGGCATAAGTATACACCCCCCTATGTTAAAATACAGAGGCATAAGTATACACCCCCCTATGTTAAAATACAGGGGCATAAGTATACACCCCCTATGTTAAAATACAGGGGCATAAGTATACACCCCCCTATGTTAAAATACAGGGGACATAAGTATACACCCCCCTATGTTAAAATACAGGGGCATAAGTATACACCCCCCTATGTTAAAATACAGGGGGCATAAGTATACACCCCCCCATGTTAAAATACAGGGGGCATAAGTATACACCCCCCTATGTTAAAATACAGGGAGCATAATATACACCCCCCCACCCCCCTTCATCACATACCCTTCACCATACATAGAGATTGGCATGGTGTTATTCCAGTTAGCCAAATAGCTGGTTTGACTTGCATTGAGATATGATCTTATGGAAAGTTCCCCATGCTGATCTCCAGGGATGGAGAAGGGTATGATGATGGGTGTGATGATGAAATGAAAGATAGTTTTTTATTCCTCTTTTTAATCAACTTTAGCATGGGTGTGTAAACTTATGCAAGCCACTGCATATCTTAAAATAAACTAATAACTACACTAATTAACTATACTAATGAAAACATAACTAATATTTCAACCTTCTCAAGCCACATTACTGCCTACTAGGTGCCAAATAAGGGTGCTGTTTATTATGTATCACCATCAGTGCAGCAGTGGTAAAGCACACGTGGCTGAACACTTGCATTACAATGACTAAGACAATACATAAAAGCAGCTGGGATTCCAACTTGTTACTATGGTGTTACTATGGTGTGAAGGGAGGTGGGCAGTTCATTAGTGCTGAATGGTCAACTGCTGCTTCAGCGCTACCATGAACAAAACCCGTAGGTTGCACAATATAGGATGTGTTTTTATGGATTTGGCACTGTTAGTAAGCAGCAAATAGCAATGTCCTTCCATTTTTTAGTGTGGTTGTATTTCATTGTTATGTTATTATACTATTCTGGCTACAGTTATACGTTTGTGAGTGTATCTAAGGTGTCACAGACAGCATAAATAAGAAGGGAAATATCGTACATAAAGAGAGAGTAAAGGCAGAAAGGATATTGTGCCATGAGTAGAGGGCACAGCTGGCTGTTGGGCATGAAGATACTGTGCATGAGGACAAAATCATCCACTGCTGGGTCTAACAGACGAGAAGAAAAACAGACGGCAAGAGGGAAGAGAGTCAGAGGGGAAAGGGGGGAAATAGAGTGCAAAAGAATCAAGAGGTTCGGAAGGTTATGAAAATGCCTTTCATTATTAATAATCCATATCCCTCTTTCATTACAATGCATCGATTTGACTACCTGGTTCACTGTGATGTATGTCCATCCTCATGGCCTCCAGGAAGTGCTCGAGAATCTTCTCCGGTGTTCCTGATATCACGGTGTACCTGCAAAAGGTGAGGTAAGAAAGATAGATTCATGCTCCTGTACACTTGTAAACTACGTGCATGCGAGACTCCTCACACTAACACACATACTTGATGCTTCCCAGGGTGGAGGCGCGAGGACTCTTCTCTAACACAAGCACCGCTTGTTCATGCTCTTTCAAACGCACTGTGTTGGCTTCCACATCCTAAAAAACACAACGAGATGCATGTACAACTTCAGTAACATCACAACATGTATGTAACACAGCTCCTCCACCAGAGGAGGGAGACCAACATCAGTCAAACAGCATCACTGGGCACATAGTACCAGTATGGCAGTGATTCCCAACCCTAGGGGCAATTGTTTTTACAGCCAGCAGACAGACAAAAAAACAGGACACATAGCAATACAGCAACATGAAATCCCACAGTATCTAAAACACAATAGTCAATAAAATACATTTAACAACAGGTCTGGCAAATTGTTTAAAATGGAAATGGAAGTCGGGATAAAAGAGTTCCTGAGTCTATTGGACCTGCATTTGGGCATGGAGTACCTGCGGCCTGAGAGAAGTAGTTTAAACTGGCCGGGGGGGGGGGGGGGGGGAGTTGATGCCTGCAATCCTGTTACATGGCCTGACGATACTCTCTAGGCGTCTTTTGTTTTTGATGGACAGAGAACCAAATCAGCAGATAAAACAGACTCAATAAAACGTTCTTGTAAAAGCGGGGTTAATATTAAAATTCCTTAGTTTTGGATAAAAGTACATACGCTGGTGGGCTTTGGCACAGACAGCATCAGTCTGTGGTTCAAAACATAGCTTGCTATCAATTATTGCGCCAAGGTACTTATATTGTTGTACTGTCTCAACAGGCTGGCCATCAATGATAGTGGGGGGTGGAGGGGGGCACTGTTTCCTAAAATACAAAATGAATTATTTAGTCTTGGAGACATCTATGTTTAAAAATGAGCGCTTACACCGATCATTAAAATCCTTCACAATTGGTCCATGCTCAATCCCACTTTCGTTAAGAAGAGACACAATGACAGAGTCTCCTGCAAATTTAAAAATCTGTCTTCCATCATATTGTGAACGGCATTCATATAAAACAAAGAGGAGAGGGGAGAGGACACATCCTTGGGGGGGAGCCAGTAAACCAGAGGTACTTGTACCCCAGGGGGTAATTCTGCTAGTGCCAGCGGGGGGCTTGGAAAGATTGTAGAGCAGAATGTTTTTTCAAAAAGACATTTTATTTGAACAAAAGAATATATTAGCTGTAGCACATGAACACAGGGACGTTAAACAGGTAAGTAAGAAATTAATACATAAACGGTAGAAATAAATAGCTAAATGTAATGCATAATTGTCTGAAATGGTTAGCTAAAAAATAATAATGAATAAGCAAAATAACATCTGACTAAACCTTTCAAATAGTTGGCTAAACGGTAGAAATATTCAGCTTCACTCCCAAGTAGTAGATACATAGTACTAAGATGGTTGACCAAATCAACCTAACTATTTACAGTTCAGTTGCATAAAAAACCTTTATATAATTAATAGTGTTATACATTTGGAACACATTGGGTATTAATGAAGGGGTACGTGGGTTCATCTTACAGAATGAATGACGTCAGATAGCGTTTGATCAAATGCATCTAACTGTTAACTTAGCTTACAGAACGTTGGCTTAGCAGTGACTTTGTGAATATTAAACAGTATTTGTTGAAGGTGGTCATTTGGTGCTCATGTGACTACATGTGACTACCCATCAGAGGCCTACCCTGAGTATCCTGTTGAAGTCTTCCTTATCCACACGAAGGAAGTGACAGTTGTCCTCTCTCAGGACGATGGAGGCGGCACGTGGTGAATCTGTCACCAGGGCCAACTTCCCAAAGTCATCACCCTCGTGGAGCGTACACACCACACCCTGAGACGCACATACACACGCATGAATGCACGCATAAACAAACACGCACCAACATACACACAAGCTCAAAAACAGTTCACTAGTCATCTTAAGCCCTGAAGAAAAACCAGAAAGGAGCAAGAGCACACAGGACTGAGATGCGTCATCTCTGTGTGTGTGTGTGTGTGTGTGTGTGTGTGTATACATGAGCATGTGCAGTCCATCTAACTGTGCAGTGGTTGTAGATTGGTGTGTGGTGTGAAAGTGTGTATGCACACAATCCCTTAAGCCATTTAATCATAGTGATGAGTCATGGTCAGATACTGTTGGTCTGCTCCATACAGACACGATCAGCCACACATTTCAATCCATTATATACGGATGACACATCATCAAATCAAGTAGAAAACTGCATGTGTCAAACAAAGGAATATAAGCATGTAGGCGGATGAATGCATTCAAGCACACACACACACACACACACACACACACACACACACCTTGCCGTAGATAACCACATTGACAGAGCCCTTCTGGATGATGTACCATGATGTGCCCTCCTCTCCTTGGTTGAACACTGGAAGATAAAGAAGACAAACATAAATCACCCCCACATACATCCCCGGGGGAGCCACAAAGGAATATGTGAGCTACAATTTGCATTAATAACAAGTCTTTGAGCTATAACAATAACATCTGAACACAAAGACATGATACATACTGTATACTCATTCCTTACAACTCCAGAACTTGGGAATCATAACATTTTGAAGCTTTGGAAGCAAAGTAATCCAGTGATTGTCAGTACATCCACGGATACAGTCCAAACAAGAACTACCAATACATCACTTGGCATACATTTAGAGGTGCCAAGTTGCCAAAATGTAAACTATAGGCAAAGAAAAAAATAAACGGGTTCAAACTGGAGCAGACAGATAATTACAGTAAGTGACTCAATTGTCTCAGGTTTTTCTGAGGGACGGTGTGGGGGGGGCATAGTTTCAGACTTTAAAAACCCATGCTGCACACTATGTACACAAACAAACAAAACAAATGCACTTTATTTTTTTTAAGATTATTTGTGGGGCATTTTTTCCCTTTAAAGAACTCAGCCTAAATGGGGCGCACGCTCTTACTGGGGGAGCTAGAGGTCGCCCCCAAAAAATGCATTCTAGGACAAAGTGGACAAAAGTGAAAACTCACACACGGTTCCAGCTTTTGCATGTGACTCGAAGATCACAACGCTCGCCAGTTCCCTCTTCACCTAAAAACCAGAGTAATACTGGATTAAGTTGCACTGCAGAAATATGTGAGAGAACAGTAAAATGCACAGATGCACAGGGTTTGTAATGATTATTTAATGTGACCTTGGAGTCCATACAGTCCTTAATCAAAGCACATGGAGAGTTGTTTTAAGAGACTATGGAGGAAAAGCTGAATAAAAAGCAGTTAAATCCAAAAGCCATTTGTTTGTAAACCACTTCCTGGAATGTGCTTCATGTGACTTTACATTAGTGTAATCATGTGATTGCATCTAATATACAAAACACTGATTCTAGGACTACATGGAACATAAAAACAAACAAAAACACAGACTTAAGGACTTCTCTACAGGGGTGTAATGCTCTTTTTTCTCCAAGTGAGGAAATAGAATAGTCTCAGTTTGCATAATACAGCTGAAATTGATATATTTTGACTACTTAAAGATCCAATAATCAAAGCATATGTTATAAAAGAGAGACATAAAAACAGATAGGTCATTTTGACACAGAAATTGTGTTGATTAATTGACAACGTCAACGTACGCATTGAATAATATGCGAGTCCACATTCCACCTTAAAAGTTGTCAATTGTTAACTAGTTAAGATGACAAGGCCACAAAACATCCTTTCATTTTATAGTTATTATAGTTGACTAATGTGTAAACTTGCCACCATATGAACAGTGGTTACAAAACCTTCAAGCCACAATTTAACCATGCAAGTGCACCCCTGTGTTACAAAGTGACACACGTTCGTCACGGAAGTAAAGGCTGGACTACAACAGAGCTGTTTGGAGCAGTTTGAGAACAGTGGTTTCTGTTTCTCTTTGGGCTTTTTTGCTTTGTAAACATACAACGTGCACAAAAACGATATATAACACAATAAAGGAAAGGGAAAAAGACAAAAAGCATAATACATGCACTTTTTTTTATAAATCAACTGAGGCAAGTGATTCTGATAAATTGACAGCCCTCTTGGAAATCGGTACTGTCCCTTTAAAATAAAAGTGGCGCGGCTTACTCACAGTGTTGGAGAGGTGAGCTAAGGCCTTGATGTGAAGCAGCTCATCATAGATGATCTCTAGGTCATCCCCTGTCCTCTGACCAGGCCTGCAGACACACACAGAGCTTTCTCAAGATGAACTCACCATCAACACTTCTTGCATGCATCACCTCTTATTATACTGCAGCAAAATTAGTAATCATGACAAACCCAAAAGCTAAAATAATATTGCTGTCTGGAAAGTAGTCACTACAGATGATTTGTTCATAGTATGTTATTATAGCGTTGTGAAAGTGTCGCATTCCGTTCTGTAGAAAATCAGAACAAAGCCTCTCTCATCTAGCCTGGAAATCCAGACCCAAATCCGAAAGATTAAGGGTCTGGTATTGAGTAATGAAAGTCACCCATCTCGAGGGGCGGCACCAAGCGTGCATTTGAAAATCTCGCTGCACGCAATTGGATAACACTACGACCAATCACAACAACACACGGGGTGACGTATCCAGAGCCCCATACGCTTAGCTACCAGCGGAGTTAACTGGTAGATTAGACTGATGCCATCAGATACACCGATTTGATTGGTGCAGCTCGGCTACAAGGGCATAATTAATGAGCAGCATTACTCGATGCCAGAGTGACTCGTTGAGCAAATTGAAATGATGCTCTTGTGAGAACTCTGGATTTCCATGGTATCTCTCATCTGTTTGAATTTGAATCATGAGTTGTAACACTGTTTCCTTTCCTGAAGATGTATCTGCGTGAACCAACCTTGAACCAATCCTCCTTTCATATGGAGCCTCTCTCTTATCTTTCTACTCTCACGTCATCTGAGTGGATGGAGCGATTGGTAGAAAATGTACAGTATATCTCATGTGGTTCTCATTAAACCTTTTGTGACCTGAACCCTGTTCTCCGAGAGCTTGCCACAGCTTTCAGAGTCAACTCACACAGGTCAAAGCAGCAGATTATAGTAAATGAACCACAAAACAACGTGATTGGGTAGTTTCCTAACAGTTAGTAGAACATATTACAAATACTGGTTTTGGATAACATTTGGTTCAGTATGCCAACTCAGCAGCATAATTGAAATATGAAGAAGAAGGGAAAGACAGTACAGTAGTACATTACATATGAAAAGTTGCAGAAAAGGGAAATTATTAAATTAGTTTTCTGGATTTACTTCAAAATAATATATATGTAACTAGTAATGTGTTCATGCCATATTATTCATTGTTACTGACGATTTCCTGAGGATCATGCGCAGCAGTGCGTCAGGGCCAATCTGAGCGAGGAACAGGACGGTCTCTGGCAGCTCTTCCTCACTCTCCCTCTTCTCCTCCTCACCGGGTAAAGGTGTGTCCTGATCCTCATCGTCGAGAAAACGGTAGAACAGGTACTTGTCCTGGAAACCCAGGTCCTGGTCCACTGAAGAGCAGACAAACACACATGGTCAAAAAAGACACAAGAGTACGTGTAGAAGCACACATTCTGCACGTGTCTACTGATTCGGAGCAATCACAGTTGTTGTTTTTCATCTCAGAAGATAACTTTAGACAGCTTCTTTGAAGCATGTGAATTTGAGATCGAGATGTAATCTATATTTGATGCAGCTGCTTCAAAACCCCCTCATTTATTTCCAATGCTGGTATTCAAAATAACACTTTCACTGCGACTGATATCAGATTTAGTAAAACCACCACTCCAACTCAGAGTCAAACAGAGACATTTTCTGTCTGATAGCGGTTCAGTATTTTATAACATTGCAGTGCATGAAGTAAAACTAAACAGCATACACTGCTATGAGAAAGCAATAGAGAAAGCCAAAGTGTAAGTTACCGTGGTTGAGCACCCCTTCTTCTAGTAGTGTCTGCCACATCCCAACAGCATGGGAGCGTGTGAGAACACAGGCACTCTGCAGCACCAACCAATCCACCAGCTCTGTGCCTACACAGCATTGTCTGCAATACACACATTAAATTCACAGAACATTAGCTTCTGAAGCTGTTGCATGCATAACTCTGTGTAAACACACAGTTGGAATTGTAGAAAAACCATGTCCCCACCTGTATGTCTTGAGGTGGTACTTCCTGTCTCGAATCATGTGTGGGGCTCTGGACAGGATGACGTTGCGGAGAACCTTCCCCGCTCTCTGCAGCTTCTCTGAAAAGATCTACAGAGCACACAGGAACAGCAGGGTACTTTGGTGAACTTGAAATACTTGTAACGCACAATGATCATTTTGATCATTAACCCACTCTGTATTGGATGAAAATGTGTGCATTGCAAACAGAGTGCTTTTAACACAGCACTAAAGTGTGCTCATACCAGTATAACTGTATCAAAAAACACAGCCCATACACGCAAACACATCCTCTACAGATCACACCTGCATCTTACAAAGAGAGGTACAGGACAGATGTGTATACACACACACACACACACACACACACACACACAGCTGCTGTTGAAAACAACAAAGAAAGGCCCGCTAATTGGGCAGATGGGATCTTTTTTTCTATGTGCATGCATTAGCTTGCATTAGCATAACTACAGAGGATCACAGCTGTGAGTCATCACCATCTCTTCTCAGAACGCACACGCCTCCAAAATTCATTCTGGGAGTCGGATACATTCACCAACATGAAAGTATGTAACAACGCACAATTTAATGACACCGTGGTCTGGTTCACCATCTTCTCTTTGCGCTGACTACAACAAAAAGAACGGCGTCTTTGTTTTTCGTTGAGAATGAAGCCCATTTTTGATTTCAAATTATAACTACAGCATTTTCTTCAAAACACAAAAATTTACTCATTTACTGGTCTGCTATTTATCAAACATACATTATACATTGTTTTTACTCAACCCTGAATGCCCAGTCCACACAGATATTCTGATAAACTGAGATGGCCTGGCCCACAGCATAATGACTGGGAGTTTGGTTCATTCATGCTTTTGTGTGCCGCGAGGAAGGACACAGCTCTCTGAAACGTGCTGGCAGTTTGTTTAAAGGATTAAGTTCCTTCCTACTTCCTCCACAAATCCAAGACAGACCAGCAGTGAGCCAGAGAGAGTATTTACCTTGGTGTGAGCTTTGCTTGCAGAGTCCGAGTTCATGTTGTCTGTGAGTCCTGAGAAGGAAAAAACTACTGTCAATCTGGTTCAATTAGAGATTTTTACAGGATGCGGCTACTACCAAAAACACAACCTATTCATTATGTGGCTCGGATGCTAAATCATGCAGGGAGAGATGGTCTACTGCACAAGATATTTTGATAAACATTGGATGGGAAACAAGTATAACAATCTATAGAAGGAAGCAGGAATACTCAAATGAAAGATATTCTAAAAAGTCTTTACTCTACTAAGTAATCTTTCTTCCATTACAAGTTCTAACACTTATTTTACCACATTATACTCACTTATGAATACAACCTATTCATTATCTGAACTCTGTGTCACAATGCTACGATACTATTTTTTCTGTTATGTTGAACTATACACACACACACACACACACTGTTTCTTTCATTTCACTATTGTGTGTGTGTGTGTGTGTGTGTGTGCGTACTCACTGTCATTGTTGGATCCACTCTCCATAGCTCCATAAGGAGGGGCCAACAGTCCAGCCAAGCTCTGACGATACTTCTACAAGATAAAATACACATAGACACACATATCAGAATCGGTGTCAACATCTACATCTCTATTGTTATGATGCATCATTTATACAGACATCATCATCTGTAACCATCAAAACCCATCACTTTTGTTTCTGTCACACACACACAGTGTTAATTTTAAACACACAAGTGCAAATGCTCCTCAAAACAAAGCCCTTTGTACAAGCAAGATCATTTACATGCAGAACAACTAACATTACATAACACACACACACACACACACAACAGCAACATTCAAACCAGTGTAAGAGAGCATCCGATGCTGCTAAATGTGTACGGATGCTGCTCTTACAGCGGTTAAGAACATCAACTAAAACATTTGATTGCAAGGAAGGATTGTGGAAAAGGTGCACTGTGTTCTTCGGTATGTGTAGTGTACTTTTCTGTATATCGTCATCTAGACATATATGTGTGGTTAAATTTAATAAATAAAAATGTGATCACAAAAAAGTATAATAAATAATAACAATAAAATGTATTTGCATTTCTATAGCGAAGACACAGCGGAGAGAAGAGCATCTGTTTGACCTAGAGACACACCCACATCAATGTTTTTCTTGCAAACAGACTAACAAAACCAAGACATAAATTGCTAAACAACTTCCTTTTGTGAAAATTAAAATAAATACAGGAAAACATGACAATACTATCCAGTTGCCATGCACACCAGACTACACCGTGGTACAGTCGAGATGACACACTCACCTGAGGTAACACACTCAGACGTCTAATGCTGGAGGGATTAATACCCCAGAGAGCTGCCCTCTGCTCCTTTACAACTCCCACTCAAGCCACTGGATAGTATCCTGCTCAAAACAAGCTTCCCTCTCTTTCTCTCTCGCTCTCTCTCTCTCTCTCTCTCTCAGAGTGGCCCCAGTATCTTTCTCAGTCTCTCACTCTCCCTCTCTTGCTGTGATCCAACCAAGAACCAAACCACTTTTCTCTCACAGGTTACCACGGTGATCTGAGTCTCTGAGCTACTCTAGTGGAGGAGGAGAAAAGATGGAGGGAGAGAGACGTAGAAAGGAAGCAGAAGAGGAAAAGAAAGGAATAGTGAGGGTGGGGATGGAGAAGGAGGGAGGAGAAAGGATAGGAAGGAGGCTGGCAAGAGACACAACATGGCCAACGGAGGAGAGAGGAAGTGGGCAGGAGAAGTGCAGAGCAGGTGAAAGGGAAAGAAAGAAAGAAAGACTTGCAATACCAGCCTGCCACAGTACAGGCCAGGCCAACTAACCCACTGATTGATATGCTGTTTATACATGGTGTATGGGCCAGAAACAACACGCTGTTCAACATTTACTCCGTCTTATTTATTCATCCCGCTTCCACTCGGTATTAGAATTATAGAGCAGCGCTTTTTTTCTTTCATCCTTTCATCAAAAACATGACTGCATTCATCCTTTGGCTTTCTAGTCCTCGGGCACACACAAACACACGGATACACATACACACACACACACACACACACACACACACACACACACACACACACACACACACACACAAAATTGTACTATGAGCTGAATATGATTCAAAAGAGGACAACCTCGGGCTATGTTTTATGCTTCATGGCTACTGTCCTAAAATAGACAGCAGATAAGGAGACTAAGTGCACGTAACAAACACACACACACACACACACACACACACACTAGAAGCCCAATAATAAGATGGCACACACACTTTAATAAATTGTTGTCTTATCTCCCTTTATATCCTCCTGTGCCATTAAATGGAGATATCAGATTTTATTCAACCTAACTTCCATTTATAAGCCTTGAGCCGCTATCGAAGCAGAGATGAGAGGCGGGCTGCAGAGGTCTGGCCAACTCACTTCTTTCAAACTCCACACCAGCAGATTGTTTTCATTCACTAATTTTACGGACGCCGACTCAACTGACATCCCTTAAGGACATTCATCAGACCTCTGGAGCCACAAAAGGCTCTATGCAACTTTTAGTTGTAGTCAGCAGACTCTGAAGTGTAAAATCTGAGTTGTAAGTCCAACCAGCAGCATTTATAGTCAATAGTGTGCCTAAAGTTACCATCTCAAAGCTCTGTTTTGTTCCTTTTTGGTGACTCCTTTGGTAAAGAGGTACTGCAATTTTGGCAGGAGGGTTTTTTGAATCTCACCATCTCTTTCAACTGTTTTTCAAAGTTTATTTGTCTGTAGCAGTGACTGTAAAAATAGTCTGCAGTCTGGACTCTTTTTTTGGCCATAGTAACCGCAGGGCTAGGAGAGACTGGAAAAAAACAGGACGCCGCTTTACACACAAGTGAGTTGAAGAGTCTGCTGTGTTGGCTCTGCCTACCCTCTCTGGTGGACCAACCACTGCTGGGTAATAAAAAACGCATCACTAATTGTGCGCTGCTTGTGATTTCCCCCTGGAAAGTCACCACAAACACAGTTTGTAATACTGAAATGCAAGGGCTTAAATCAGTGGGCCAAGGGCTCAATCACCATTGTGTTACATGTGCATGTTAATGTGTGCATTAGAGACTTAACAGACATTTATTTAAAAAAAATCTTCAAGATTATTACATTAAAGGAGTAAGTGTCCTTCAGCGATGTGGAGCAAGACACTCAAAATCTTTCTGTAATTTAAGCCTGGCCTAGGACTTCCAACAAGAACAAGCTAAAAACCTGAAAAACCCTGACAATTGTAAGTACAGTATGACCCTAATGTGTGTATAAAAACTAAATCAATTTAGAATCTCACTAATTTGGATTTGACACCACACAATAAAAGACTGCCTGACCAAACAACAAGGCAGCCACTTGTAGTCTATGGGTGCTGACCAGGGGCGTCGGACTGGGAGGGGGGGGGGAAGGGGACTGAGTACCAAGAACCATGTGAGGAGAGCCCAATATTATATTTGCAGCATACCAAGCCAGGAATATCAATACTCCCAGTGTAGGACCTTTTCCTGCAGCATGTGTCTGCATAGTTTTTGCAATTTTATTTGATCCATATTACATCACATGTCATTTAGCTGACGCTTTCATCCAAAGCCACTTACAGTTGCTATATATCAGAGGTTGCACGCCTCAGGACCAACTAGGGGTTAAGTGCCTTGCTCAGGGACACATTGGTTGATGTAGAGTGGGACTCAAACCCAGATCTCCCACACCAAAGTGGCCATGTGTCATATCCACTGCGAGTTAATCCCAATGCTATCGCCAAGCTCTATATGTCATATATTCATAAATATAGATCATTGGTATTTGTTTGTTGTGATAAAAATATAGAAAAATTTATGTTTGATTCTCATTCTCGTATTTCTAACCTCTTCTTTACTATTGTAGCACAAAATGTGTTCACACAAGGGATCCCTGCACTTATCACGTTTAGATTCCCACCACACTGCCAGTGCCTGCACTAAACATACAACACATACTGTAAATTGTAAATCCCATTGTCTTGTTAATAATGCACTAAGCCACGGCAAGCTCTCTCTCTCTCTCTCTCACCTGAGGTGCGTGTCGAATAGGTGGAGCAGAAGGCACTGTTATGGTGGACAGCCATCTTGTGGTTAAAAGCACAATTACAGTGGAAGGTTGTCTGTAAATTGCAGTCTCAATAGGGAAACATTTTCAAAGATGGAAAGCTTTAGGCACACTACTCAGACAGAGTTCATGCTGAATCCTGCAGTTCCAGCTCATGCGGTTTGTGTCTCACCTCCCAGAGGCTCTTGAATTCCCTCTGCTCGATACGGAGCAGCTCGCTGGTCTCTCTGCTGACAATGGTAGCGTGGCGTGGTGTGTTGTCCAGGATGGACTCCCCGAACGCTGTCCCGATCCCCAGTGTGCAGATAGTGACTGCATCCTGCACACAAACACAACAGATTTGATTAAAATACTGCTTGTCAGAGCACTTACTGTGTGGGAGTCAATAGTGTGCTTAAATAACGCAGGAGTTATAGTCAGATATACTGCTGTAACACGGCTGGGGCTGCGACAAGCCATTCTTATCATAATCAATTGAACTGCGTTACATTTATGATTCATTGTTTGGCCTGTATAAGATCAGAAAACAGTAAAAATGCCAATCCGAGTTTCCAAGAGCCCAGGGTGATGTCATCAAGTGTCCGACAAACAGTCCACAACCCACAAATATTCTATTTACGAACATGTTAAGGCGAAAGAAGAAGAAAACAATGAATCGGTTATCATATCGGGATTCATTTTCTGACTAATCACCACACTAAAATGTAAACACAACACAGTAGTAGCTAAGAGACATATCAAAAGGTTTATAAAAACAGACAAACATGAAGAGCCAACGGATTAATATATGGTAAATTATGCAAATAGATTTAAATATGAGGGACTGGTAAACGAAGGAAAATATCTCTGGGTGCTGTATATAATTGGACAGGCTAGGTACACACACACACACACACACACACACTCCGCTGGTTAATTCTGCATGCTATAGAAAGCTTTTCAGCTGTCCAAATTGACATTTTAAATATAGCCATAGAAACTGGGCCACCAAGGACACTTTAGAGCTACATACTGTACATGAAAAGGACGTTTCACAATAGAGGGGATTCTTATCTCTGTCTTCAAACTAAGAATAAATCCTCTCTCTCTCTCTTCTCCTCTTTGTTGTGCAGAATGACCCTAGAAACCCAGAAAGACATGCAGCCGAAAGCACAATTCTCAATGGACTTGTCTTCTGTGCAGTGGCAGCTTTGCTCTGGCATATTTAAGCAGGGAGACAGACATGAGCCCATGTACTGGGACTATACTGGTCAGCATGGAAGACAGTCGTACAGGACAGCTGACACGAGGAACAAGCGTACAGTAGAGCAGCCAGGGTCCTCACAGACATGGTTATGATAAAATGGAAAATGGCCGCCATGAAATGCAATGCATCTTTATAAAATTAGAAAGGACATTACCGAATGCACCCCATAGTGTCCATGATTTAAAATTCAATCCATTCATTCATTTGTGATTCACATGATTTACAGGCAACACAAAACAGACACACAGCAGCACAAGTGAAACTAAGCAAGTAGTTATGTATGAAGCTCCCATCGGACTTAAACTCTCTTACCTGGTGGTTGGCCGTTTCTGACACTTTGACATCCAGAGAACCAGATAGGACTGCATACCAGCTGGTGCCTATGTCTCCCTGTCGAAACACTGCGGACAGAAAAACACATTAAACACTATAGGGTGCTGAGGAAAAAACTGGTTATTCGGACTGATATATTGGTTTGCTTCAAGTTGTATTTCTTAACACACAAAGTTTCTTTTCCAAAAATGGAGAGAATATGTTGATAAAAGACGTACAACTATTGTATTAAAAGGGATGATAGATGGCAATGAGGAAAACTGGCTTACTGATGTTTTTGGGTCATAAGGTTGGTTATTATTTTCTTTATTATTCTTCTTTCTTTCCAGATATGTATTTGCTACATTGCTGTCAGTTGTCTGAGCATTTCCTTATGTAAGTGTGTTAATGTGTATATGTATATATACTTAGATCCCATGTCTCCCCAGTTATACTCTCATAGTTTAAGGTGGGGAGGTGATTTTCTCTGAATGTATTGTGCTGTGTATATCACATAACAGGTTGTTGGAGATTTGTTCTTTTTGTTCTTTTTTCTTTTCGGTGTTTGTATCAGAAAATGTAATAAACATATTATTTTAAAAAAAAATACAATACTATGACCTTTTTCAAAAAAAGAGATCTTTTTCAAAACGCCCTTGTGTTACTGTGATACTAGTTTATATCCTCAACTTCCAGGATTGTTCCCGTGCCAATGGAAATTCCGCTAGATTTCACTCTTTTAGGCTGGATATCTGGCTTGGATTGGGTTAGCGTTCTAACCTCTGGTGGGTTTCTGAGGACTATGGTTACCTGGTCCTCAGATCTCTGCAGGGTAAATCCAGACAGCTAGCTAGACTATCTGTCCAATCTGAGGACTATGGTTACCTGGTCCTCAGATCTCTGCAGGGTAAATCCAGACAGCTAGCTAGACTATCTGTCCAATCTGAGGACTATGGTTACCTGGTCCTCAGATCTCTGCAGGGTAAATCCAGACAGCTAGCTAGACTATCTGTCCAATCTGAGGACTATGGTTACCTGGTCCTCAGATCTCTGCAGGGTAAATCCAGACAGCTAGCTAGACTATCTGTCCAATCTGAGGACCTGTCGTTTCTGTTGACAACTAAAACTACTTTAGAACTGCACATGTTCCACCAAAACAACTTCCTTCCTGAGACTATTTTGCAGCGGTGCCGTGGCTCCGGCCGGCGCTTAGCACCGCCCAAGACATTCATAATTGGTTTAAAGAAATGCCAATAAACCAGAGCACGTTTTTCTTCCATCCCAGAATGCTGTTTGGATTTGCCAGACCCTCCTCCGCAGCGGTGTAGAGGAAGGTCTGGCAAAGCAAGACTAGTGTGATTCAAATCCAAATGGTCCTAAATATCAATATGCTGGATAGTCCAGTATATTAGGAATTTAAATAATGCTTTATATATTGTGTGGATAGTCAGTTTTTCCCAAGTGGTAGACTTTTAAAGGTGTAGTGCTGAAACAACTGGTTTATAACTGGTTTATTTACTGATGAATTAAACACTACATAAGTTTTCTGCTTTGGTCCCCCTACAGGTTAGAAGTGGAATTGTCCTTTACCGCTGTTGTAATGTCCCATTATGTCTCATTGTCATCTCACTACAGATCTGCTACCTGATCTGGCAAACTAGCATAGTGCGGTTATCGCCGGTAGAGAGCCGCAGTGCTAATGCAGGAGTGCTGTTCAGCCTGCTACGAGATGATGAACCACTGAAACGATTTTAAACATTATTTTAAGGTACAAAAGAATCTTTGGTGTTGCTTAAAGCAAAAATGCCAGACAACCACTGGACAACAAAAACTATTTAAAATAGACAAAACAATAAAGCTGAAAAGTAAATGGCAAATTAAGTGTTAATGCCGTGATAATCATTAGTTGCAGCCATACAGAGGCTTCTCATCCATATACAAAGAACATGTTCAAAAAAGGGACTGCATAAAGTGTGTGGACTGGTGTGTACACATGAGTTACAATGATAACAGTACTTCGCAATTCCAATGCATCGCATTATAAACAGTCTTAAGAAACAGGAAAGGAATCTTCTGCAGCACGACATGTCATATAATAAGAACATATACTGTATAATGTACAATGTATATAGAGAGCTATTAAATGTATAATTTTATCCTTTTTAATCTGAGCATAACAGCATCAAAAGCAACTAATGTCCAACACCAGGGGTGTGAGTGTGTGTGTGTGTGTGTGTGTGTGTGTGTGTGTGTGTGTGTGTGTGTGTGTGTGTGTGTACATACACGTGATGCCTTTCTCCAGGCATTCATAGAAGGCACATGCACAGATCTGCAGTAAGAGTGGAGGTGGGAACCTGTGGAAGGCTTTGACCTCTCTCAGTCTGGTCAGAATGATGTCCACATCCTCCCCCGAGCGCTCCGAGGGCCTGTGCAGAGAAGAACCATCATCAGATCTAACATCAGGTGTTAAAGAACCTTTTCAGAGGGTTTTCATGTTCTGCCAAACTATTTTAAACATTTAGCAGACGGTTAGCAGTAATGTTAGACACTTGTAATTAGCAGTTAATGGACTAAAACATGAAAAATTGCTTGGTATTGTCCTTTCGTATGTATTTGTGTATGTGTGTGTATTTGAGTGCGTGCGTGCGTGCGTGCGTGCGTGCGTGCTGCTTCATTGTTTGGCCTTGTGTCTTAGCGATAACAGTGGAGAGCTGCAGGCGTTATTTCTCTCAGCTCAGACCCCCCACAGGGTGTTGATGTAAGATCTCATTTGTACTGCTACTATTTCTAATACGCTTAAATCTGAGCACACACACACACAAAGACAGAGAAGCACAGCGCACAGACACAAGAACCCACAGAAGTTTGATCCGAGAGCTTAAACATTCTGCTCTGCGATGCAGTGGAGGAAAACTACAGAACCAAATATGTCTCAGAGTAACACTGCAATTATTACCTTTCATTTACCTATCTTCCTTTGCTAGTGACTCATCCTGCACATGTGCATGTTCATACAGCATAGATAATACACTGTGGGCTTCTTCCTTCACCAACAAGAGGTTGTCTTCCCTCTCTCCTCCCTCAGCTCCTTCCTCTTCCCTTGCTACCAACTCTCTTTTCTTCGTCTGCCTCCACTAAATATTTCTCTAATCTCCATTGACTTTTCTCCTCACTCAAGCCTCGCACGTTCCTCTCAGAAAACATGATAAGCAACATGGAGAAGGACAAATGACACTCTTTCTACTTTAAGCTACCCATTTCCTCCTCTCCATTACTGGCAGCTCCATGCTTGTCTTTATCCATTGAGTCTCACCACTAACACACTCACCATCCTCCCATAATGATCATTTTATTTCTGCTTTGTAAGCTCAGAGGCAACAATGACTCCCCTTTGACCCACACGTACACGTACACACCAAGGTAAACACACATATATTTGTGTCCCCGAGCAGTTTGTGTCCGTAGCCAGCCGGTACTCCCAGATAAACACAGACGTAGCCTAAAGGGCTTCACTGCACAACACGTCTTCCAGTCCCACATCTGCCACAAGCTCAGGGCCATTACAGATGGATCTATGCTTTCTCTCAGTCTTTTTATCCATTTTTTGTCTCTGACTCATCCTCCCCATCCTACTGCATGGTCCTCTGTGCGTCTCCGACAGAGTGTCAAATCCCAGTGTAGGCTGGGTTAATGGTTTAGACAGGTGGACTCCCACACACTGCAATTGGCAGAGACAGGGAGGTTAACTCTGCAGGGTTGAGTGGGCAACTCTACAGCATCCCCCTTCACCTATCCGTCCACTCGAAACTATTAAGATCCGTCAATTAAAATCCCCCTGGTTGAATCCATGTCTCTTTGTCATTGTCCTGTGCTTGCTCGCCCCCCGCCTGTCCAAAGGAATCAGCCTCCCCTGTTGGTGGGAGACGGATGTGACCTGAGAGTTGTTCACCTTGCCCCACTCTCCCTCCATCCCCCTTGTCTCTCCTCTCCTCATGTCAGCAGAGATCTCAGCTTTCAACCACAAAATATGGCCACATACTGGCGCACACGCAGGATTTACAGATCAACTGTCACTCTGAAGAGAAAACCGAAAGACACCAGAAAGTTCTGCAGATCCATCTGGGAATAAAATCACTGTTTCCAGACAAATAGATAATAGGTTCATTTGTGGCAGCCAACCAAAATGTAAGATTCCGACAGATTAACACGTTACTGTAGCAGAGATACCCTTATTGTATGTGCACAGACATTTTGAGAGAATGAATGTTTTTGGCAAAAAATAAGCTCTGTCAAGTGTCACAAATTAACTAAATTATGCAAATATTGTGCCACAGCCACATGACATGTGCACAGAGTCACATGACAGGGGCATAGGGCATCACAGGCTTTTTTTCAGACTTTGGGGCACCCCATCTGTGTCCAGCGGAAGCATGCCTATCAAACAGTGATAAAAGTCTGAATGATATGGTGATTATTCTAGCGCAATTATGGGCTACTCCTATTTATGCTAACACCCATCCTTGACACAGCTCTGTCAACTCCTGCATCACTGCTAAAAACCTGAGATGCTGTCAGAAACACTGAATATTAAATCAGTGTAAGCGCAGCTCAGTTTACAGTGTGTGTGTGTGTGTGTGTGTGTGTGTGTGTGTGTGTGTGTGTGTGTGTGTGTGTGTGTGTGTGTGTGTGATTGACTATGCCGTCTATAACCTGCCTGGCCCAAAACAAATCTCATCTCCCATACTTCACACACATTGGCAATAAATGTCTTTGGACAGATATATTATAGACACTCGTAGCTTAACCGGTGTCTTTCTTTTAGCGTCCCCATCTCCTCGCCTCTTACCCTTAACATCAACAGTTACTGTAGATGAAAGCTTCCAAACACGCACGCACACACACACACACACACACACACACACACACACACACACACACACGCTGATGGATATTGATTGAATGAGGAGGTGCACAGCTGAGGAGCACTGAGTGCTCCACAATAAGATCCTGTCCAGTCTTATCTTACGACCCTGGCTTCCCTTACTGACACTGACACTGCGGTATATCTGCTGCATTTGGTTTAAGGTACGGCTGGGCAATCTGGAGGAAATCAAAAATCACAATATTCTTGACCACATACCTCAATATCGATATTGCGACGATATTGTAGGATTGGCACGGTGCTTTCACTAAATATTTACATAATGACATTTGTGGCAAATAATCAACAGTAATAGTAACATAATGACTATGTGGTCAAAGGCAAATAATAGAACTGGTAGAACAGTCTGGTAAGTTCAGAAAATGCCATCACTTTACTGTAATGTAGCCTTCAAAACCAGCCATACTTAAGCCATATTACCATATCCAAAATCTAAGAAGATATCTAGTCTCGTATCACAATATCCATAAATGATATGTTGCCCAGCCCTAGTTTAAGATATACAGTATGGTAGCGTACTGTTGAGTTTGATTGATTGTAACATTACAGCACAGTAATGGGTTACCCAATTCTCAACAATCAACATCACATTACACTCAACTAACAATAAGTCAACTAATAGATTACTCAATCAACAGAAACTGAAATTGGAACATTGTTTTTTAAATTTTAATTTAATATGAAAATAATGGCTAGTTGCAGCCCTATACACTTACTTCCACTGGTGATAAATTACAGCAGCACATTGTATTTAGACCGAGCATCCAGTCTTCTTACAGGTGAGGATGGGAAGACAAGATGGTAGCTTCAGGTTGCCAATAGTAACGTGGGGATGTGTCATAGTGAGGTGTGTACATTATGCGTAGGTGTAAGCTGTGGGGTGCATGTGAATTGCTGCTTGTTTTATGAGTGATGTGCATCATCTATAGAGCAATTAGTGTAAATTTGCCCTTTCATCGTCTATTTTTATTCAAGACCTGTCCCCGTACTAAGGCCTATGTATGGCACAGTGTGCATGCAGCATGGGTCTTTTAATGCTAACTGGCATAACTGGACAAATACAGTATGGATTGAAAGGTTTTTGCAGCTTCTGGATTGTGAAGACTTGTTACTAGTCTACATATTCTGTAATTGTCTGTCCAGTCAGATCAGACAAATACGCACATGCAGCACTGTGGCAAAAAATGGATGTGTGTGTGGGGGGGGGGGGACCAATGCACTGACCTGCCTCTCATTTATTATGAGATAATCACTATCACTAACATCCACGCCACAGTAGTATTTTAAAAATGTATGGCAATTTGAGTTGTGCAGACAGACATAAACCATGTGCGCCTCATTAGCCAGTTATCAGAGCCATGCAGTGCAGAGACACCCTCGAAGCCACCAACGCCTTTTTGACCGTGCAGATAAAAAAAACAGGATCTTTTTATATTGTTATGCACTGAAGCCTTTACCATCACTGCATGAAGGGTATATACATTCACTGAAAATGCCAGTAACCTATCATAGGCTAAAAACAAGGCGTACCATGCTATTATTGCACACTCACACACAGCGCACACGCAGCGATCGCCGGTTGCGATTGATCACGTTGACGCGGATGAATGAGAGAGGTTGGGAAACCGTTGCTGTGTGTGAGTGAACGGCGTGGAAGTGTCTCGTGGAGTATATTCACCCACCTTTTATCCAGACAGCAGATCCACTCCGCCGACGGAGACGAGTTGGGCGACATGTGCACCGCGACCATCTTCGCCGGTCGTGTGTCGGTGAACGCGGTGATGCTACCGGAGGAGGCTTCCCGGTTGTGTCGGTGGTCGTTATGGATGTGAGCTGCGCCCCCTCCCCGCTGCCTCACTCAACCACTGGCTGCTGCTGGTGTCGCTGTTTCCATCATGACGTGCAGATGTGTCGTCTGTCTGCATGCACGGGAACTGCCTGTTAATTAAAATAAGCATAGAATAAAAAAATATATCAACAGGTCAAGTTCATTCTAAAGATAATGTGTTTCATAGAACATGGGAGCCTTGTATGTCCTGCATTGGAATGGATATGTCTCTTACTTTCACCAGGGGGTTTATGCAGGATATTCATTATGAGCGATTATTGCAATATCGATATTAATTTCGATATTTCTTTAATATATGTAAAATTACAACAGTTATTGGAAAATGCATCAAAACAGATTCATAACAGTTTATTTCAACTGACAGACATATTGGACAGGAAAAACATGAATAAATACATAAGGACCATGTTTACAGAACAGGATATGTTTTACTGGTTGTGCAGTGTAAAAACTATAAATAAAGAGCATGTCTACGGAACAAGACATATTATAAACAATAAAAGTAAATATAAAAAAATATTGCACACTTATCGTGACACTTTCAATATAATATTACGCAACGTGATATTGTGATAATGATATCCAGTTGATATATCATGCACCCTTAATATATATCTGCTATGAAGCCATAACGTGAGATACAAGGTAATGGAGCCTTTGAATGGCAGGCAATGGAATGCTAGCGGCGGGTGATGGCTTGTTAGCAACCAAATGGATCCATAGGAGTTAGCTTTGCGGAGGCTGGCTTACCCCCTTGAACACAACTCTGGGGATTCTTGAAAATGCTGCTTACTCTGGGTCAAAGATCAATTTAGTTGCAAAAAAATTGGCACATAAATCAGAGCAGTGCTCGCCACACCACATTGAAAGCAGAGTTTCGCTCCTGCCCTCTACAGTAAAAACCCACCTAGTGCAATGCACTGCAAGGAAATCTCTGGTCCTATTCAATTCCAATGAGTCACCTTGCATGGCATTGTGAGATAGCACACAGCACAAATTGGCATGCAATATTAGGAAAAGGGAGGGATATAAATATAGACATTTTTAACATTATGCAATTACGAGAGAACTGGGTCAGGAAGTAGCAAAGTGATGACGAAAAACTCATTAGTTTGGCCCTTCAATTCAACCCTGTAACTGAGAAATGTATGGGCTGCTTATTTACGCAGTGCTGTGTAACAATTGTTTATGGGCTTAATTAACTGACACAAACACTGAAGCAAGTGAGGATCTGACAGGATGTTACTCAATTTCTGCTTGAAGCAGGCCTTTTTACTTAGACAGTGTGTACATACTGATTTAAACCCACATGGTCATTATCACTGTGGAAATGTTGACCAACAGGACAGTCAAACCGGTAAATGGTAGGCTATTACAGAATAAGAAGACATAACCAAATTCAAGATATGTTTAATTCAATATAAATACCCACAACTGTATGACACTATTTTCTTTAAAATATTCAAATTATCAAAATGATAATGGGATTTGGTAAGACCAAAATCTTGGAGGAGAGGAGCCAAATCAGAGCATTGTCAGTATTAGTCGTGCATATAAGGCAACTAGCATGAGCAAGCTGTATCTGAACATTATTTCTGTATGCAGAGACGTTTATGTGCCGAAATAAAGATCAGTGCGACATGCAACTGCTGTGACATTGAAGGATGCTTCATGTGGAATAGTGTATGAATACTAACAAAGCAGAGTTAGTTTCACTTGTTTTGTTTCAACCCAAGTGATGAGAGAGAAGCATCGGCAGCAGCAGGGATGAAGCTTGTCACCAGGATGACCGCACCAAAGGGAGGAAGGGAGTGAGAGAAGGAGGGTGGATGAGGAGGAGCAGGGTTTGAGCATCCAGCACTGACGAAAACATCACATACTGTATGTCCCATGCATACTCTCTGTACTAAATAGGGAGAGGACAGCAGGGAGAGGAGGGAGAGGAGGGAGAACAGAAGATGCCAGAGTAATTTAGGGATTAGCTCTGTGTTTGGTGTCTGCTCTGGTAAAGCATGCAGGTCAGATGGAAAAGGAGCACAAGGTGTTTGTAACATGACAAAAGACTCAATGAGACCCAAGGGAGGCAGGAGAATCGCTGTCGTGTCTCAGACACTTCCAACGTTGACTCTCTTTTTATCCCTTCTTTCTGCATGCTGACATCATTAAAACCATTAGTTGTACTGCATCAGGTGAATAAAAGTGTGTGAATGTGTGCATGTGTGCGTGTGAGCGCGCGTGTGTGTGTGTGTGCGTGTGTGTGTGTGGTACAGATGCTTACGCTTGCCTTACTGCATCTGTTTGAAATGGCAATTCAGTACGCTTGACTGTAATACTGGAGGGTGATTGAGCAAGTTGTTACCATATTGTTAAAACAAAGTGCGTGCATGCCAGTCAGTTGTCAATTATTACTATTTTTTTTTTACTTAATATATTTTTTTTTTGTCACTGTTCCATTATCTTTTACTGGTTCTGGGTCTGTCCCAGGTTTCTGCCTAAAAGGAGTTTTTCCTCGCCACTGTCGCCCTGTTGCTTGCTCTGGAGGGAACTACTTGGAACTGTTGGGTCCTTGTAAATTATAGAGTGGTCTAGACCTGCTCTATTTGTAAATTATAGAGTGGTCTAGACCTGCTCTATTTGTAAATTATAGAGTGGTCTAGACCTGCTCTATCTGTAAATTATAGAGTGGTCTAGACCTGCTCTATCTGTAAATTATAGAGCGGTCTAGACCTGCTCTATCTGTAGATTATAGAGCGGTCTAGACCTGCTCTATCTGTAAATTATAGAGCGGTCTAGACCTGCTCTATCTGTAAATTATAGAGTGGTCTAGACCTGCTCTATCTGTAAATTATAGAGCGGTCTAGACCTGCTCTATCTGTAAATTATAGAGCGGTCTAGACCTGATCTATCTGTAAATTATAGAGCGGTCTAGACCTGCTCTATCTGTAAATTATAGAGCGGTCTAGACCTGCTCTATCTGTAAATTATAGAGTGGTCTAGACCTGCTCTATCTGTAAATTATAGAGTGGT